>CP136066.1:203120066-203706578 GCA_032622095.1 Siphonodentalium dalli
AGCAACCATAAGTCAATTTAAATATCGAAACATTATGATACAACATCAGACACAGCTTCAGGGATGAAATTTTACCAGATGGCAGGGCATACTGTCTGTTTAACAAAGCTGCCATGACAGTTTTGCACGACAGTAACTCTAGTGGTGATGCCATAACCCCCCCCCCCCCGACTTGGGGTGGGGCTACGGTCCCAGATAAGGCTACTGGGTGCCGGAAAAGCTTAATTGGTCAAATGACACCTTTTCCCAATGGGGGGGGGGGTTAACACTCCTCAGAATTGTGGGGAGGGGGGCTTCAGACCCCTGACCCCCTAATGGTACCTGACATCCATGCAAAATTACCAGATTTATCACTTTCTTTACTATCTACATGCGAATCCATGCGTTTCTTCTTTAAATCTGTCCAAAATGTGGTCATTATCATTTGAAAATAAGAAAATATGGAATTAACAACTTATCATGGCGAGACGTGAAATTTCGTAAAATTCAAATTTTTCTTATAGGAATCACTGAACTAAATGGTTTCCCATAGGCGACAGTGTTAACGTTTCTGCCAAATTCACTGAATTGAAGCCTGCAGGCCATACCAGTGATGTTTACCCAGCTAGATTGACACCAGTTGATCACGAAAATGCAAGAAAAATTAAAGGTCATGTGTTTACTTTTTAAAATAAATCCCCAAGTGTACGACAGGGCTATCCCACAGCCAAATTTGATCTGGAAAAACCCAGATCTACAACAGCTTGTTAAATACATTTCCCGCTCACAAAAATCCGTTCCCCCATTCACTCACCAGTTTAAATTATTTAGATATTATGTACAAATCAAATAAACGCGATGTCGTCCTTTAATAACGTGACACATGTATCAGGTGAAGGTCATTCTTCAGTTACCTTCACCTTTAGCATTCCACGGTGTACTCGCTCCCCGACTCTAGAACACATTTAGCTCCCTGATTCCTATAGCGAACAACTGTTCGCAGCCAAACTCCATGCAGCAGCCTCTCCGTTATCACTGCGATATATCAAGGCTGGAAGGGTGGCACTATTTGCGGAAATCATTGCTAAGCCCAATGATATCAATCAATTTCAAGGCAGATCAGAAAGCCATACAAATAGATTCATACAAACATTATTTAATTTTTTTTTAAATGTTATGCATATGGACCTTAATTTTGACATACATGTAATCCGAACAAGACATGTACTTGTCTTTGTCGTTAGTACTATACAGATTAATAATAATGTGAAAACAGTAAGTAAGGAATACGCTTCTGTGCGATGTGGTTAAATGAACTTGATATTTCCACACACACAAAAAAATCTTTAAAAATAACTCTCTTTATGACTAAAATGTTGAAATCTGAAAATCTTTGCACTGGGTTTATGTCTCAAACATTTATATTCACATAATAAACATGATAGGTTGGATTAAACAGATTATAGATGAGCTCATATATGGGCTTTCTTTGAGAAAATGTCTTTTAACCCTTTCAGTGCCAAGTCCGATTTTTGTATCAACCCATATTTCCTTGATCATTTTTCAAATTTATTGATTATAATAATGTGATACATGGATGGAAAGAGCTCTAAGAGCTCTTTCCACCAATGTATCACATTATTAGAATCAATAAATTTGAATAATGATCAAGGAATTGTTGGTTGATACAAAAATCTGACTTGGCACTGAAAGGGTTAACAGGCACCCCACTTTAAGGTCAGTTTTAAAGTAGTCCGCATCAGAAATGGCGACAACCAGCTTTAATGGATTCAGAATATTCGAATTAGGTTATATAAAGTGCATTGTTTGTACTTTTCCCCAAAAATGCTTCCATGTGTGTTATTTGATTGATATAACGGGTTTCTGTCTGGTCTAAATGGATATTTCGTGATACAGGAATCACGATATGGATATATACATGTAGGAAACACCACACGGATAGGAGCTCAAGCCTCCATACGTGATATAACTTGTGCTCTGATTCATTTTCGCCTTTTCATCCACATCATAAATTATTCTATCAGTAGTTGTTTCCGTTCAGTGATGGAAAATCAATTATATGTTTACATCGGGGGGGGGGGGGGTTTCCCGGCACGTATGCCGGGGTGGGTGGGTGGTCGATATGACAAAAAAAAAAAAAACTCAATTTTTTTTTCCTGCAAGTCTTTTTGACTGTTATTGCAATGAGTTTGGCTTAAATCACCTTAGAATGTCAATATTAACATAAATGAAAAATTTCATGATGATCAGACAAACAGTATAGCCTGCTAATGGATTGATTTTTGAAATCCAAGATGGTCGCTGGCAGCCATGTTTTTGTTTTGGCCGAATGACCCCAAAACTACTCGTACCTATTTACATGTCAATGTTAACATCCATGACAAATGGTATGCACAGAAATTCATATACAGCTGTTTACAGTGAATTTCCCCCCGAAAATCTCTGTTTTAGTGTTAAAAGGGGGTGGGTGTCCAAAAATGGTCGGAAAAAACTGCCGAAAACGGAAAACATTTTGGACCCGGGGGTCGAAAGGAAAAAATCAGCATACGTGCCTGAAAAAAATTCCGACCCCCCCCCCCCCCCCCCCCCCCCCCCATTGCCGCCCCTGTTTACATCAGGAAACACGAAACGCTTGACCGATACAGAACAAAACGCACAACCGGACACATTTTGACACACTGAATCATTGATGGCGTATAGTAATACTTCGCAATGACGTACAACAAAGTCAACTGTGGGGTGCGATGCTCCATAGTATCTTATCTCTCCATAATTCTCTCCATATCTGTTGCTCATCAGTTTGAATTCGTGTTTCTGTGTTTGAACGGATAAGTTAGCCAAAACCACTATATAAATAAGTCTTATAGAAGTAATATAAGCATCCAACCGACATTGATAGTGGGATTCTGGGCTTCATAAATACGGTAAATATTTACTAATATTTCTATATCGTATGAATAAATTTAGTTTATTCGGGAATTCCAACGTGGAAGAAACTGCATATGTATGTTGTCAAGCTGACACCATATGGACAAATGTACTGTGGTGAAGAGCGTTTATAATTCCTTTCCCATTAACGACACATGCATTGACCTATGTTTCGATAGGCAACATCACACCGGATATTAGTAAATTATTTTCTCACAACACACTAAAAAGTGTAAGCCGAGGCCGACTCCAAGAAAATGGTTTAAGTGATGTCGGATTTGTTTTATTCGTTTCTCAATGCTCATGCATGAAATTTGGAAAATATATATATGTTCGCTTTAGAATAAGGAATAGTTTTTTCCTGAGAAAAAAAACACTAAAATGTGTAATCAGTGTGTATTTTGGTTAAGTAATCAGCTTAAGTTGGGATTAAATATGTACCGCTCGGGTCGGAATATTTAAACATCTATACGGTACCTCCAACTGCGGAAAATGTTCAAACTATCACCCTATGGTGGGAAAATATTCATTATAGATGCGTGAAGCGCTATGAAATGATTGGAGTATGATGGTATCAACGGAAAGACACGTTTCTTATCAATACAATGTGCCTATTGCGAATTTTGAAAAAAATTCGCATGTAAAAGGCTTTATCGGCACAACTGTAATATCAATCACCTGTTTATATTTGTCATGATTAAGATTTGAGATCATCCAATATTGATCACTATCGCGCGCTTGTAATCCCCACATCAGAGTCTCTCTTGGCCGATGTTTTCTGGTTATTGAATGCAAATATAACGTCTTGTAGTTCAACTTACAGCACAATCACTCGACCACACGACTCACCCGTGTTCAACGCTCTGACAAAAGAGGAACTAATAAGGTCGTAGTTCAAGTCTTCTCGTACTAAAACTAGCTAAGATTTTGGGATGGAGAGATGCTAGTGTTTAGTCCGAGACCGCGCGCATAGCCTTCTTACGACACGAGTTACGCCCAGGATCTGTGGCGGGAATCTGTGGTGTATTTTACTCGATTTACCTAACAAAGCAATACATGATGCTATATACGTCGGAAAGAGTGACATCTTATGGTCAGAATGGTGTATAATAATCTAACTTTAATGTTAAATTACACATAGAATATTCCGGTTGATTGCCACAAACATCGTTGTTTTTTCTGTTTGTTTACTTAACTGAAAGCCGAACACAGGTTCCGAAGAACTTCGGCATTGTCCGGTGTTTGTTCTGAGTATTCTAGTTTACGTTTCTATATATAGCGCGGGGTTTTCCGACAAAATGGCGAAAACCGATCGCCGCAAAGTCCAGTTTCCGATGTGCTTTGAGAACAATTCCCGCACTAAAAACTTAATGACATAATGGAGGATCAGAAAGGTAGTTTTGTTGACAATTTTCGCAAGCAACTTGTCAAAATTGGAGCAAATTAGAACTCTTGTGTCTGACTTGCCATGCGTGCGATTTTCATCCATGTGCATTTTGACTTATGTGTTGATAAAATAATCGGAGAACCGAATCACACAGTTTCGAAATATAGTTCTTCCGTTTTAGTGGGACTTTTCAAACTTAAGGTTAAAAATTTATACAAATTTTGTTTGATTTTTTGTGTGCTTAACAAGAGCAGTATATTGCTCTGTTCGCTTAGTATATATCTTAATTTCGCTGAAGTCCACCAAATGTGGGAAATGTAGCACCATATTATTTATTCTAATGCTCGTTGTGTATACACTGTTTTAAACTTTGAGAGGGTTGTAATTCCCCGTAATTTATTTAATGTATTACATCTATATCTTCAGTGTTTAAGTAATCTATTTATTTTTTATTTATTGACACACATAATTACGATTACAATGGAGAATTCATCGTAATTTGCGTTGTCAGTCGAAAATCTACGGAATATTTTCAACGGAAAATGCCGAACACAGTTCGCGAGGTCAACTGAGTTCGCATACTTTAAAAAATTTGTAAACATTGCGGTAAATGTCTCTTTTCGCATTAAATTACCGCTTTCAATTCACAACTGATGTGGGGTTCAGATCAAATAGCATGTCTTCTGCGGAAAATATCTTTTATTGTCGCAATTGTGATATTTTATTTCATATAATTGTGGTTTTATTTGAGCGGGTCATTAACGCTTAACTCGTGCCATAAGAAGGCTATGCGCGCGGTCTCGGACTAAACACTAGCATCTCTCCATCCCAAAATCTTAGCTAGTTTTAGTACGAGAAGACTTGGACTAATAAGGTCGAAGCAATCACGACCGTTTCGCTCCACTCTAAGCAGCGTGGCCATGCTAGCTCCCCAGGAAGTTCCCATCAGCGTCTGAGGAGATTAACTCGTTGCATGGCCCTCTTGGCTGTCTGCTTAACATGGGTTTTTCGTCATTGCAGATTTTTTGTCGACCGTCTTCATTTCCGTGGCCATATTGGGTGCTCACTTGGCTACGACATGGACACATACAAATCTGACACATCAGTTCGCTCTATCAACAGCCGAGTGGTCGAACAAGCCAACAGCGGACTGAGACGTATATACAAACTCAACTAACATATATGCCACCTAAAATATTAATGGTACACGCAGCCGTATTTCTTGCGCTTCGAAACAGGAGGAAGGGTGCATCGATAAAAAAAAGTTACCATAGTAGTAGTTCACTCTTGCATATATGTACGCCAGTTGAGTTTGTATGCACCTAAGACCGCTATTGACCTGTTCCACCAGCTGCATTGCTGTTTTAACACATGTCTCTATAATAGTGGCGTCAGCTTCGTAAGTTCTCATATATCCTTTTCAAAATGAGCACCGGAAATGCAATCGGTCGACAGAAAACTTTGCATGTTCAAATCTGGCCGAATCAGGTAGCAGCGCGTATAAGTGTAATTTGCACGAATTGTCATATATTATCTTTCGTCTCATTTCGTTATCAAAGTGTCTCATTAGGATATCAAGAGCTGTCAGGTGCATCAAGATGTCATGCGGTCAGAACATCTCTAATATTCCAGGAGTTGTTAATTCTTTATGAGTATCACATATATAATTATTTAGTGTTATATAAATAAAATATTATTATTGTAAAATCTTCTGTTGTTTATGGAAAAAAGTATTTTCAAATGACCACGCGCAGGTGACCACCGTTCTCGCACCATTAGTGTCCCAAACAGGCGGTGCAAACATTATTGTTGGCGAACGCTCATTGGTGCGCCGCGTATTTGGGACACGCCCATTGGTGCTCGACTGGTGGGGTTCTGCGCGTGGTCATTTGAAAAGACTCTCTGTCAAAACCACCGCCTGTTTGTACTGACCCCATTAACACACTGCGCGTAATTAATTATTTAATTATATTGACGCCCCTTTGTGTTACTCAATGCCCTAAGCAGCGTAACGCCTGTTTGTACTGATCCACTATACATATACTGCGCGTAATAAATCTCTATTCATTGATCGACGCCCCTCTGTCTTATTCACTGCACTAAGTAGCGTAACGCGTGTTTGAGCCACTTTGGAATAATTACATATATGGATTAACATGAACTTATCGCCGTTGAATGTGAATAGATATGTCCGAAACAACACGGACTGGTCCCACTTTGAAGCGCCCATGCGATTTGTCTGTTATGAGTTGCGTGTACTTAACAATGGGATAATCATTGAACTATTCCTTCGCTAGCCTTGGGAATTGGTCTGATTTACAAAAAAAATCAGGGAACGATTGCAACAATGGGATTGTGCTCTAAAGCATGTTCAATGTCGGCCAGCCCACGGGTTTTACACTGCATGCCGTGGTCAACACGCGCGCAACGGCGATATCCAGCTAATCACAATGTCACATCTGGTCAAGTTAGAGCCCGAAGCCGCCATCGCACGCCGCCGCCGCCAGCCATATTGGCCACAAGCCGCCGCCAGCCATATTATCTCTAACGCCAGCCGCATGAAAAAATCTCCGCCGCCGGAATTGTAAAATGGCTGAGCCGTGTGCATGGACTTATATGTTAAGGACAACTGTACTGCGAATCGCAAATAACTAAACCACATTGCCTAATATTGGCATACTCGTATGGGCACGGTATGGTTGTTACACTATCAGAACACCCGGGGCCTCTCATTGTGGAATAGACTATTCCAATGCATGCTTTCATATAACGAAGTGGGAGCATCCATTCAGTATTGAAAGGGTTTAAAGTATAAATTGTTTATTTCGACACGACTCAGTGTTAGACATCGCTGACAGTTGTCAATATATGCACATAACCTGTAGAAGAGAATAGATAATAGTTTGAAATATTATATATCAATTCTATCGGATTCAGCATTCAATGATGCATGCATACATCGCAAGATGCCAGTGATGATAGCCGTCTGAAGTCGACAGAAGTTCCAATGTAACTTATACCGATTATATGATGAGAAACTACATAGTACATCCCTGCCAGTCCTTTACTGAGTCCTTCGTGTATTTCGCCATAATGGAAAGCCCAACACCAATAGAATACGCGTGGTCTGGAATTATACGGGTTCACAACAAACGCCAAAAACAAGCGGGTGTCTATAACCGGGGATTGGGAAAATTTCGGAAACGAAATACGCTGAATGATAACGTCTCAGCCGGCTGAGCCGCCGTATTTCATCAGCCACGAACGTCGCGACTGAGCCGGCTTAGCTAGATAACCAGCCACGAAAATTGGTTGAGCCAGCCGTGAAAACTAGTTGCCGTGGCTTCGGGGTCTAGGTCAAGTGGTCCTTCTAATATGCTATGATGCTGGTCAGGGAGCAAATTAACTGATATCGCATCGCAATTTGCTACCCAAATTTGGATAATAGCTATGCAATTTGGTATGAATTTGATATGATTTTAGAACAATGCGATCTAATCATTTCAATGGAAGGTTATTTGCTAATCAAAATTTCAAAAGTAATTTGCTCCCTGATACTGGTGGGTCCTGCTGAATTAATTTTTATGCTGTTAGGGCAAACTGATGCTGTTAAGAAAAAGTACCGTTATGTTTTCTAACGTTGTCATATTTGCGGTGTTTGGCTAATCCGAGGGATTTGAGAAAAACCCAGTGTCTATATGAAACATTCAAGAACATATATATTTTTTTGAAAAAACTGAATAATGGCTGCACTGGTGTTTTTAAAATGACACGAATAGCCATCTTGATTAAAGTCGGTTTTCGAATATTTGATATAAATAATCGCTTTTCCTTGATATGCTCAGATTATTCGAAAACCGCAAAAATGACAACTTTAGAAAATTAACTGTACTTTTTTATAACAGCATCAGTTTACCGTAACAGCATCATAGCAATTCAGCAGGACCGACCAGCATCATAGCACATTTACAGGACCGCTTGACCTGGGGTGAATGTGTACAGTCGTGCTCTAATTCGGTCAGAGCATGCTAATAGTTCTTTACCAGAATAATCTCGTCTTCGACTCGATTGATTCTGGTAAAAAAAAAATATTCTTTACTCTAACCCTTACTCAAAGTCAGTTGTTTTGCCGGCGATGTCACAGTACCCATCACCAATTACTGGTTTAATTCCAAAGAAATATAATATCCCCCATCATGCTCTGAGTAACAATATCTATAACTAATACAGTTTGAATCAATGGATCCAGGTCTGCATAAACATAATATGATACTAAATCCTATCCGATTCGTTTTTCTTAAATGTAATGTAACCTATATTCGCGTTATATCGATAAATATATCGGGAATCGAACATAAGACAATGCCGACGGTGGCAAGCCTGCAAATAGTGTATCTGTCATTTGCAGAATGAGGTCCCCAGAGGGTGAATTTGGTGACGCTATCCCGCATGACGGGCCAGCGTCACCAAATTCACCCTCTGTGAATCTCATTCTGCTTAGGCTCCAACTGCTATACAAGGCCTAAGATAAGATTGAATTTCCCCAGTTGAAGATGGTGATGTTCACCATTAGTCACCTCGATTATGCATTTTATCTTCTGTAAATTATGGGATATAGAAACTTCCCAGAAGGGAAACAATAACTAACATAATGTTAATTTGATATTATAGATACTTCTAAGAATAATGGGGCCCCCAGAGGGTGTATTTAATGATACTAGCCCGCTGTGCGGGATAGCATTACTAAATTCACCCTCTGGTGACCTCATTCTGCAAATGACAGACACACTATTTGCAGTCTTGGAAGGTGGTATAATATGACATGGCGTATCAATAAGTTTATGAAGCAAACGTCTACGAAAAAGAGCGGTAAAAGGGGAATGCGAACCGGTTAGACCGCGGTCTGTGTGTCGGACAGACCTCATACTAGTACTTCATAAAAAACTAACCGCAGCCACAGACATTTTCCAATGGAGTGTGGCCTGAGTACATATACGTGAGTGTATATACTGAGTGTCTGTATTTTTAAATGAAGTCCTTGGTATTAAAAGAATCTGCAAAATGCATACATTTAGAGTGTTGGCTGAGACGCTTGATAACCGTATATAATCGTATACACTGTATATACGACAGAATTGCGCGCTCTGTGGCTGGCGACAGAAAATATAGTTCCCCCAATTTGCCTCTTTGTTTTTGTATCTATTTACGTGCGCTCGCGCAACAGTATGGCGATCAGTCAGATTCGTAGGTACGTACGTTGGTGTCACCCTACCGATTTCACTCCATGACGTCACCCTTACGCAGTACATGCCGGCGACGTTACGGAGTAGATTATAGAGTTGACGCCCTTGGCACTGACTTCCGGTACTAGCTCGTTGCTATATAAACAAACCGGCGGTGTGGATTTTGTCGAAAATTTACAGTCATTACATTCGCCCTGTATACATGTACTTTCAGAAAATACAAACCACCACAACGTTATACCCCACCAATGTCAATGTCTCGATATCATTTGACAAAATTTCTTGACATGAAACCGCGACAGATCCGGCGGGAAATACATCGCATTGAGTAAACAATTTCCCATTGTTTCAATTCAACTTCAAGATCGCGGTAAAATCAAAACCGCAATTTGTAAGTGGTAAACATCTGAAAAAGACATCAGGTACATGCAGAAACTAATTGTTGTGCATATTTATTTCTATTTGAGGTGGCAATTTTTCATGTTTATAAGTATTTTTAACGATAAGAGCGATTGTAATTGGGGGACTATATTTTATCTAGCGCATTAAATTTAAAATATTATTTTTAACGATAAGAGCGATTGTAATTGGGGGACTATATTTTATCTAGCGCATTAAATTTAAAATATTATACTAAGTTCGCTTTCGAACATGGGCGCCGCCATCTTGAATTAGGGGCACCGCCATCTTGGATTTGAGGGGCCGCCATCTTGAAACGTCATTACAATTAAATTAAAACTACAAAATGTTATTTTTCATATAGCCAACATAACAGTATTCATTGCGTTAAGGCATTACATGCTTTATTCTTTGAACAATAATCATTACTTAAATCATAAATATTGTCGACCGGACTCGGGTTGCTATGCCATTCGGGAAATGGCGGAAATTTACGTAAAACTGCAAATTTTCCTTAGCCACCTCGCGAAAACAACATAATTCATATCGTAAATATCTTGATCGTTTATTATATAACTAAATAAACTTTTCTTTAGTTTAGTAAATTAGTAGAAGCATGTTCACGTAAACTGTTAGGTTACGTCATATATGTTGTATCCAAAGCGACGTCATATTGGCACGCGCATTTTCCCGCGAAAGTTATTGACGTTTTGACAGCGACGCGACATAGCACACAAAGCAGGCATAATGTTGGCATGGTTCGCATTTTAGGTTTGGTTGGGTTGACGTTTCATAGTGCATGGCTCCGAGTCCAAGGGTTGTGGAGGCGAGTACAACTAATATTTCATCCAAATTGAGAATGGGCATATACGTGCCAGTCAAAACATGGCTCCGAGGAGCCACGATCGAAAGGCTGGAAGATACATGTATGAGTACAATATGATAAATATGAGGTAGGCCTACAGACCCAATCCCCCTATCACAAGCAACCAACTTCGTGTACGTAATTGGTTATAAGAAATATTTATAGTAAATTAAATCTTGACGTTCATATAAGTAAACACATATTAGTCTGAGTAGTGCAGGTCGTGACTGCACGGTCGTCCTTTTTTACATGGATTTCAAAGCCATAATTTCTTGTTTTAATTGTTTTTTATTACATTTTTGCGCACGTTGGCATCTCTCTGAGTGCATTCTAGTTTCATTATTGCAATGAAGTTGGACACAAATCATTTTTGCATTGTCTGGTGTTGGTGTCATGCGCAGATTTTTGAAATAGTATTAAACCCCTGAATCAATGTAAAGACGCGGCGTGGTCGTTTTGTTGGCGCGATGCCAAGTGATATGTAGCACGCGCCTATTCATAACTAGTGAGAGATAACGAAATATGTAATGTTTTTAATGATATAATAGGGGTTTAATGTGATATATAGAGGATATGAAATGAGTGTTTCTCTCATATGATATTTATGAAACGAGTCTAAGAATTTTCAGTTTTCTCGAACCTCCGGCGAGAGAAAACTGAAAATTCTTGACGAGTTTCATCAATATCATACATGTATGAGAGAAACACGAATTACATATTCTATCACTAGCGAGCATCACTGAAATGAGAGTTACTTTAGTCCCATTATGTACTCATATGGACTTATTAAGAGTTCATAGTGAGCTTAAAGGTACTCAATCCGATCAGACGCTCCTAAATTACTATTTCTTTGGCTTCGGGGGGTTAAAATATTTTATTCGAGTCGAGGAACCCACCCATCAAACCTCAGAGTGATCAGATATCGATTTTTGAAGTTTGTTATTTCTCGAGATGTGTCATAATATGTGGCCCAGAAACACGTGGTCAAACGGAGGGTCTCGGACAAAATTGCGGATGAAGATGGATAACTATAAAATCAAGTGGTAATACGGTCAAATTCGTGATACTTTAGTGATTATACGGCCATATTTTGTTGAACAAAATGTTGATAAATAACAAGTTTTGGGAAATTTGATATCATAGATGACAGTGACATTGTTGCAATAAATCAATCTATTCTGATAACTATAAAGCGCATTTTGAAGAAATGTTATTGTTGTTGTATCTTGATGGTATGGTGACCGTCTGGTCGGATTGTGTACCTTTGAAATAACACGAATAAACCACTCACTCACCACAGGCTTATTTCAGAATCAAACGAACACAGATTATAATCTTAATACTTCAGCCGTTAGTCACGTTGTTCACTCGGTTTAACCTAACACAACTAACACCGTACTAACCTTATAACACGGGAGCCGTTCATTTCAGCGCACCAACGACGTGGCCAGCTTCAACAAAACATCCATCTTAAAGGGACACCTCGGGCACCATCATGCCCCGTATTAAAGCTCGTGGGCTCTACCTCTATCAAACATTGTCGCGGTCGGACATGATTCAGAAGTCCAATATGAACCTTTGTGGATAATTAGGTCCAATATGATTCTATTTGCACGAGGATATTTTGGGCTATAATTTTGGGCTTTAAACCGCCAGGCATGTGGCTTAAAAACCGCCAATTCTAACCTATACTCAAAAGTGTTGAAAACGTCATTATCCCTGCGGACCACTGCTCTCGTTTTATGAAGAGTGCAATGAACTTGAACAAACATTTCCGTCTGCCCTATAGTGGTCTCAAACTATCCAATAGGTTCCAGATCCTCAGACAGAGAAAATCGACCAAATAAATTATATCCGTTTAACATTTCCCGATCGTGCATCAATTACCAGCGATCAGCGGTTATTAGGCGGTCGATTTATATTGAATAATAAGAGACGCCCCGCGAAGCTGCAATCTGATGCCTTTGGAGGTGGAGGTTCCGATTCTGATTCGTTGGATGAACAATCGTCATCATTTCGAAACCATAGTGTTATTTAAGTGGTTGAGATTGGCAACTTCACTTTAATAATCCAAAGGGTAATCTGTGACCAGTTATTCTCTTCTCACGTAACTTTCAAACTATATTGTTTTATTTTTCTAGAAGCACAACTAACTGGACAAATTTATATATAAAACAGCATAACTTCAAGAACACGTCTACGGTTGTCGCTATAGAGAGAGGACAGTAACATATTGTAAAATGGCCTGCCTCACAGGAACTGTCCATTTTATTCTCTTCTTTGGATATCTACAGTTGTCGTCTGCGAGACTCATACTCGTAAAACCAGGTATGTATAATAGAAACATTCAAACAATTAGTTGGGCATATGCAGATAGAAATGATGACCAGACAAGGAAGCAACTTGCATTGTAATTTAATAACAAGAACCAATCTAAACTGACTGTCTAAATGCAGTTTTGATGATAAAATTAAGTTTTAAAGCCAAAAATAGTGCATGATATTTTTTTTTAGCTGTGGAAAAAATATTGCTTTTGGGTGCTCATGACCATCAAAAAAGTGATGAAGAGTGCACAGGTTTTGGAAATGTGCTGAAGGGTACACAGGGTTTGTGATCGGCACTAATGCAGTAACTTTAACCTGGAAGTCTGGCGCCCATTAGCAATTTGTTTTCAGTTAATTGTAATATTCCTTGCTACATAATACAGTATTCTCTAACAAAAATCATGGTGGACACGAACACTAAAAGTCATTAGAACGAGATTTCAAAACCTGTGAACCCATCATCACATTTTCAAAACCTGTGTACCCTTCATCACATTTTAAAAACATGAGTACCCTTCAACACATGTTCGAAACCTGTGTACCCTTCAGCACATGTTCAAAACTGTGTACCCTTCAGCACTTTTTTCGTGAGAGTGACCCCTTCAGCGTTAATAAACGGTCAGAACAATTATCATGATTGCAATGGATCAGAAAGCCATTGGCTGCGGACACACATACCACAGTAGCGATGGCATAGTAGGTGTGACAATTTATTTTTTTAAAAAGATATAATAATTATGTGCCATAGCTATCCATGTCGCCTGCTGATTTTCCGCACAATGAGTCGACTGGACCAATTAACCATTCTTTTCACAAAGGTTGATCTCTATTCATTACGTTTTGCTAAATTGTATTCACGACGATATATATAATTGCACGATGGATCGTCCAGAATTGTGTTTGACCGTGGCCTGGTGCTAATTACTCGTTGACTCGCATATCATTATTGTGGTACGTTTTTTATATGATATCAATGCATCCATGTTTATCTACTTTTATTATATGATCATAAGTTTCTTTCCCAATTCCTATGTTAAAACATAACGAAAAAATCAAGATATCTAATGATGTCCACCTCATTAATCAAATAAGAGGTTAATAACAGTTCTGAGTGACGTCAGATACTTCAGGGGTTAACATAACTTATTATCAGACCTGAAAATAGATAGGATTTTCACAGCGACGTTCAACGTCACAACGTCTTGTCCAATCAAAGCGAGTTTCATATAATAAAACAGTTATCGCATTGTTTCTTGGTTGAGACGTGGAATTGTCAGCCCTTGGAAGTCAATATTCACCTCGGCCTACGGCCTTGATGAATATTGACTTCCTCGGGTTGACAATTCCACGTGTCAACCTCGAAACAATGCGATAACTGTATAATATTAATTTCATTAGTAAGAACAATCATGGCTGTTGAGATGGGTTATTCATTAAGTTATCAAGTGGACTTGTGTCTTAGCATGCAAAATATAACACTGACAAGGCATTCGGGTAGATACATCCTTGGGACCGTCTCTGTTAGAGCTTGGTAGACTCATTGTGCGAATGTACAGAGGGCGACATGACTTGCTATGGCATATTAATTGTGACAACTAATTATCACCAAACTCCACCATAATAAATTGTCACACATACTATACCATCGCTACTGTGGTACGTGTGTCCGCAGCCAATCGTGCTTTCCACTCGCAGTAATTGTGTTGTTATCAGGTCATAGCTTAAAGACATATTATGTACTTGTTCGGGTGCGTTAAAATATTTCGAAATAGCTATATGTGTCTATACATGTGACATCAAATTCACAGTTGTTAATACTTGCACAGAACTTCAATTCAGTTGCGTTTCATCGCAATCAATTGCACTTAAGTGCAATGGAATTGTATTGAAGCATAATCCAATTGCGCTTAAGGTTCAGTTGACCTCCATTACAAAGAATTGAGCTTCAACGTAATTGAGTTGCGCTTTAAATAGCGCTGGATTGTGCTTCAGCGCAATTGATTGATATATAGATAGATAATTTATTGGCAAAAGTGCATTCATTATACAAGAATACAGGAGATACAAAAATAATCATAAATAGGATTGAATCGTCAAGTGCATAAGATCAGTTACTTTCCCAGTTGAGGGTCAGCAAGATATGGATATATGACAATCCACATTCATGCTGACTCCCAAATGGGGTGCACTCAGTCTGGGGTTGACATAACCTCGTTCGTGGCTGTCTTCCTGCTGACCCCACCATACTATGTATTGTGTCAACTCCGGTTATGTCAACGATTAAATGTGAGTTAGTATATAGCAGACATATGTATATGCTCTTCTTTGACGAACCCGAGGGAGTGTGGCATGTGGTCTCGCGGGTTTCTTAAATACAGACATATATGTAAACCAAGGTTGCCCTCATTTATTTTCGAAGAAACCCGCCAGGCCTGTTGGCTTCAGCGCATTTATAAATAAATCAGGCTCTTTAAAAAGCTGAAGAAAATTTTACAATGTTTACGTCTCTGGATACTTCAATCATAATTAGTTACTGAATTAATGGAAATCCCTCCATTTCATTGGAGAGTGGCGAAGCACGCGTGTAATTTCATTGATTTATGGCATAACACATCACTTCACAGATCAGATGTCAATGACGTGTTCACAAGTTTCCCACGCATTGTTAAACTCATCTATTGTTGCAAAACTGAATACAGTAGATATATCCATAATTAATTATTATTAACTGAATACAGCCGATATATCCATAATTAATTATTATTAACTGAATACAGCCGATAAATGGATAACTCATTTTACTCATCGCAAAAATAGGAGACATCATCTTCGAGTTTTTATCAGTCAACGATATTCGTGACTGATTATGCTCTCGCATCTTGTATTTATAACTATTTCTAAATACTACGATTCTCACAAACATGCATTTACTATGCCAGGAATGCATTCCGTATTTGGATATGGTTTATTACGTCATGTTGGGAATGCCGCGTCGTTGTAGAAATGAAATTTAGTGGACACATCCAGAGACGTTCATCCGTTAGGATTATCGTCGTCTTTTAAAGAGGCCGACCTTCCATATGTGCCTAAATGTTCAACATGAACACGCATATACAGATAATGGCCTTATCTTAAATTGTTCGGCTTTGCCAAAGACCGATTAAAAATAATGCTACATTTACTCAACAGCAATTGGGCTTCAGGGAATCTCTCATTTAACACAATATGGTAGTTATTGTCATTAACGATGGCACATAATAAACAGGGTAATTTACAAATAATGCAATGCGATGCTATCAGATTGTGTGTTCGTCATATTTCCCCGCTTGGAATTTAAGTTAGTGGTTTATTTACTTTCGATATTTTGGACAAGTTATTTAATGAATCGATATGTGGAGATAGTTATAACCAGAAAATTGTGTAAACTTTTCCGCTGGTGGCAATGGCGATTACACTGGATGAAGAACGATGTTTGCTGGGATGACGACAATGTTCACCGACATACTAGCAATAGTGGTTAGTTCATATAGTCTCAATTGAGTGTGTCTGACATTTGGAGAATGATCGAGATCCCCACAGGGTGAATTTAGTGACGCTATCCCACACAACGGACAATCCTCACAAAATTCACCATCTGGGAACCTCATTCTACTTAGGCCTCAACTGCTATGAGAGACCTAGATTGAAGTTCCCAAGTTGAAGTTGGTGATGTTCACCCATTTATTATTATTTAGTCACCTCGATTATGTATTTTATCTTCTGCAAATTAGGGGATATAGAAACTCAACAGAGGTGTGAGAAGTTAATTCGATATTCATTCGATATTCGCGCGAAGTTATAGTTCGATGTTCTACATTCGATATTTGATATTCGCCACTTATAAAATTTGCGTGAAGGGTGCGGCATTAGTCCAATTCGTGCTCTCCAACTGAAATATCGTCCGAAATTCCGCGCTTTTCCTTTTTTTCCCAGACAATAGCTGTACAACTGACCGATTGAGCTGAAATGTGACAATTATTGTCGCTTCCATATGAGAACTGCACATGTCAAACTATAATCCTGACATGGTCAGGGTCAGGGTCATGGTCAGGGTCATGGTCAGGGTCATGAGTTTTAAATATCGAACTGACAGACATTCATTCGATATTCGCGAATAAGTAATATTTCAACAACAAAAAATCAATTTTCGTTTTATGCGTGACGGGTGCGCCATGAGTCCAATTCGTGCTCTCCCACTGAAATATCGTCCGAAATTCCGCGCTTTTCCTGTTTTCCAGACCATAGTTGGAATGTGCACTTACACGGCATAGCTATAGCGAGCGCAGGCTGTACTAACTGACCGATTGAGCTGAAATTTGACAATTATATTATGCATGCACACGCCAATCTACAAGTCCAGACATGGTTAGGGTCATGCGTTTTGAATATCGAATACCATAGCTGGACTTCGAACATTTCGGCTAACAAATCTAAAAAAAAATTCGCCGTAAAATTGTTTGAGACTTCTATTGACCTAATTCGTGCTCTCCAACTCAAAACGTTTCCTTTTTTTTTGTGCTAAAATTTGACAAACCACGTTCGATATTCATTCGATATTAATTCGAGATTCGACGTTTGATATTCGATATTCGCCATGAGTCCAATTCGTGCTCTCCCACTGCAATATCGTCCGAAATTCCGCGCTGTTCCTGTTTTCCTGACCATGGTCAGGGTGATGAGTTTTGAATATCGAACAGCAAAATATTCGTTGTTCGATATTCAAAACTCATCACCCTGACCATGTCTTGTATATATATAGTTCTCATTTGGAAGAGACTATAATTGTCAAATTTCAGCTCAATCGGTCAGTTAGTACATGTGCTCTCTTTATCTATGCCGTGTATAATTGCAAATTTTCCAAGTCCAGCTATGGAAAACAGGAAAAGCGCGGAATTTCGGACGAACTTTCAGTGGGAGAGCACGAATTGGACTCATGTCGCACCCGTCACGCATAAAATGAAAATTGATTTTATTTTTATTTTTCCAAGTCGCGAATATCGAATGAGTGTCCGTCAGTTGGATATTCGCTGTTCGATATTCAAAACGCATGACCAATACCATGTCTGGACTTGTAGATTGACATGTGTAGTTCTCATATGGGAGTGACTATAATTGTCAAATTTCAGCTCAATCGGCCAGTTAGTGCAGCATGCGCTCTCTATATAGCTGTGCTGTGCCAAAAGTGAAAATGTTCCAAGTCCAGCTATGGTCTGGAAAAAAGAAAAAGCACGGAATTTCGGACGATATTCAGCACGAATTGGACTCGTGGCGCACCCCTCACGCATAAAACGAATTTTATAAGTGGCGATTATCGAATATCGAATGTCGAACTAACTTCATGCGATATCGATTGAATATCGAACGTCGAACTGACTTCACATGCACACCAGTCCTACAGAATAGAATGGAAAAGTAACTAAAACAATGTTAATTTGAGACTATAGATACATGTATACTTCCCAGAAGAAGAAGTATAAGCAGACTGAGGTCACTGGAATGTGAATTTGGTGACGCTAGCCCGCCGTACGGGATAGTGCCACTAAATTCACTCTCTTGGAAGCTCATTCTGCAAATGACAGACACGCTAAATTCAGGCGTGTTCGTTATTATGTACAGAAATTCTCTATAATTATAATTAGCCCGGCTGATCAAATGCAATCGCAGTAAAATCCGACAAGTAGTAAATAAACATGACATATCTAATGACGGTAATAATTCTCCGTATTGACTCTCCCCGCGGCAGGCAGATATTCAGCATTGTAATGTGTATATCGATGACAGATCGTATATATCGTTTTCGCCTTCATATGCTATACGGGGAAGTACGATGCTGATGTATCCTTCCGCGTGACCACGAACAACACACGACCCAGGAATGATGTTAAATCTTGCTGTATCAGCATAAAATCTGAGACAGGAAGTTTCATTGATGTTTTTTTTCCGACTAGACTGATTTTGCATGTCTATATTTACACACTAAGTGTTGTCATCACTAAATCCAGCATTCTGATTGGTGGGCGCCCACGTGGCTAGTTGCAGTTATTTCTCGGTGAATGCGCAACGCCTCATAACACCAAGCTAATAACACCATCGATACGTCATTGTGTTTGGAAAGACGAACGCGTAATGCTTTGGGCGCATTTTGACTCGCGCAGGATTGACTTAATACATCATCGGGTTTCAACATGAAGAGAAATTGTTCCTATTAACTTTCGCCAAGGGTGCTATTGGGTAGTTTGGGCTGATCTTGTCACGATACACTTTTCGATTTAAATATATTTACAAAAGTGGCTTTTTCGCTAAATGTATATAAATATAAGGATTAACTGTCATGTGGACTATTTTTATGGAGATGTAACGGTGAGGTAAGTGGACATAACTTGTGTCCACTTACCTCACCGTTACATCTCCATAAAAACAGTCCACATGACAGTTAATCCTTATATATATGCGGCAGCTGTCAGCTCAATATAGAGCCTTATAGTCTGGAAGGAAGCTGATATCGGAATAGCATATATGAGCATATATATATACAAAATTGTCCAACCTTACCAAAAACAGACACACAAACAATGGGCATGTATAGTGACGTATACCATTGACAAACAAGCTAATTTTATTTTATTAAAGGAGCATAGTTTGACCATAGGTTACAATCTCAAATTATGTACACAACCTGTCGTTACACTTGAGAAGGACTCACAGGCGGGTCGGAAAAGGTGTTATAATCTTAATTATATTATCAATTCTGGAGACTCGTACGGCACATCATATACTTAACTACAAACGTATAGAACATCTGATTCATCGAGAGCCCCCCCCCCCCCCCCAAGATGATTATATATATAAACACCACCGACATGCATAAACCCTCACCGCTCAATACTATAGTGCAATCAGATAGCCATTTAAGCCAACGGTATAATTGAGAGTCCATCCTTCGTTGCATGGGGTTTCCTCACCTTTATGTTGCGTTTTCAAATGGCAACTTGGAAGCAATTAAGTCATCACATATATAGAGGATCTCTAATGAGTCGCAATTCTATTTGCAATTTAATAACCGAGTGCACTAAAGTCGATTCGAGCCAAGCTTTAGTGAGACTCGACTCGAATTTAGTGGACGAGGTTAATAAATTTCGGATAGAAAAAAATATAGTTCCATTTTAAATGTGTCTCTTCTTGTTGACAATATTGTTCAACCGCGACCCTTATCACCCATGCATGTTTATCTCACAGTCAACAGTAAATAACCCAACCCAAATCGAATATCATAACTATATTCTAATTAACATAATAATAAAGTTCCGGCATTGACATCGATACCATTGAGCAAAGCTCTTACGTCACTGCGCGTGCCGATAATACACACGTGTCTTACTAAAAATATGAGGCCGATTTAGGGGCTATAGTTATGTGATAAATATGGTATATTTGCATGGTAATTTTCCATAAGCGCGTGTTGACTCATTGGTCCATAACGCGCCGCCATGTGAATGAGTAAATGGTATTAATACTATACGTTTCTCATCACCGTTTGCATTTGCCTTAAACAAACGCCTGCGCATGACATATCTGGGCGCCATATATTGGTAGGCCAGTCGTTCGAGTGGTACATGTATACAGCGAGATCACAACTATGTGACATGCGTACATGCCGTGAGTTGAATACAAGCCGGAACTACATCGTGTTGATGTTGTCAAAACCTAAGTGCCCCGAGAGCGATCACTTACATTAAGTGTCGGCGCACGCGATCCAGGTTGTCCTGTCCTCGATAAATCGAGGACAACCGGGATCGTGTGCGCCTAACTTTGGAGCGGTTTTTGTCGGATCCGAAAATCTGGCTCGTGACGATGGCAACGCGCGTGTTTTGCTTGTCACATGACCGTCACATGACCAAAACCTCATTCAAACTGTCGGAATAGTTAGCGGCGACCGCTATTCGAAATTAAATCAAGAATTTTGATCGATCGACAAGGAACAACGTCTGGTAGACTTGTGGGCAGAAAATGAGTGCCTGTATAATAATCGCAACAAGAGGGCGGCAGCTGTGGAAAGGTCTATTACGCCAATTTACGGCTATTGCTCGTGACCTCAATATATTATTAAAATAATAATATTAAATTAATTAATATATTTATTTAGTTTATTATTAATAAATATTAGTCTTTAGAAATACATATGTATATAAACCACCATGACTAGCTATTGTAACTGGCTAGATAGGCTGAATACACCAGTTGGCTATATACTACAGTGACCATAGCATGCACATGACCGGAGTGAAAATCCGACTCGTGTGCGCTGACCCCCCGATTTTATCGGGCCCGATTTATCCGGCAGCCGGATTTAAGCCCCGGTTCCATATCCCCGATTTTCCACCCCGAATGTTCCCGAATGACTCCCGAATCATAATTTTGCAAAAATCGTGGAGTAAGTTCGGGACGAGTCGGTATAGTGAATTTTTACCCCCGAACATGATCGGGGATATCGGTGCTATCGGGGTCGATTCGGGACGATTCTGGGCCCGCTCCCGACAGTTTTGAAATGTTCAAAACTATCGGGAACCAAGCCGAATCGCTCCCGATTTGTCAATCATCGGGAGAAATTCGGGAGCAATTCGGCACCTATTCGGGAGTAGTCGGCAGTATTCGGCAGTATTCGCCAATATTCTGGTGGATATTCTGGAGTAGTCGGCAGTATTCGGTAGCTTATTCCCGAATTCGCCATGCGTGGCTGCTTTTATACTGAGATCCGGTGTATCTGCAAAATTCGGCATCGATTCGGGACGTTCGGCAGCAATTGAATACCAATTCGGTATTTATTCGGCATCAATTCGGTACCAGTTCGGCATTGATTCGGGGTATTCGGCAACAAGTCGGTAGTAATCTGGGCAATTCGGCAGCTACTCGCACGAAATTTCGGTATCAGTTCGGGATAATTCTTTATCATTCGGGAAGAAATTCGGAAGCATTCTGGAATACTCGGCAATGTTCGGGACGATTATATTTTGTCATCAGTTCGGCGGCTTTTGGAATAAAACTCGTCCAGAATTCTCTCGAATGCTGCCGATTTGGTCTGGTACCGAATTGGTGCCGAATATACTAATTCGGGACAGAAAATCGGGAATATGGAACCGGGGCATAATTAACCGAGCACAATCGGGATCGTGTGCGCCGACACTAAGCGTGCGTCAACGATCAGTTTCTAATGACGCCCCAAATGTACCACTTAAATCTGCTATATACTTATTACGCCCTATGTGTGTTTGCTGCCAGTGTGAATTGGCCGTGTAAATGGAGCTACGGGGAAATCTTACAGAACAACATATTTCGTTTCACACGATTAAAGTTATTTTAGGAAATCGTTGAAGAACGAATGGTAATGTCCTGTTGCCACAAAATAACACAAAAGGTGACATCCAATGTTTTTTTCTGGGGATATTTTCCAAGATTAGTTATATAAGCGAGACATCAGGTATCATTTGCAAAATGATGTAATTGTATTTTTGTAAATATACAACAAACTATTTTACGACAAATATTGCGACAAATCAAAAAAGCGGAACGACGGTAAACAGGTAACGGAAACAACAAGAAAGGATTAATCAACAATATCTGACGTTTCATACATGATATATACCGTATATTAAATAATAGTTACATAATAACATATATGTAACAAATCTATTGTAATTGCACTCTATGATTATGAACTGTGTTCTGTTTATATATACGTTACTTGTTTTATTTTTGGGGAATAAAATTTATTAAAAAAAAAATTCAAATAGGAGCGATATGTGTTAACTTTGGTTAATAACGTACTCGCTATATTGCTTTTTGCAGGATGTGCGTCTTCGCGGATATATTTTCGCGGTTGTCTCATTGTTGCAGTGTGTAACTGTTATGACCGCGTTAATTGCTTTCAATATATAGGTGTGAACAATGACTGGACCACTCTTGAAGATTTTATTGCGGCCCGAACGCAATGCATAATATAAGAGCTAACATTGCTGATAAAGTATGTCTCAGTTGGAATGTAGACTAAAGGTCGTATTGCGAAGTATCGGGTGCGTATTTTATCTGATTATTAGATTTTTGATCCGCATTTAGAGGTTTCTGGTGTGGTGAAAGAGAAACATGCAGAGATAATCCGTAGTTGTTGTAATAATTTGAAGGATTAGTTGTTTTAGCGGAATTCTGAGGTGGTGCATTCATGAAACCAATATATTTTATATTATAATTTATATATATATATATATGTTATAACAATATGATTTTTAGGGCGTTACCATTTCTGACTATGGTTTTCTTATACTAAGTATACGTTTGTGCATGACATGAAACTACTGCATCTGTTAATAATTCGACAGTCCGTGTTATGCATGTAGCAACGGGCCTCAGTTCTCAGAAAAGTTGTCCATGTTAATGTGATGGCTATATATACAGATGGGTTGCATATCCATATGAAGGAAAGCTTATAGTACCGTTGACAGCACACAAGCAATAAAGCGTTTATAGTTTGGTTACTTGAGTTATTCAGTTTTCATTTCGTGTAATTTTGGATACTAGATGTTTTGGAACATTAAGACCTTTTCATAATCAGAAAATATGTTTACATTTTTTTACATTCGGTCCGACGGTGGCCATGCATCTTGAATTTTAAATGCTCCGAATGGTTTCCTTAAATTTCCGTCTTCATTGAGATCATATTTCCTATCCAAGCAATCCAGTTCATGCCTTAAATCGGAATTCACCATACTATAGAAGCTCAGCGTATGGTATACAGACGACATTTAGATGCATAAACATGTCAAGAAACATTTCATTGAGATTTGGATTATTTTAAGAAAATCACAATAATCACATGCAGGTGTACCGAGCTCCCTTATTATGCGCCGCGTGTATATTGTCCTAGAGATTCTAGATACCTATGGTTCGCTGTGCGTTTTATTTATAGATAATGGGAATTTTTGGGACGGATTTAAAAGTCGAACTGCGACCCAGAGGCCGAGTCCGGTAAAAGTTGCAGTTGGGAATTTCAATTTCGTTTATTGTCCTTTACATTATTATGCCAATAATGTTGAGTTTTGGTTTCTGACAAGCTATGTCAATTACAAATAAAAGAAATGGAAAAAAAAAATTGTAAGTCTTATATTTCAACTTTTATAGACATGTTTCGCTCTGCAGCCCACTTGGGGTTGTAGTCGGAGATGGCCGAGTCAGCCGCCGGTTCGTTAACTAGGTGCTGGTTGTTATTGTTATTTTAACGGAATTCTGAGTTGGTCATTCACGAAACCAATATATTTTATATTCTATAATTACAATCATGGGTATATATAATATATGATCTTGAGTGCGTTACCATTTCTGACTATGGTTTTCTTGTTTTTAGATGCAGACGGTCCAGACAATGTTGACACTTCCTCTGTTGACATGCATTCTGCGCTCGGTGTTCTACTCAACGTCCGTGAGAAACTCAAAACAGCGATGACGGCCGAAGAAAAACGATCGCAAGCCGAATCAGTTTATGGTCGCGACCCCATGGAGTTCGACGTGGGAACTTACAATCCGGACTATTTTGAGAGGCGTCAACGAAGCGACGTGGGCCTGGCCGAAATACCAGAAGATTCGGCGATCGTCGATGAAGATGAGATTGGTGAAGACGAATCGAATGACGTCAGTGGGAAATGGGAACAGGGAGATACTGACGGCCTCCCTTCCTTCGAAGCTAGTTCGGTGCGTATATTGAGAAAGTTGGTAAAATGCAAGCTTGGCGCCAAGCTTGGCGGTTTTTGAGGGTGGTGACTAAAAGACAAGCTTGGCGGTTTGAAATTTTTGTTAAAGCATTTTAAACGCTGTTTTCGTGTGAATTCTTGAATAAAAAAAACTTGGTAAAACTGGTGTTTAAACAGATAAATCGGCCAAAAATCGACAAGAAATCTGCGTAAAAAGGCAATGTTTTCATTATGTGACCACACACCATATTAACCAACCAATTGGGGGGACAATACTGCCAATATTGTCAATTAATGTACGAAAATTGGCCATATAAGTGATTGGCTGGTGCTATTCCAACAGAATTCACACGAAAACAGCGTTTAAAAGGCTTTTTAAATTTTCAAATCGCCAAGCTTGTCTTTTAGTCACATCCTTCAAAAACCGCCAAGCTTGCATTTTAGCCACTCTCGTATATTGAAAACATTATGATCTTCTTGTCTCAATTGCATCGACGAAGACAGTGTAACCCCATGATGCTTCTAATTTGTTTTACTTACTTAAAGGCCCACTTAATTTTCGAACCCCCAGATCACTTTATATAAAATATATGCCATATTATATACCATTTGAACGAGGAAGCTCAAAAACATTGTATTATCAACTTGTCCGCTGTAATAAACTGTGAACATGTTGTTTTTGTTGTGTTGCAGACGTGTCATTGTGCTTTAGTTTCATCTGTTTTGTAGTGCAAAGTGCAATATTTCCAATGAAGGGGAAATAATACTAGTATATCTTAAAGATAGAGTTATTCCCCTTCCATTGAAAATACATTTTTAGTTTGAATTATGTTGCATTCTGGGAACCATAGCGGGGGAAAACTTCCAGACGTTTCAAATGGTGATGAATTATAGTAATTTAATCATATTTTATGGCATAGATTGTTATTATAAGCGTATATCAAGGCACTATAAAAAAAATAATCGGTGACTCGAAAATTAAGTGGGTCTTTAACTATGCATGCTTTGTTTACTTGTATAATCAAATTTTCCTTCAAATGAAACCAGCATGATATCATAGTTGTTTCGTGCAGATGCTGGTTCACTGTTTCAGGGCCGTGCATGAATAAAACTTACGTCACTAATGTAATCTCTTAACCGTCGCTTCGGTGGTGAGGTCATCAAAGTTAAAACGAGATGGCTCATTCGAACCTCCAAATTTTGTGTACGTGATTTGGAGGGACGGATACGATGGGTCGATAAATACACGAAATATTGATATACCGGCTTCATATGGTCTCATGAATACTTTCCAAAGTCACAGCCATTTTCCATCCGTTTTCAAAATATCGCCAGAAGTCAGACAAACGCTCATTATTACTACCATATCAGGAATAGACTAACACGGAACGCTCTTTTCTGTTCCATGTCGTGGAAATGGTTGTATTTGGGGGGCGACCCAAGCACCGTGTTCACAGTTGAATTTTTGATTACTTCAATGCGTCTTTATTGGTTACAGAATTCTCGTAGAGTCTTTAATTGACATATAATCCTCGTAGAGTCTTTCATGGACATATAATGCTCGTAGAGTCTTTCATGGAAATATAATTATGGTAGAGTCTTTCATGGATATATGCTCGTAGAGTCTTTCGTGGACATATAATGCTCGTAGAGTCTGTCATGGACATATAATGCTCGTAGAGTCTTTCATGGACATATAACGCCCGTAGAGTCTTTCATGGACATATAATGCTCGTAGAGTCTTTCGTGGACATATAATGCTGGTAGAGTCTTTCAGGGACATATAATGCTCGTAGAGTCTTTCGTGGACATATAATACTGGTAGAGTCTTTCATGGACATATAATGCTCATAGAGGCTTTCAGGGACATATAATGCTCATAGAGGCTTTCAGGGACATATTTAATGCTCGTAGAAAGGTAGTTCACATATGTATCGACCTATTTCGGTACCAGGAAAACTTCAAAAGCGAAAACTATTACAGTATGTGTATTTTGAACCCCAAACATGTCCAGCCATGTGGCTTTAAATTTCGAATGTCTAGATCAGATAGTACACTGTTCCGTGATTGTTATGAACCTCAACGTACGCTTTCAGTGAACTCATGAATTGTACGCATTAATTTTTGCTGATAATTTTCCAGGGTAACAGGTTTGACTGCATGTTCTGAGCTTCTCTGCCAGTTCGTGGACACATATGATATATTGACCGTTAATTTATTATCCTGAAATTAGCTCGCAAACACAGATCAGTGGATAACAAATAAATAAACGACCCGATATTACCGTAATTGCCGGCATATTTTGTTTGATATGATCTTTTGACTGTTTACAATTCGCCCAGCAAATAATAGATTGTATATCTATTTGATCGATTCTCGCTTCTCATGCGATCAACTCCCCACAAATCCTATGCACGCGGCTTTTCAATAGGGACCTTTCGTATAATGAACGACAACAAATATTTATTACGAATAGGGTACTACCGGTACCTCACCTCGTTGTCGTTTTTCCCTGTTCGTTGTTATGATTACATGTTCGGATTTCAACAAAACTCACAAATACACCATATAGTAATAAGTTCGCGATCGTTTTTCAGCCCCTCAGTGTGGGAGATGACAATGAGATTATGTCCTTAAATTATGATCGCCATGTGGCCTTAATTTTTATCAATTAGTAGGAATCAAATCATTCGTCGTCGTGAAACACGAGACGTTTGCGAAACACAAAGCGCTAAGTTATGACCTGATAACAACATGATTAAGTACAAAATAATCACGACAGGCTGCCCCGTAATCACCTTACTGTGAGTAGCAAGCGCGGTTGTCTCACAAACTGACTCGTCGTAAATTCTGTGAAAAGGTTTTTGGACCTTCCGAAAAAATTACAACAACAAATTAATATCTTTCCGTAATAATTATCTGTCGTTGTTCAAAATGTGAAAGGTTTCTGTTATGAACATAACATGGCATTAAGACGAGGTGCGTCAGAACACGTGGTACCATTGACCTTTGAACAGAGATTAAAAATGATTGCACGCCATTGTAATCACTAATATGATCTTTCGATGATGCCCATTGTTATGTCAGTCAAAAGCGAATAGATATCGTGGGCGGTCATTACTACAATTGCGATTGATTTTTCTTGTAGATATCGTGCCCTAAATTCTTCCGTAAGCGTGAAATCATTCACAAAAATGTAGCAATCATAATGGACTAATTTGCCTCGCACGTGTGGCTGATAATTCAGTCAACATGGTGTTGTTCAACAGACAGACCACTCCAGAAAGATAGATAGATAGATAGATAGATTTAATTTCATATATAACAGACATAATTTAGACAAATTAATACACAATTTTGAGTACAATAGAATACCGTCGTATCTGATAATTAATCGGTGAGCGCTGCATGGTATTTATTGGAATTCACGTGATATTATCCCAATGGACACCGCTCCCATAATGAACTATTACTGATTATTAATTATGAATACCAACAGCGTCATGCATGTTGCTCAGCATGCATGGTCAATGAACAAGTTTAACTTCGAGTTACACAAAAATGTGTGGTATATCTATATATGGACAGTCTGAAGAAGTATAGCGGTTCACATCTATATGTAGACATACAACAATGCAAAATACATGCGACAAAATATTGTAACAAGTTTGTTATGTGATTGGCTGGTTTGTGGTTCGGTTGGTTGGTTGGTTGTGTGTTTAGATTAGTTTCAGTCGAAGGCCTTATGGTAAAAAGCGTTGAAACGCCACAACCACAAAATACTTGGGGATATGAAAGATAGAAGCTATAAGATACACATTCAGAGAAGTAAATTCATGCAGCTGTATACACGTACGTGTGTGTATCAATGATATAGGGATTGGAGAGATATGTCAGGCGAATATATACCTTACCAGATTGACGTGAACTGTGACACTGTGTACGGCCGAAAGCTCCCTACAATCAACATACCGCACAAGTCCCAATTCAAAATGTTTATTCACATAAACCACAATCGTGGTACAAATGGTGAAAAAGAATTACAAAAATAAATTAAATTAGCGGCGTCCCTGTAAGACAGGGGTATGTATAGGTTGTATATATATATATATAATTACGTAATAAATAGATAAATTCGGCACAATTGAGTATAACTAACTGTAATTATACCGGTAAGTGTATATATAATGCTCATGTAGCATACAATATGTGGTTGTATCGGTAGCCCATTCCAACATTTCAGAACGTACGGTTCGTTATTACAGAGAAAGACTATATATAATTTAAAAGTATGTCAATGTTGTCTTCTGAAGTCGATATAATCCATATACAGACTATAATTAATCAGTCCCAGAATGCACCGTCGTGGCATCTTATTCAAATAAGGTACACAGGTTACCAATCAAAATGGCTTTACGATATAGGGTGCCCTGAACTAGGCGAATAAAAATAAAAAATAGTACACTTGCGTCACCGGTTCAAGCCGTCGAACAGTGTACCGGTATGCAAGTATACCGCGGCAAGTATTTTCTCATTAAACATCTTTTATTAACGCCCTCGTGTGTATACTGTCCCAGAGATTCTAGATAGCTATGGTTCGCTGGGCGTTTGATTTATAGATAATGGGTTTTCCTGTTGTGACAATTCGCAGTAGGTCCCTATTTGTGGAGGTCTATTTGCGGAGGTCCCCGAATTCGCGGGGTTCCCCTAAAATTTTAAACAAATAACGACACGATCATCATAATAGTGGTTTGTTCTATCAGTCATATCATCACCATCATCATCATCATCATAATACGGAACTGCGACTTTTAGTCCCAATAACATTATTTGCAATGCTTGTTTACAAATATTTGTATCGCCATTCGATATTTACTTGTGAGTCACTTTAACATATTACTTGTCGTCGAACTCATATTTTATATAATAGAAGAATGAGTCTATGTATATTTTGAATTGGTCGAGTGTTGGAGACTCAACAGCGAAGTCTGGCAGAGAGTTCCAGCTATTTACCACCCTCTGCGTGAAGAAATATTTTCCTATGGCCTTGTTAACAATGGGCATCTGTAGTTTTTTTTATTTATGTCCTCTTGTTCTTCCTGCTGAATGTCTTTCTAATAGGTCACAGGCATTGATATTTTAATGACCATTCAACAGTTTATATACCTCGATTAGATCTCCTCTAAATATTCCATATTTTAAAGACATCAGATTGAGTCTTATCATTCGGTCTCGGTAGCATATAGTTTTGATTTGACGAACTTCTAGTTTCGTTGCTTTTCTTTGTATTTCTCTAACACAATGCTTTGATATTTATGATGTGGCCCCATGCAGAGTTACAGTATTCGATGATAGGTCTGACGATGCTTAAGTAGAGCGATTAGAAAGTGTCGATGCCCAAGTTCGTGAAAGTTCTGTTGACTTGACTATGCCGATGATTTGAGAAGCTTTATTGTTTTAGGATAGTGTAGGAAGGCTAATCTGGCCGTGTCAAATTAAGCTATATATATAACAGGATGTCTTATAGTTGCAGTATGTAACTATTATGACCGCGTTAATTGCTTTCGATGTTTAGGTATGAACAATGGCTGGGCCGTGCACTCTTGGTGGGAACACAATGCCTCCGATTTTGTATCCGCATGTAGAAGCTTTCTGGTGTGGTGAATGAGAAACCTGCAGTAATAAGCCGTAGTTTTTGTAATAATTTGTAGGATTAGTTGTTTTAACGGAATTCTGAGGCGGTGCATTCATGTAACCAATATATTTTAAATTATAATTTATATGTATATGGCTAATAATATGATCTTGAGGGCGTTACCATTTCTGATTATGGTTTTCTTGTTTAGTGATTGCCGCGTAAGAATACATATGACATTGTAATTCAATTGAGTATTTGTCACTAAAAACAAGCATTCTGATTGGCCGAGAGCGGCTAACTTTCGTTTTCGATTTACCGACATCGGCCGCTTCAGCGTGCATCAAATCTGAATGTAGCACGGTCAAATTTCATCGGCGCAGAACGAGTAGCGAAACGAGCACACCCGCGCGTTGTTGTCTACAGATACCGTTCATCGGCCGCTTAAGCGTGCATCAAATCTGAATGTGGCACAGTACAATATCATCGGCGCAGAACGGAGTAGCGAAACGAGCCAACCCGCCCACAGGAAATGGTTACGGAGCAGTGTTCCGAGTAACACAATGAACAAACCCAATGATGTGTGCACGGCGACAACGGCGAAATGAAAGTCTCGATTCGTGTCATGAAAATGACTAAATGATACTTTTTATACAGTTTTTTTGCAAATTCCTTGCTAGATTGAATTACAATGGAGATAAACGTACCCTGTTTCGTTGTACATTCTGGGATTCGAGCATGAAAACAGTCTGTGAACTCGCCGGCAAGCCGGCTCGTTCACAAACTGTTTTCATGCTCGAATCCCAGAATGTACAACTCAACAGGGTATGTTTATCTCCTAAATGTACACTTCTTTCATATTACAATTTGATATTTAAAGATTGTCTCTTCCCAACAAGTTTATATAGTTTCCGAAAACTCCGATCTGGAAACGCCTCTTTATCACATAATTTGGCCATAAAAGCAGTTTCATAATTATCGGTAATAGACACGTTTAATATCAGCGCGTGCGATGACGTCACAGCGTTCTTCATATAACTTGCGATCGCTGTAGTTTATGATTGTTGTTTTCGATGAATATTTCGCGTTGCTTCGGGTTTATTTGATCATGTGATAAAAGGTATCTCACACTCGTCCTATTTTATACGTAATTTATCAACCTCGTCCTCTAAATTCTATTTGAGCCTCGGTAAACCTCGGCTCAAATCGAATTTAGTGAACTCGGTTGATAAATTCCGTATAAAATAGAAACTCGTGTGAGATCCTCTATATCTATTAATATTGATTTTATTTCAATTTGTTCTGGTATAATAGCGCCCGCTCTCCCGCGGCGAAGCCGCGGAAGCGAAGCGACCTAGGGTATACGTATGCGGATTGAACTTACCTCAAATAGAATAATTTATTCATAACTCAAGGGTCAGCTGAGTCCGAAAAATTATTGTTGGCGACGGCCGCCATTTTGTATTGATTAACACCACCTCGAAATGTGTAATTGGGCAAAATGCTCCAGGGCAAAAAATAAACAAATTTGTTCCGGTAAATGTTAGCTATACTTCATCATACGTAGGAACATCATGTTCCTAAAGCCAAATATATTTAAAAAATTGAATGTAAATTAAACCAAAGCCCTGGTTAACAAAAACTGATATTGCATGAAAAAGTTTTGTTCACATATTTTATAAAATTATTAAAAATATTTGCCCCGAAAGAGGATTCTAGGGGCCTTAGCTGCCTTACTGGCCGTTTAGATTTGATCTTCCATTTTCTAACGGTATTTCCGCCTAAAAGATTGAAGAACTATTCTCAAAGTTCAAGGCCGACAAACGGAAACTATTACGTTATATGTGATTATTTACATACATTGTATATATTATTTTCTTGTGTCCCTCATCATCAAATACTTCTAAAGATAAAAATTCATCCGATAATCCCATGAACAGTAACAAGCGGGCGCAAATTACGTTGACGTATTATCATATTACATTCAACCATTTGTGTAAATTTTACGGGCTATTTTTAGAACATAAACTTCTGGCGATTCGCGGAAACGTCTGGAGCTTAGCAATATGGAAAACTCTATTTTGTAAGCACTTTCCATCAAGGCAAAATTTCTTTTCGATTCAGATATTTTGCAGGAATAAACCACTTTATTAAGCCTTTATAGACAAATAATATACACAATCTTCAGGTTTGTCCTTTTCTATTCACAGAAAAGTTATTTGTAGTCATGGAATCGGGTTTTATAAAAACACATATGTTGTTGTTGTTGTTGATGTTGATGTTGTTGTTGTTCTTGCTGCTGCTGTTGTTATTTTGGCCCGGAAGAGATAGACCCTCTTTGAGAATAAACAATTAAATTGAAAGGAAATTTTGGCAAACTTGTCAGGATATCTATATATCCCCTAATATTAGCGATTCCCTGTAACATACACATGTATACCGCGACAGATGCATTGCGTTATACCTAAAACTAGTTTTGTTTTCACATCGGATCTGCCACGAAAGATTACAAATCACAATATTAGTTTCTTCTTTTTTATTTTCAAAAGAACCCGTATGGCATCGAGGAGTTTATAGATGAGGATGACCCTGACGACAATTACGAGGAAGATGACCCGGATGATGACTATGAGGCTAATTCCGAGTCTGAGAGACCCAAACGAGATCCCGTTGACTCCATGCCTGGATTCAGAATAAATCATGATGACATATCACTGCCGCTAATAGATGACACCGGTTAGTGCCGCTGAAGGGGTTATACTCTCACCAAAAAAGTGCCGACGGGTACACATGGTTTATGATCGACACTAACGTATAGTAACTTTAACTGTGATCCAGAAAGTCTGGCGTCCGTCAGCAGTTTGTTTTCAGTTAATGTTAATGTTCATTGGAACGTAAACAATTTTTATTATTCCTTAACATGAATCATGGAAGTCCCGAAATCTAAACTTTATTTAGAACGAAATTTCAAAACCCGTCAGTATTTTTTATTTTTTTGTGTGTGTGTGAAAGTGACCACTTCAGCGTTAGTGCCCTCTGGCGATTTTGGCCCGTCGGTACAGAGATGGGTTTAGCTTTTTCTGAAGTCGTGGATTCCGGGGGTTCAGTCGGTATAACATGACATATTTTTCATTCCTACAACCGTGTCACACACAAAAGGGTAAGATTGTCAAGCTTCCCATCCAGTCTTTAACGTTTAGATATGAAATATTGGATGCGCCACTGAATTTAAATTGAACTCGATCTATTTAACCGAGGATTTTTAGATTTGGTTCCCAAACCGCTATCTGAACCAACTGGTTCATTCTAAAAAACACATCAGGGTTGGCATAGAACCAAATAGTTCGAGAAGAACCAATATTGACGGGTTTTATTAGGAGCGTAAGGTGTTAAGGTCCCTGAAAAAAGTATACAGAACTTTAAAGTATACGTTAACATACAGGCCGGATTAAAGGGATGCTCTACTCAAATGTTGTTGTTGGTTTCTATGGTCTCTGAGTCGTAGAATGAGGTAACCAGATTTCCATTATTTGAAAGTCTGTTGAGTACGAAGTAATGTTACGGATGGCAGATTAGCCGGAATGTGAAATTACCAATTGTCGTTGTCGAGTAATTTTTGCACAGTTTTCAAGCAGATGTATCAAATAAATGTTATATTATATGCATAGTCCTATATACTCATTTAAGTTATAGTCACAAGTCAGTGAGTGGCTTGAGTTTACGCTCCGTATCAACATAATTGTTTACACGATCACGTGTGCCACGCTTTGCCAAATCCACTATCCGTTGATTTGATTACGTCTTGTACACGGAAATTCGTAATTTAATTTATGGCTCCAATCATCAATGTAATCTAATTAAAATTATTAACTTGGATTTTAAGATAACCTATTAACCTGACTCAAATTACTATATATTATCGATATTAGATCGTTGTCATTACCGGGAATTTATTGAAAATGGCGTACGTTACCCCTTTAAATCTCCGAGTTTAAACGGACCAGACAACCCGGGTCTAAGGGGGCGTTTGTGGTGTTCAGTGGCTAGCTGACTTCAACAGAAAGAATATTATATTATAGACACATTGTGTTCTTATACCACTCATAAATATCGCGTAAATGTTTATGTTATTGTCATGTTAGTACTCTGATTTATGTAAACAAACGTCATGTTATGTAAACAAACAGCACCACGTTAACTTTGGTTAGAAATTCCACCAAGTTGTTTACAACGTACCGGTATAGCGCTCTCTAATCCTCGCCTCTCAGTATTTCGGTGTTGAGTTGGTCACCATGAATCACTTTCACACAGAAACCACCACGGTGTTGAGTGTTTTGCTTATTGTATACTCTTTATGTGCTGTATATAAACAAATGATCGGCTCACACAAAGTGTGTTTTGTAGATAACATCGCATTCATATTATCATTATCATTATACTATATTATTGGTATATTCTTGGGGAATTCATAATCTGGTAACTTTTATTTCTAAATGATCATTTACAATCAAGGCCGTTCGTGCATATAACCCTTTACCCAACAGAAGGGCCCTGTGCCAATGCATTCTCTTATATAAGCGAGTCGACATATGGTCGACTCGCATATATAAGAGAATGCATTGGCACAGGGCGTAACTATCACAATGTGGTCAAGGAGCCGGTTCCAATTATATCCATTAAGATATTTTAGGCTGTTGAAGCTTTATTTGGCCGGTTTTGGCCGTTTTGTTGGGTAAAGGGTTAACTAGTCCAACATCGAATTGAGACGGGTGTTTCATCAGTTTTCTTTGCCTGTAGATTCCATGGTCCACAAGAGGCGTGTCGGGGCTCGGGAGCCAAAGAAAGACGCCGCCATTGAAGTCCTGGTATTTATAGACTTCTCAATTTACCGTCACTACCTCAAAGAGAACAGAAACATGAAACACAAAGCCATGGCTGCCATCAAGAAATACTACGGGACAGTGTTTGCCATGGTAAGAGCATCTCAGTACAAGACATCAAAACCAGAGATAGTTGTATGTCAAAACGATGAATTTTAATACAAAACCTAAACACGGTGCAACACATACACAGAACGATACTATAGTGTGCTAATGGGTTTGTGATACGGCACGAATGCCAGTGTGGTCGTTTGCGTGAAAGGATAGATAGAGATGCGCAGACACGAGTTCTACCCTTCCGCGATGGCATATGTTCCGTATCGACAAGGTGATTAACACACTTGTCGTTCTGTGTTTATTACGTACACGTCACCCATCCTAGAATCCGTGAATTTAAAAAAACAGACTTACAAGGTTTATTCAGGAAAGGCTTGTTTTATCGTGTGTGATGACGCTTTTATTTTATCGTTCCTGTTTCATGGTTGAGGGGAGCGTCATTTACGTCATGTGACATCGACCGAATGCGTACGAAACGCGTGTTCCATACGGATTTGTAAATATGGAACCGCAAGAACATTGTAATTCTAGGAATAAACGTGTACTAAAGTGTAAAATCAAGTCGGACCTCGGGGAGAAGTACTGTACCGCCCAAAGGATTTAGTCATGCAAAGAGAAAAATCCAAGATGGCCGCTGGATGGCCATGTTTTTCAATGAAATTCGGAAATTTTGTATCGCTCCCATTTCGAGGTCACCCCGAACATCCTTTTGAAGTTTGGTGATGATCGGATGAGGGATGTTTTTCAAGTTGAGCTAAAAAGTAGTTGTTATCTATATTAATGCAAATAAAATAATATAATTCACCCAGTTCACTGTTCGAGCTTCAGGGGTAAGGCAAAGTTTTGGTTTTCAATAGACCGATAGGAGCAGAATGTTGTCTAATTATAGACAATAATTTAAATGTCTTTTGAAGACATTCAACATTTGGGTGTTTCATAAACCCGACGATTCTTGATGTATATCTCGTATTTTATTTGGTTTGGATGCGGTCTGAAATAATCATGTATATTTAAAAAGGTTATGTATCGGTTTATTTTTGGAGACTTCTAACGTATTCAACGAATTTATGTTTTATTTACTCAACACCTTCAAGTGGCGAATACAGATTAATAAGAAACACATATATAGTTATATTTACAAAAGGGGCCACTATTTATTTTCTTGTGATAGACGACCGATTATCATCATCATCTCTCATCTTCACCATCATCGCCATCCGCATCATTCTCTTCATTTTCATCATCAACAACATCATCGACGTCATCGTCATAATCACCATCGCCACCACCATATTCGCCATCACTATACATCCGTATCATTAATAACATAACCATATCACAGTAAATTCCATGGCCAGCTACATGTGTAAACAGCTCAAAATAAGTAAGTTCCCCGGACATATTTATAGAATATATCTCAAGAATCTTGGAGTCGATAGTCGGTACATTGTATAGCTATATTAAGACTTGTGGAATGATCTACTAATGTTGATCCTATAAAATGAACTGGTCATGGCCAATAGTATACTGGAACTGCCAGAAGAGAATATTTAGTTGGCAGCTAATTAACTAACGAGTTTAATAACCCATTGACGCATTCGTCAAATTAATTCACACACCACACTCTGAAAGTGCTGTCTGGGTAAATAGAGCATAATATAATGAATTTTGGTATCTGTCTGCCATCTGGACCTCCACCCGGCCTGTATTATGTTGATAAATGTTTATGCTAATGGTCCTGAATAGCCACAGCTTATGATCCCTCTCAGTTCCGTTTCAAAGTTATACCCAGTTCCTGTCAAAAGCATGGTCAGAATTCCAAAAGAAGTTTTCGGCAAAATTACATTCTGCATCATTTAAAATGAATTTTACATGCCCCATAATGTAATGGGACAACCCTATTAGAATTGCCAGTTGGTTAACTACCATGTGTAATAACTAATTAAGTTACAATTTGCTTCCTTTTCGGAACAGCAGAAAATAATGCTTGCTCCGGATATAAGTGAAAAATCAACTTTTCACCAACTTGAGTAATTTGGTCCATAAACATCTCAGAGTGACACAATTAAGATAGATCCAAATAATAAACACCTTTGATATCAATGATAGTTCCATTTTACTTGGAAAAAATTATCCAAACATGAAAAATAATTGTTTATTTGGCCGATTTTGCCCAGTTTGTGAGAGAAAAATCCAACTGTTCTGGTAGTGTCAGTGGTTACAATAGTAACAATTATCCAAAATGCACCAGAAATGGTAGTGTTCAATGTATAGAAGGCAGAATGGCCAATTTTATTCATCAATCACAAATTGTAAGTAGTTATGGCATGTCTCACTTACATGACATAGTTCTGCTCATTTCTTGTTGAAATATGACTAACATCCCATGGTGATGTTAGGTAAAATTTATACCTATCGAATGTTGAGGGATCGGAAGGGGCTGGAATACCAAGAATGGCATATTTCATTGCTCCAGTAATCAGTTAACATGAAAAATACAACATAAAGTCACAATTTTCAACCAGTTCCAAACAGCAGAAACTGATTTAGAAGATATTAGTGAAGAACATCATAGTTTCCACTTCTGGTGGCCATTCTGGTGGCCATCTTGGATAGGGAGTTCCAATTTTAAAAGGTGGCATTATGTCTTCAAACAATTATATACATTATTTTGTATACATTTGAGAAGATTTTCTCGCTATAATTTGCATCAAACTGACTTAGTGTCTCGTCTGAAAAACGGCGGTCATGTTGGACGCCATCTTGTCTGGTGGCTACACGGCACTATTTTTTCGTGTTAAGATCAGGTTAACGTTGCTTAAATGTTGAGGGATATAATAAGGAAGACAATGGGTAAGGTGGTGTTAAGTCCTGGTGTCTTATTGCACATCTGTGAGATCACGTACGTCTTTTTGCAGGTTTATGAGATCCTGTGTGCCTTTTTGCACGCAACCATGCGACAATGACCTATTCAGCCCCATTGCAAGAGACTTAACATTGATGCATACGTTGCGACCGATTTATGCCATTCGTGCATAATCAATTGCTGTTGTGATGTTTTATTGACAGCTATCACGATTAGCATTTAAATTTCTCTCTTACAGGCCAATCAGATATACAACAACATCATACACCCATCTCTGACGATGCGGATTACAATATCGGGAATGCTCATATCAGAAGTTAGTATACAAGCACCTTATACATACTGATTAAAAGGGGCACAAGGCAGCCCCAGTGGGTAACATTTTTAATGTGGAAAAAATTATAATAGCCTGTAAAAACATCACCAAGAAGAAGAACATGCAGAAATAGATAAACTTCGTTCTTATATTCATTATTGATACTTCTATTTAAAGGCCCACCTAATTTTCGAACCCTCAGATAATGTTATATAAAATATATGCCATATTGTATACCATTTGAAAGAGGAAGCTCCAACACATTGTATTATCAACTTCGGTGGAATAAACTGTGAACATGTTGATTTTGTTGAGATAACGACTTGTGCCTTGTGCTCAATTTCATTATTTTCAATGGAAGGGAAATAACTCTATATCTTAAGATATTTTTAGTTTGAATTATGTTGCGTTCTGGGGGGGGGGGGGGCATAACGGAAGAAATATTTCTATGATTTCTGCTGTTTTCTATTTCTCTACGGGAATCTTCTGAGAAACAGTCGTTTCAAATGGTGATGAATTATAGTAGTTTAATCATATTTTATGGAATATATTGTTATTAAAACCATATATCAAGGCACTATAAAAAAATTAATCGGTGACTCGAAAATTAAATGGGCCTTTAGATCGCTTCTCGGCCTTTTGTCTAAGATCAAAGTGGTTGGACGGGGTCGCTGTGCTTTGGTCGAGCCCATGCGGTGTGATACGACCCCGATGGCGGTTTTCCCCACCAGACGGGACTTCCACTGGATGGGTTCGCAGCCTGAGGAGGACGAGTGGTCCCGACTGACTGACTGACTGTCCGCTTCTTGTGGGGACAGACGTCCGACGGGCACTTTGACCATCTCGTAAGGGTGGGTCACCTCTGACGGGGTGCTCATCCCACAAGAGTGGTCCGCAATGGCCCCGGGCAGGTTTAAACAAAACCAAAAACAAACAATTAAATGGGCCTTTGAAATAAAGGTCGCATGTTGAAACTATTGCTATGTATTTGAACGACGTTGGCACTTTACATCTGAAAAATATTGAAAACCAACTGTGACACACCAACTCGACTTATATACATACAATCATGTCATTTTGATAATGAAAAATTATCAAATATATGTCATTTGAATAATTGGATGGAAAATTCTATATATGTTGTACACGATTGTGTATTTATTTCGAGTGGCATTACATGTAGTTGTTCCAATCGGATTATGTTATACAACCTTGAGTCTATATCAAACATAAAAAAACGTTTTGTAAAATTTGAACGGGAACCATGAATACGTCTATGTTTGTCTATTTTCAGTCTAGAGCTGATACGCCATGGATAGAGTATCTTGTTAAGTGGGGCAAAGACGGAAAAGGAAAGGTCAACGCAAATAAATCATTAGGACAATTCAAGCTATGGCTGCGAAAGATGAACAAGAAACTCCCCAAGCACGACCATGCAATGTCATTTACGAGGTACCACGTACAGTAATGCCCTAAGTAATCGACCTCTTAACAAAAGCAGAATTATGGGTAACTTTTCAGGATTTAGTCGGAAATATGGCTTGTTGCCATTCATCGGAAAGCTATCGCCGAGAGCTTTCCGATGAATGGCAACAAGCCATATTTCCGACTAAATCCTGAAAAGTTACCCATAATTCTGCTTTGGTTAAGAGGTCGACTACTTAGGGCATTACTGTATCTAAGTTTTATTGCACGCTTGTTCCTTGAAGTACAGTGTTATTGCTGCTAAATTTACATTCATGACGCCAAATGACGCCAATGGTCGTCTCAACCATGGTCCAACCTGATCTATAAAATAAAAGCAGCATCACACATGACAAAACAAGCCCAGTGTGTGCCTAAATAAACCCTGTAAGCACGTACTGTTTAATGCATTTATTCTAGGACGGGTGACGTGTTATAAACACAGAACCATACGCGTGTTAATTGGTTTCATACTGCGCCTCTCGTTCTATCCTTCCACACTAGCACTTGGGTCGTATAAACAAACCCATTAGCACAATCGTTTCGTATTGTGTATGTGGCTGCGGAAGATGAATAAGAAACTCTCCAGGCACGACCATACAATGTCATTTACAATGTACCACTTTGTAATACATGTGATTTAAATGATTACTTTATCTTAACTTTGTATATTGATTTCTTATTTATATTTGTCTGTGTGATTTGGGTGAGATTCTGAACATCAACATGGGTTTGCCTGTGTATCAGCTAGTCATGTGTAAATGTTCAAAATATTCCATTTATTTCGCTGACAGTAGACGGATTTAGAGTTCACCTATTGATGTAAAACTTAGGATTTTGTATGTTTTCATTTATGTGTTATCTGGTGGTGGGAGTATTGATTGTGTTGATATAAATTATATATATAACTCTTCAGTTATGGAGGAAAATAAAGATATATATATATATATTGTTTGGTTTTTTCTGTTGTAGATACCGCCTTGTAAACAGCCGGGATAGTGACATTGAAGGTAAGTTGTTAATAATGATATTGAAGGTGAGTTTGTGATACTAAAGCATTATTGACGAGCAGTTATCCCATGATAAATGTTCAGATAATAAGCCCAACGAACGACCACGTTTGTTGAACTTATTATCTAAACATTTCCCTCAATAAATAGGGCTAATTCTGCACTTTTATTTACCTGTCGTCTGCCTGTTTATCCTAACATCCCTCAAAATCAAAAATAGACCATTCCTATGTACATTTTTAACTGACCTGGAGGATCCATTTAGTATAGAGAGGGTTAAAAACCATATTGTGTGATAATTATAACATTCTCTTTGCATTTCCTTGAATACCAAAGCGTGTTTTAACTCTCCCACAACAAAAAAGGTCCCATTGTATTTTGTGTTTTATATGTTCGTTTGATTTTTATTTATTTATTTAATTTTGTTTTGCCTCAATGTAATAAATTTTTCGATGACTAGACGTACAAATGAAGTATCACGCAACTGAGGAAGCAATATCGTAATACAACTAAGAGTCACGCCATCTTATATCAGTTTACACATATGCCGTTACAATATCTTCGGATTGTTGAAATTTTGTTCATTCTCGGCCTTAATTCGCAGGGATTGCGGAGAAGACGGCTATTTGTAAAACAGAAGACGGTTCTTCAAGATCACTCGTTCATGAGCGTGACGATTATAACTGCTTTGGTGTCATAGCCCATGAACTCGGCCACAGGTGAGTTAGCCAATACTTTATATATATATATATATATATATATATTTGCCACCGTTAATCATTTCTATACTAAATACTCATTAATGAATATACTTATCCCATTTTGGAAATGTTCAGATAATTAGTTCAACAAACGACCATGCACTATTGTCTGTCGTATGCTCATATTTCCTGAACATCGCTCCAGATGAATAATAGACCCTTCCAAAGTATACTTGTATAGCTGAACGGGATAATCCATTTAATGTCTTTCTACCTGATAGGGCTGTGATAGACCTGGGAAATATTTGATTCAGAAAAAAAAGTTATCTTGGCAATTTAAAATATTGTCCTGAAAGCGCATGCAGACGACACCATTAAGGGGAGAGAAATCGGGCTATTTTCCTTTTAACAAACACACAGCGTTGGCCTGAATTGAGTACGAAAATCAAGATACGCATCAAATTGTTAGTTTTTTGTGAACTTTTACGGTATTGTAAAATAATTAAACCATCAAACCAGTAATGTCACATTCAACACATTCAACACAGGCTACACTGACATTTTTGCACCCGGACTCTGATATATCTACGTTTCAGCCCTCCTACAACCCGTGAAATGGTATACTGCTACATTATACAGATGCATAATCCGATTAAACGTCCCTCAATTACTATTTATTTGGATTCGGGGGTAACAAAATATTTGATTTGAGTTAGTCGAGGAACCCAACTATTAAAGCTATTTTTAGATATCGATTTTTGAAATCTATTATTTTTCACCATCGAGACTTAATTAGTGGACCAATAAAAAGTCGACAAGCTGACCAAATTGCGGATGAAGATGGATATTATTAAAGTCTAAAATCAAGAGGCTTTGTGTTGATAATAATGCCAAATTTCGTCGAACAATATGTTGATAAATAACACGTTTCGGGCAATTGTGTACTGTAGTTGACTGTGGTTAATATTTTTTTGGTAAATTAATCAATTCTGATAGCTGAAGCGGTATTTTAAAAAATGTTTTTGTTGTTGTTGTTGTTGTTTGAATATGATTATATGGGGACCATCGAATCGGATTGAGTACCTTTAATGCATCTTGGTGTTTGTAGATAACAACTGTCTAAAATTCCTTTCTCTTTTCAACAATATTCAGTTTGGGTGCCGGTCATGATGGACGCAATCCTAACAAAGACTGTCCCTATGGAGACATGTTCATAATGGCGCCCCAGCATTCATCCAGCGCTAGCCATCCAGAGAACATGCTCAGATTCTCACGCTGCTCCGTCAGACAGATGAGAGACGTCGTCGCGTAAGTATATTGGTCATTATGTTGTCGCTTGGTTTCGTGCAAAAAAAGACACCCATGATCTCCCATGTGTGCAAAATGACACACATATTATGCAAAATGTGCAAAAAGACACCCAGGGTCTCATAAATTTGCAAACAAATCTCATAAACGTGCAAAAGACACACCGGATCCCCCAAATTAATGTGCGGAAAGACACACAGAATCTCACAAATGTGCAAAATGACACACAAGATTCAAGATTGTATTTGATAACGAAAGCTCCATGTCGGAACATCAAACTTTGTAAATAGTAGAAGAAAATATAATAATAAATAATAAATAATATAACAAAATAATAACGTGCACCAGTTTTCTGTATAATGGGGGTAACTCTAATAAGGTCTCATGTATTTCCAATGGCTTGTGCTAATTACGCTAGTACAGTATGAGATTCTAAAGGAGTAGATTCTTTAAAATCAGTTAATTACATTATTGAATAAAGATTTTTAACACTAGGATTATATTATGGTATTACCCTTACATGGAGCTAGGTACGTGTACTTGAAGTTAATATCAGATTTATAATATACTGTGTAATTTATTAAAGATGTAACCATGGTTTCAGAGCTGCAGTTACAGCAACATTTAAATATAAGTTTAAAATATAAATACCAAATGGCACATGCTATTCTAAATGTAATTTACATGTAGATGAAAAGTAAATAGGTTCGTAAAATTGGGTCTGAAACCCTGACCGCATCTTTAAGTATTAACCTGTATGAAAATAATTAAATCCTACTAGCCAACGGAATAGTAGTGACGAGCCTTAAGTTGTACGATTGGTGTAAATATAAATGAGAAGTTTATATGCAGTGACTGTGAGCAGTAGTAGAGGCATTACAAGGGTTACTTCCATGGACATAAGAAGACCATCATGTTTGAGAGAGCCCTGCTAAAAGCAAAGAGAACGAAACATGCATTGGCTATCTTTTTTATAAATTTGGGCTCTGTATTATTCATTAACCAAATGAGTTGTGTGTAGTAAGCTTCAGTTTGGATACTTTGTGAAAGAAGTGGGACAATTAAGTTATTACGTACCATATCATGTTTGGGACATTGTAATAGGAAGTGGGCCTCATCCTCAGTTACTCCAAGACTGCAACTTGTACAAACTCGGTCCTTGACATCATTCTTTTTCGATGAGTATCTGCCTATTTCTATTTGTAATCTATGCGCACTGATACGAAATCCAGACAAAATTTTCTGTCATTAATATCCTTTATCTGATCAAGGTACTCTTCATATTCGAAATCAGTTTTGAACTTTTTTCCAAATCCAATTTCCATTTATAAGTGAACTTTTTCTTCAGAGTGACCTGGGTTAATAGAATCGGGTTTCTGGATAATGTGTTAAAATTCCAACTTCTTAAGGAAATTATAGATAGATTGGAGCCAACAGTGTTGGTTACAACCTACCATGTTAACATTATGTTTTATGTCTACACCATGTATATAACCCCTGCTCTGCCAGTTTGCTGCCTATTTGTGTGAATACCGTGGACCTCTTATTCATATCTTTATCTGAACTACGATTTGATGAATATTTAACTAATTTTTGTTGTGAATTCGAGGGAGCTCCTAATAATTATGGCAGGTAACATTTCATTGGATGAGATCCAGAATAACGATGAATTCAATTTGCAAAATACATTAACCCAACTAAGCATAAGTGCAGACGAGACGGTAATTTCGGAAACAATAACTCACTGTAACTATTATTCTCCAACTGAGTTTCAGTCTAAATATCAAGACAATGACAAAACCTTTTCTGCATTTAGTTTAAATTGTCAAAGTCTAAATGCTCATTGGGACGACTTTCAACAATTGATTTGCGAAATGCAAGGAAATGGAACCCAGATGTGTGTGATCGCTCTACAAGAGATTTTTAGAATCCGAGACAGCGAGAGCTATGAAATGTCGGGATACCATTCTCTTTTATATAAAACTAGACCAGAGGGGGACGACGGTAGAGGGGGAGTGGGCATGTTTATTCGAGATGATTTGAAGTTCACAATTAGAGATGACTTGTCTGTTTTTATTCCCCACGTATTTGAATCAATTGTTGTAGAAATATTTTTTGGAAGAAACAAAAGTTTCATATGTGCATCGATATATCGACCAAATACCCCACCACTTGCTGATTTGGATGCCTTTATACAGAAAATGGAGAGTTTTACAAATTCTCTGCGATCTTCCGGAAAACGTGCCCTGATTTTAGGTGATTTTAATATTAACCTTTTAAAATCAGAATCGCATTCCAAAACGAATGAATTTCTCAATAACATGTACTCTGACTGTTTTCAACCAGTTATCTATAAACCGACACGAGTAACTGGATACTCTGCTACACTCATTGACCATATTTATAGCAATAATTGCGAAAACAAGATGGAAGCTGGTATTATTCTGACTGATGTATCTGATCATTTTGGAGTCTATTACATGGAAAATTTCAATGATACTTTATGTATACCAGATATGAAATATAAAAGGCAATTCACAAAAAAACATATGGATGACTTCAAACGCTGCTTGCTTGCTGCCGACTTCTCTCCAATACTCAATGAACTCGATCCAAATTATTCATATACTAAATTCTCTGAGATAGTCCAGACTGCATTTCAGAAATCCTTTCCATTAATTTCCAACAAATCAAAGAAGCATGTTAAGAAGCATAAATGGATGACAAATGGTCTTTTAGCCTCATCAGGTATGAAACATCGTTTGTATAAAAAATATCTTAAAACACCAAATAGCCTGAATAGAGAAACATACAAAAACTACTGTAAAGTTTTCAATAAAGCAAAACGTTACTGTAAATTAACTTATTATAAGCGGATTTTGGAATATAATAGGCGCAATATGAAGAAAACATGGGAAATTCTAAATACAGTTATTAAACGGGGACGAAAGCAAAGCATGCCGAATATAATATCTGTTAATGGAGTTGATAAAACTAATGCCCATGATATTACTGAAGAATTTAATAAATTTTTCGCAGATGTAGGCAGTCGTGTATCTTCCAATATACCTATCGCTGGCAGGACGGCAGAATCATATCTGAAGGGTTCGTATATGAAGAGCTTTTGTATGTTCCCGACATCATCCGCAGAAATAGTTACATTGTCAAATGCATTACATTCCAAACAGAGTTGTGGACACGACAATATATCCATTTCACTGGTCAAGTTGATTAGTCCCGAAATTGCTAATCCTCTATCACATATAATTAATAGATCTTTTGAAACTGGAATAGTTCCTTCGGAAATGAAAATTGCAAAGGTAGTACCAGTTCATAAATCTGGAAATCGTCAAATTCTGGACAACTATAGGCCAATCAGTATCCTACCTTCGTTTTCTAAATTACTGGAAAAGGCTATGTATAATAGGCTTATTCACTTTGTCGACAAACATAATATCTTACACCAGCATCAATATGGATTCAGGAAAAACCATTCAACAATCCATCCAATCTTCCATTTACTCGAAAATATTTGTATAGAGAACAACAAAAGATCAAAAGACTTTACCATGGCAGTTTTCTTAGACCTATCAAAAGCATTTGATACAATTGACCATAGTATTCTCTTGAAAAAACTTCACCATTATGGTATAAGAGGTATATCGAACGATTGGTTCCGGAACTACTTGACTGACCGGAAGCAATACATTGCCATGCACGACTGTCGGTCTCCTACTGTGGATATTAGTCTTGGGGTCCCTCAGGGGTCCATATTGGGTCCTCTCCTTTGTTTATTGTATGCGAATGATATTCGAAACTCAACAAATTTAAATCCCTTATCATTTGCTGATGACACAACAGTGTACAAATCCGATACCAATATCTTGAAACTAGAACGTGAAATAAACCTTGAGCTACAAAAGCTCTTCCAATGGTGTTGTGCGAACCGCCTTTCCTTAAATGCTAACAAAACACGCTACATTCTATTTGATCCTTCGAAATTGGTACCGAAAAGCGCACAAATTAATCTTGTAATCAATAATATTCCTGTTGAGCGAGTAGGCGAAGATTTTAGGGAGAAAAGTGTAAAATTCCTAGGCATTGAAATGGATGAAAACCTCAACTATAATGCGCACATCTCCAAACTTTGCTCTAAAGTAGCGAATGCAAATTTCGCATTGAACAAAGTAAAAAAAATTCTCCCATTTAATGCTCTGAAGACACTTTACCACTCGCTTGTACATAGTTATCTCTTATATGGCATAGAAATTTGGGGTCATAGTAGGCACGCCCACAAACTATTCCTACTTCAAAAAAAGTCAATAAGAATTCTCAACAATAAAAAATATAATTCACACACTGACCCCCTCTTCAGTAGAAATAACATATTAAAATTAAATGACATTTACAAACTTGGAATATCCCTTTTAATGTTAGACTGGAGAAATGATAGACTGCCTGCATCGTTTAAATTCTACTTTGCAATTAATCAAGGGAACACTCGTCAAAAGGGTTTGTTCAAAATTGCCAAATCCCGAATAAAATCGCTTGACTCCTTTCCAACTTTTAAATTTCCTGCCATATGGAATGACTTAAACAAAAAGCTTCGAGAAGAGCCCTTTCGGGAGATATTCAGGAGAAAGTTCATTAGTGAATGTATTAGTTCCTATCCCACTGAAGTAACTTGTACAAATCCATATTGCCCGGAATGCCCATAATAATATCCCCATCTATTATGTATATATACACGTATTATATAAATGTTTATGGCTCTCGTGCCATATTATTCAACTACACCAATGACATTTCCCGTCGTACATTGCTCCAGCTAATGTATGATTTTCTGACTGGATCTCATCCAATGGAACCTCGCGAGTTAGGGTGCATTTACATTGCTATAGAAATGTACACAGATCTACACGCAGACAGTGTAAACGGGTTGATATAGAAATGCACACAGAAAGAAAACGGTATTAGTTCGTGTGAGCAATAATCGTGACCGCTACACGTCACGGTCAACGCCCATATATTGCGACAGGCAAATCAGTTTTGATTAATTGTTACTCGGGCTTGGCGAATGTTTTCGTTGTCATTTCAACCCGTGTATTTCGAATATTGAACACGGATAGGGACGTGGCAACTTGTTCAACGGTTGGATATTTCATACCTGACACAACATTAGTTGTAATTTCCAAACCAACAATAGATTAAAAATGATCTTGTAGTTTGATTTTCAAACATTTTATTTGGGGGGGGGTATTGTTTTCGGACCAATATTTGCATAATTTCCTACTTTTTATAAAAATTTTGGACTGGAATGGCCATCAGCTGGAAATTTTCCAACCTTATCATAGGGGCGGATGTAATGTTGGAAATGTCCAACACTTGGAAAGATTGTGTCCTGGTCCCTCCCCGTGGCCAGTCATCATCATCATATTTATTGTCTAACAGCTATATATAAAAACTGCATGTAATTTAAGAAAACAATATTGTCCTTCATTGGTTAACATTGTCATTGGAATTGTCATCAGTTGAAAATTTTACTACATTTGGTCAAATAAAGGGTGTTGTAGGGTAACTGCATGATTCTCATTCTTTCTTCGAACCATTATCAAGTGGTATAAGGATACACTTTAAATACACGCGGCACATACCAAATCGCTGTTATCTGCTGATAGTTGATACATTTTCATGTCTGGCCTAAACTGACACGACTCGCAGTGAATTGTCAATTACCAGAGTACAGATCAGCGCGCGTTCACTATTGGTAATCATGTTGTGATCACAGTAATGCGCGACACGTGACTTCATACAGATCTATGTACATTTCTATAGCAATGTAAATGCACCCTTATTCACCTAAATTTATGACCGTGGCTTTTCTAATTAATGATTGTAAATACAAGTAATACATAAAAAGTTTTGCGTGATATGACCAATCGACATAAATATATAGGTTAAACTCGCGTGGTCACTCATCCGTATGCTCCCTTGATTTCGAATTCATTCCTAAATTATCCTATATACAAAATTGTATATTTTATAATTGACCACAGTTATTCTATATAATATACCATCGTTCATGCAGCTTCCAGGCAGAGCAGAGTGTTATTTTAATGACTAATTGGGGTGGGCAGTAAGACAGCCAATTATTGGATATGCCCTCCCCAGGCAAGGAGCAATCAGCCCATCTGGTGGATAGTTATCCCAGATGGGTTAGCATAGATTTTGTTGTATTTTCTTTTAATCTGTATTAACTTTATTATCTTCATTATTATTTGTGCATATTTTGTTGGAGTTGCTCTTTGTCAATAAATTATCTCTCTCTCTCTCTCTCTCTCTCTCTCTTATCAGTGATGGCTTCTCTCAGTGCTCAGATGGTCTTTGAGGGAACCATCATGCAGTCTTTTCCATTATTTGACCATATTCAATATTATATCTGTGTAAAGTGGATATCTGCCAAGATCACACATGATGTACTGAACGTGTAAAAAGACACATGATCTTACTCTGAGTTGGTCATTGTCATTGCCACATGGTATCGTGCAAAAAGACACTCAGGATATCCCAAATGTGCAAAAGGTCACCCAGGCTGTGACCCAGCATCTCAAAGTCGAATCAATGATAAAATGTAGGGGAATTAGTGATATCACCAAATGATTATAAGATATCACAAACTAAGTAAGCGTTTATTGATATCAATAATTCGATTTTAACATGGCATAATGTTTAATGATATCGCAAACTGTTGAAGGAATAGTAGTCCAGCTAGGCCATTTTCCATTTATTGATATCATAAAATGAATTACTGATATCACAAATTCAATTATATGATATCACAACATGAATTTATGGATATCACAAAATCGAATTATTGATATCACTAAATTCTAACAATTTTGTGATATCAATTATTCGATTTTGTGATATCAAAAAATGAATTTATGATATCACAAATTAGAATTAGTGATATCTTAAAATCATCTTATGTGATATCATAAAATATTTTAGAATATTTAATGATATCAAATATTCGATTTTGTGATATTATCATAACGCCTGCTCTCCCGCGGCGAACTTGAAGCCGCGGAAGCGAAGCGACCTAGGGTATACGTATGCGAATATGAGATATACTAATCGACTTTTTCAGCCCACTCTAAAACTAGATTGATCTTATCTAAAATAGAATAATTTATTCATAACTCAAGGGTCAGCGGAGTCCAAAAAATTATTGTTGGCGACGGCCGCCATTTTCTATTAATTAATACCACCTCGAAATGTGTAATTGGGCAAAATTATCCAGGGCAAAAATAAAAACAAAATTGTTCCAGCAAATGTTAGCTATACTTCATCATATGTAGGAACATCATGCTCCTAAAGCCAAATATATTAAAAACATTGAATGTAAATTAAACCAAAGCTCTGGTTAACAAAAAGTGAAATTGCATGAAAAAGTTTTGTTTACATATTTTATAAAATTATTTTAAATATTTGTCCCGAAAGCGGGGGGGGGGGGGGGGGGGGTCGGAAAAAAAATTCAGGCACGTATGGCATTTTTTCCCTTTCGATCATTTTTTGTACCCACCCACCCACACCACCAAATTTTTTTCCGTTTTCAGCAGTTTTTTCCGACCATTTTTTTACACCCACCCCCCTTTTAACACTAAAACAGAGATTTGCGGGGGGAAATTCACTGTAAACAGCTGTATATGAATTTATGTGCATACTATTTATCATGGATGTTAACATGGACATGTAAATAGGAATGAGTCATTTTGAGGTCATTCGGCCAAAAAAACATGGCTGCCAGCGGCCATCTTGGATTTCAAAATTTGCAACAAAATACAACACGATAACTGCCTGCAGTCAGTTTATCAGTTAGAATTACATTATTTCTCTCATTCAAAGTGGTTTTGAAGCCCAACTCATTGCCAAAACACTAAAAAACAAGCAGGGAATTTTTTTTGTTAGTTGCGGAAAAAATTGCTTGTTGGTGTCTTTGACCACCCACCCACCCCGGCATACGTGCCGGAAAAAAAAATTCCCCCCCCCCCCCCCCTGCCGAAAGAGGACTGACTCTATGGGCCTTACTGGCCGTTTAGATATTATCTTCCATTTTCTAACGGTATTTCCGCCTAAAAGATTGATGAATTATTCTCAAAGTTCAAGGCCCACAAACTATAAGTTCCGATTGAAAGATCGCAGAGTCATAACTTCTTGGAAAACTAGTAAAGACGTCATGACATCAAGACGTACTACATCATGACGCCACAGCCTACATCGGCGCGCAAAACTCCAGACAGGAATGCGTCGATGACCAGACAGTTGGGACTCGTATTGTACGGTAGGCTAAACGACACATCATTCTGCCAAACATTTACGTTCTATGTAATTATTTACATGATATATATGATTTTCTTGTGTCCCGTTACGGTTTATCATCAAATCCTTCCAAAGATAAAAAATTCATCCGATAATCCCATGAACAGTAACAAACGTGCGCAAATTACGTTTAATTACGTATGATCATATTATATTCATTTAGTGTTATCATAAAATTAATTATTGATATCACTAAATAGGTAATAAATAGAAGAATTGCGCGCATACTAACGCTGAAGGGGTCACTCTCACCACAAAAAGTGCTGAAGAGTACACAGGATTTTCAAAATGTACTGAAGGGTACACAGGGTTTGAAATGTCATTCTAAAGGACATTCAGTCTTCGTATCTGCCATGATTTCTGTTAGAGAATAATTGTTTACGTTCCAATGAATATCAAAATGTACTGAAAACAAACTGCTAATGGGCGCCAGACTTTCATAAACACAATTTAAGTAATGGTGTTCGTGCCGATCACAAACCCTGTGTACCCTTCAGCACTTTTTTTGGTGAGAGTGACCCCTTCAGCCATACTAACCACATTCCAATTATTTTCAGATCGCCACAGGGTAAATGTCTTTTAGACAAACCAGTAGACTTGTTCAATGTCAATCTTTTGAAACATTTGCCTGGCCGGGATATCGGTGTCGACAAACAATGTGAATTATCATTCGGAGAAGGAGCAGCTGTTTGCCCGGTAAGATTTCTTTCAAATATAATATGCATGACGTAAAGCAAATGTGTTTGTATTAAGAGGGAGGTAAAGTGGCAACATTTGAATGGGGAATTTAGTGTTAAGTTTTGGGAACAGATTTATCAACCCTTCAGTTATAAAGCACAGGTGATCATATCATACCTTTTTATCTAGTGACAACGCGAAGCGGAATTTTGATTTTCATCCCAGGTTGGATATTATTGGACATTATTAAAAAGTAGGTCACCATTACTAGCTGAAACATAACATTAATACTGGGGGATGCAGAACTCAATTATTCACAAAATCCATCTCTGACTGGAACCAACCCATATAAAAAGCACTACATATGGGTTTGAAGTAACTGACGAGTAAAGCATTTTTAACGAGCGTTCTTTGTTTTGTTTGTTTTTTTTTTCGAAGAAATCTATATTGACTAAATAACTGATATATTCATGAGAGTAAATCGGGGTACACCATGTCTTTACTATATAGGACGGGTCCTACTAAACAACGAACACAAACGAACATAAACGAACACAGGTCTAAAAAGCGGAATAGAAGGGTGAAATTTGGTTTGTGGGTGCGCGTGGATCCATTCTATGTGTATGTGGTGTTATTTCCAACTTTGATGACTTATTTGTTGAGTTATTAGCATTATTTGAATACAAAGCTACTAAACAACGAACACAAACGATAATTTTCACCCTTCTATTCCGCTGTTTAGACCTGTGTTCGTTTATGTTCGTTTGTGTTCGTTGTTTAGTATAGGACCGTATAGGACTACGTGGCTTTTACCATTCACTAGAATAGAATTTTATGAGAGTAAAGTGGTGTACACCATGCCTTTAGACTTGGAATTTACAAGGGTATGTCCTTTTTACGCGGGTTTTACATGGGTTTTACCAGAGTAGAGCCATGTAAACCATGGTTTTATTAGAGTATAAATTTGTTACACCATGTATGTCCTGTTTCGTCAGCATTTACTAGAGTAAAATTTGGTACACCATGTCATTACTTGGACTTTACAAGGGTGTGTCCTGTTTACATGGACTTTACATGGCGTTTACCAGAGTATACCATTTACCTGACTTTACCATATTTTACCAGAGTAGATCCATGTAAATCATGGTTTACCTGGCTTTGAGTTTTTATAAGGGCAAGTTCATCACAATAGAAATACCATAGTAACATAACAATTTGGTTAATGGAGCACCCTCTTTCAAGTTTTCTCTCCTTTTTTAGATTTCAAGCTTGCAAGAAAAGATGTGTCAGGTGATGTGGTGTATGAATCCACCAGCAGCAGGAGAACCAATGTCATGTACTACAAGATCGAGGTTTGCGGCGCTGCCAGGAACAAAATGTGGTGCTCAAGGGAAGGTAATCTATATTATACAGTAATGCTCTAATTAATCGACTTCTTAACCACAGCAGAATTATGGGTAACTTCTCAGGATTTAGTCGGAAATATGGCTTGTTGCCATTCATCGGAAATCTCTCCCCGAGAGCTTTCCGATGAATGGTAACAAGCCATATTTCCGACTAAATCCTGAAAAGTTACCCATAATTCTGCTGTGGTTAAGAAGTCGGTTAATTAGAGCATTATTGTATGTCATATACATGTGTAAAGTATACGTGGATTACACTCTTCAGGCCCCATCCCTAATCCGATCTTAACCAAACTGCATACGGATCTTCGTGGTGTCCTCTCGCTTTTATATTTTTTTTCTAAATTCGCTTTACAACATGGCCGCCAGCGGCCTCCTTGTGTTTCACATTTGAATCCATCGAAACACCATGCAGCCCGCATTTATTGGAGAAATGTACATATTGTGAACATTTACAGGCATGTTTAGGGTGACCTCTAGATGGCATAAATAGAATTTGAACAATTTTCGATGACAAAAAGCTTGGATTTGACTAAATCTCTGGGGACGACGTGCGACCCGCGGTTGGTCATTTAAAAATATTGTGGCTGGTACTGGTAGCCATCTTGAATTACACCTTTATGACTAACACATTCTTAGAGTCACGTAATTTGCAATACCTAATTACAATCCGTTATAATACTATACTCAACGTGTCTGACCCCATAGGTGTCACTTAAAATATGTCTCAACTTGACACTTTCATTATTTGATGTCAGATATGTTATCTTGGGGAGTGTGTCGATGACCCAGAAAGCTGGAGGACCCAAATGAAAGCACAAAACAAATACACCAAAACCAAAAGCCGATATCCAGGAAAATATCCCAAATCCAAAGGACCCGTCGTAGTTAGTAAGTATACATTATGGATATCTATGATATGCTACCAACAAATTGTGCCAGTTATATAGTATGACAAGAAAACCATAGTCAGAAATGGTAACGCCCTTAAGATCATACTAAAGTACAATAATAATACTAATTTGTTTTTGTGTTGTATACCGAAGTATCATTATTAAATTATCTGAATAGTGCATGAAATAAATGTAGCATGCAGAATAATAATCAGGCCAAAATTGTCTATCTTCATTACACGGTTAAAGTACACAAATACCGAGTATGTTTTAATCACATTTAGTCCATCACCTCCTACGACAGGGTGCAGATATGCTTGCGCCAATATACACCCTAAGAGGGCGTAACAAGCGGTGTGGAAAGACAGAATGCCAATTAATCATTTCTTTACTAAATACTTATTGAAGAGTAGTTTTCATATTGGAGATGTTCATATAATAAGTTCAACAAATGTGAAATTATTATCTTAAAATATCCCTCCAATAAATTGGACTACATCTGCAATTTTATTATCTATTGTCTCTGGTTGTCTACTTATATATCCCGAAAACACCACAAGATAAACAATATAGACCATTCCAATGAATACTTGTATAACTGTAAAAACATGGCCACCAGCGATGACCCTTCCAATGTATACTTGTATAACTGTAAACATTTCAACAACCCTTATTATGACCCATGTTTATCTCACAGTCAACACTAAATAACACAACACAAATCGAATAGCATAATTAAATTATAATTAACATAATAATAAAATTCCGTCATTTGTATCAACACCATTGCATTAAGCTCTTGTGTCACTGTGCGTGACGATAATACATGTGTGTCTTACTAAAAAAAAATATGAGGCCAGGATTAGGTGGCTAATTATGTGATAAACATGTATCTTATCTTAATACTATAGTATTGCTATGTAAAGAGATAAATTAATGGTTACATATTCGATGGTTACATATTCCAGGCTGATGATGCCTCAAAGCAAGGACTCAATATACACAACTCTGAAGTGACATGCGACACGGTAAAACGATATCATGCCCTCTTCACACGCGATGATTTTTAATATACATAAATCTTCAGAAACGAATAAGAACTGAAACTGGCATAATATACTAGACTTTTAACAAAATAATGCATGTTGTAGGTTTTCAATTCGCGTAGCACGTTATAGTGACGTCCAAGTTTAGTGTGTCTGTCATTTGCAGAATGAGGTCCCCAGAGGGTGAATTTAGTGACGCCTTCCCACATAGCGGGCTAGCATCAATAAATTCACCCTCTGGGGACCTCATTCTGCTTAGGCCTCATCTTCTCTGGAATGTTTCTTTATTACCAAATTTCTATAGAAACTTCTTCACATAGATTCTAATTATATTTAGTTTACTTTCTCTACATCCCCAAATTGGCAGACGACACATTTTATAATCGAGGTTCCCCAATGGGTGTACATCACAATATGCACCATTTGCGAAATTCAATATGAGTCTAGATCTCCCATAGCAGACGAGGCCATTTGGAATGAGGTCCCCAGAGGGTGAATTTAGTTATGCTAGCCCACTGTGGGAGAGTGTCACTAAATTCACCCTCTGGGGACCTCATTATGCAAATGACAGGCACACTAAATTCAGGCTTGGTGCCCTGTATATATATTACAAGTGTAATGACTGCAGACAATACATGTTCCGTTGTATGAATTTCTCGTTCCAGATCATTGCAAAGGAGATAAAAATGCCGGTTATTGCAAGAATTTGATGCAGATTAACCCAGGGGCATGCAGCAGAGCGACCATCCGTAGATACTGCTGCAATACGTGTATAAATTCATGATGATGATTGGAGCGCATGCGGCATGCGTGTACATATATTGACCACTCTTTGTTCATGATATCAAGTCAGTCGTGATGCAAGTTCGTGGACTGATCTGGACTAAACTGCTGACGTGCATGTAAAATAAACATTGCGATAATTGGCATGTGACAGTGACATTGTAGGGGAGTATTCAACTTTGGGTTTTAATGTTTATTCGTCCAGTGGCCGACTTCACAACTGACGCACATTTCGCAGCCCACCACGTATAGGCTCAACTTAAATTTAGTTTTACTGCGCGGGAGAATATAATTGTGTTAGCAAAGCAACACAAGATATGTTTCATTGCCAAATATTAAGACACATGAACTTTGCATTGTGACATATTGCCTTTCAAAAAGTGGTGTCTTCATATTTGATAAATTCACAATGTCATAGCAATGGCAGTTGTTACGTTGTATATAATAAGTTATAATTTTAGTTTAACTGGGTTTAGATTTAATCAGGGTGTTGTTGAACGAGAGAGCGGGCACATAAGTTCAACAGAGTTCTATGAACATTGAATTTGTATATAGGGATCGATCTTATGGATTTTGATGCAGAAATTATTGATTTCTATACATAAATTTTATTCACCATGTATATCTATAGTGACGATGTTCTGAAATAGGGATGTTCTTTTACATTAAGGCCCACTTAATTTTCGAATCACCAGATCACATTATATACAACATATTCCATATCGTATACCATTTAAAAGAGGAAGCTCCAAAATAGTGTATTATCAACTTATCCATTGACTAAACTGTGAACATGTTTTTTCTTCTTCAAGGTACTGACGTGTGTTATGTGCTTAATTTCGATTTCCATGGTCTGTACTGCCAGTTTATTATTCTCAATGGAAATTTATGGTGTATTCAGGGGTAAATAACGGGGAGAAGTTTTGGGGTGAATCTGATAATCTCCATCACCAGGTGGACAGACCTAACACACAGCTGTTCCGTTTGTGGTGGAACGTATATATTTTTGGTTCCTCTTCCAAAGTGTATATAATATGGAATTCAATATGTTGTGTATAATGTGATCTGGGCATTCGAAAATTAAGTGGGCCAAAATTTAACCCGTCTGCTTTGGACTGGTCCAGGCAGCAGTACCGGACCGGAATGAGTTGGACCAGAACAAACTGGACCAGACCACCATTGTCCCAATCATTAATTGCAACTTAATACAAGCCGTATATAATTTGTATCAGAGAGTATGGCCAGGAAACTGTTCTATCATACCGTAGGACAGTATCCTCAAGTTTTAAAATCGAATGACCCTTGTGTTTGTTTCAAGCGAAAGACTACAGACAACTTAAAGGTACTCAATCCGATCAGACGGTTGCCATATCGTCAAGATACAACAACAACAACATTTCTTTAAAATACGCTTTAGTTATCAGATTCGATTAATTGCAACAAAACAATTCTAACAACTGTCAAATATGTTATCAAATTTCCCAAATCGTGTTATTTATCAACATATTGTTCAACGAAATTATCACTTGAGTATTCACGAAAATGGCCGTATAACCACTTGTTTTTAGAGTTATCCATCTTCACATGCAATTTTGACCGAGACCATCCTTTTGACGGCGTTTTTCTGGGCCACAAACAATTGAAATAACAAACTTCAAAAATCAATATCTGATCACTCTTTGATGGGGGTGCCTCGACTAGGATCAGATATATTTTACGCCCAAAGTCAAAGAAATCCTCTTGATTTTCCTTTTTTCGAGGTTCAAATTAGTACTTTAGTTGCTGGATAATTCACTTACTGAATGTTTGGATTTGAATTTATGCTGGTTTTTCAACTTATAACATTCCCTCTAATAAACAAATGGGAATACTACTATGTTTTCTAAATGTTTATTATCAAAATATCGCTTTAAATAAATAATATATCATTCAAGTTCTTCTTTGTAACTGAATATGAGAATCCAATCAGTAATAAATGGGTTAATATTATAATCAATCTAGGAACCAGTCTACTATGAATGGGTTAATTTGTCAATCAAATCTGGGAACCAGCTTACTATGGCAAGACTCCCATTAACAAGCCTTGAATTAGTGTGTCTGACATTTGCAGAATGCAGATCCCAGAGGGATAATTTAGTGGACTAGCATCACCAAATTCAACCTCTGTGGATCTCTCTCATTCTTAAAGGTACTCAACCCGTAAAGAGGGTCCCCATCTCAACAGATTCCAACAACAACAATCCGATCAGAGGGTCCTATATTACTATTTCTTTGGCTTTGGGGCTAAAAAATATTTGATTCGAGTCGAGGAACCCATCAAACAAAGCTCAGAGTTATTAGATATTGATTTTTCAAATTTGTTATGTTCTCGAGATGAGTACCAATAACTGCCGTAATCTGCTCTGGATGTGTACCTCAAATCTATTCAAACAGACAAGGATGAATAACTCTAAAATCAAGTGGTAATTTTAACGCAATTTTGACTGAGTTCTGGGTCAGATAGTATTCCCGATAATGAAAAATAATAGATTTATAAAATCGATATCTAACAAATCTGAGCTTTGATGGGTGACTTCCTCGACTCGAATCAAATATTTTTGACCCCCGAAGCCATTGAAATAGTAATTGAGAGGAGTTTTATCGGGTTGAGTACCTTTAAGCCTCATATTCTGGAAAGTATATATCGTCTAAAATTAACACTGTTTTTAGTTATTTTTTTCCATTTTGTTCAGTTACATACATCCCTAAAATGCAGAAGATAAAATACATTTGCAGAATGAGGTCCCCAGAAGGTGAATTTAGTGACACTGTCCTGCACGGCGGGCAAGCATCAGCAAATTCACGCTCTGGGAATCTCATTCTGTGGAAGCATCAACCAGCTACCGGAGAACTAGTATTAGTTTGAATCCCCCAGTTGAAGTTGGGAATGTTCACACAAAAGTCACCTTGATTATGCATTTTATGTTCTGGCAAGTTCTGCAAATTATGGGATATAGAAGGGAAAAAGTAACTAAAAACAAAGTTAATTTGAGACTATAGATACTTCCCATAAGATGAGGCCTAAGCAGAAACTTTGACATAATGAAGGTTAGGAGTAACATAGAATGAGGTCCCCAGAGGGTAAATTTGGTGCGGGCTAGCATTACTAAATTCACCAGCTGGGACCTCATTCTGCAAACGGCAGACTCACTATATACAGGCTTGATAAAATTGAAGGAACACTCCTGCATATATTCATAATAAAAACATGACTAAAACGGAATATAAATGCAACATCCCAAGGATGATCTAGTAATATATTTATTCGATCCGATTCATTCCATGTCCTTCATCCTCTTAAATAACTCGCCCTTTAGTGAATAAGTCCTGTGTTTAAAGATGGTCTATTTCTCCCTAAACACGTTTTATACATAGTTTCCAGGGTATAAAACAAGAAAACCATAGTCAGAAATGGTAACGCGCTCAAGATCATCTATTATATACCCACGATTGTAATTATAGAATCTTTTTCATTTCCGTTATTTGTAATTGGCATAGCTTATCACAAACCAAAAATCAACATTATTGACATAATGTAAATGCCAATAAACGAAATTGAAATTCTCAACTACACCTTTTACCGGGCTCGGCCTCGGGGTCGCACTATAGCTCGGCCTCGGGGTCGCACTACAACTTTTAATGTGTCCCAACAATTCACATTCTTTACATAGAACCCCCAGCGCACAGGCGAAACAAGAATTTGTACACTAGTATACACGCGGCACGCATAATAATAGATATGAGTCAAAGACACCTGTCCAGAAAAGCTTCTATCAATTAATATTGATTTTATATCCATATTTACTTTTATAATGTGATAATCAAGTGGGACATTTTTTTGTTACTATTTTTAGAATTTAAATAAGAGTTATCCCACATGGTGCACTCCAAATGATTGCAAGCCGCAAAATGCTACAAATTGATTGTCTATATATTATACCAGAAAATAAAATCAATACTAATTGATTTCCAGACAGTGGTCTTTGATTCATATTTATTATTTTATACCAAGGAAACTAACTATATAAAACGTTTTATAGGAAGAGATAGACCATCTTTAATATTGCATGAGTGATGCTAACTTGGTAATGAGGGTAACTTGTTAATGGGTGCTGCTAACTTTATAATGAGGGAACTTTGAATAGAAGAAACATGAGAAATTAGTATCGTTTTCTTCCTTTATTTATTTGCCTTTTGTAAATATGATAAAAATGATAGATTAGTGTATAAATAATGCTCATATGCATGCAGGTATAATAATTTCTGTTAAAATATAAAACATCATAATTAAATAGTCAATAAGTTTCACAGGCTATTATAAAGTGCTGTCTTTCCCTGGTAACATATTAAAGGTGGACTGTACACTAAATCCGGCCATTTATGGGACCATCTCCTTTTTTAATCCACAGTCGCCATATTTTCTATTGTTCTCCCCTGCACAATATCCAGCCGATTGCCCACTGGTAACAATAGCTGTGGATTATTTAAACAATAAGTGTGCATTATTTTAACAATAACTGTGGAATATTAAAATATTCCCCAGGTATTGTCATAACAATCGCAAGTCATTGTTTGCTGTGTTCTCCACTTGCTGACACACCGGAATGTAAAATTGGTGTGACCAATCAATCAATCAAATAAGAAACTGAACAGTCTTAGGTGATTATAATGATCATAGGGATACTAAGAAAGACGGTGGGTGGAATTTGTTTAATGTAATAACAACAATTTTACATCAATGTTAGACAATTCGGACTAGAAAAATATATATCACCCCTGGTCAAGTGGTCCAGCAATATACTGAATTATGATCTAGTTATGTGTTAATTTATTGTACTATTAATATGTGTATTATAAATAAAATTATCCTATCCTATCTGCTATGATGCGGTTGGGTCCTGCTGAATTGCTCTGATGATGGTAGGGCAAACTGATGCTGTTAACAAATAGTACCGTGAGTTCCACAACGAATTAAAACAATGTACAAGCTAAAATTGTGTGAGTTTGGACAATATGCATAGCAAATGCATTGCTCAACGCCACATATGCTAAGTCAGTGTCGTAATTTGGTTGCGAACAAACAATATATTTATTAGATTTATTATTTAAGTTACCAGTGTGATTATGGGAATAAGTGGTTTGAAGGTCTAAATTATGCTCGCGTTTGTTATATTCGTATAAGGCCTCTGTATGCCGCACATAGCCTAGTTCAAGAGATTGAATTGAGAAAGTTCGGTTCCCCAACTTCTTTGGCATTGAACAATAAAGAGCGTTCCTTGTTAATACATTCATGGTGTGGTATGAATAAAGAGCGTTTTTCTCTCACTTGTGTGCGAAATATTTAAAACAGCTGAAAAATATATGTTATATTAACATTTATTTTCAGAGCACACAAAGCCGGTATATCACTGGGGCTCTCCTCGCCTTTGTCGATTATGCAGAAGCTTGGAAGCTTCAAGTCAATACAAACAAAATTAATAATAATGATTTTCACGAAGAAATGGTCGAAAAATCTCCCCACATTCAAGTATGGAAGCTGTAGCCTAGAAATAGTTAAAGAATTCACTTATTTGGGGGGGGGGGTAAATTATTTTATAATCGTCGATTCCGCCAGAACATAAAGAAAACAGTTACAAACCGGAATGTGAAATTGGTAATTTCGGAATTAGACAATTCGGACTAGAAAAAATATATTCCACCCGGTCAAGTGGTCCTGCTAATCTGCTATGATGCGGTTGGGTCCTACTGAATTTCTCTGATGATGTTAGGGCAAACTGATGCTGATAACAAATACTACCATTATATATTTTTTAATTTGTCTTTTTCGCGGTGTTGCGATAATCTGAACATATCCACGAAAAGCCATTATGCGTATCAAACATTCAAAACATATTTATTGCGAAATATGTTTAATACTGGTTGTATTAGTTGATGAAATTCGACTATATTTTCGTACGATGGTGTACGTAAACACACACAAGTTGTGCTCTGCTTACATAACACAGAGCAATTCGATTGGTTATTCATACACAATGATATAAACGCTCTTTATTATTTCCATATCAGGAAAACAGTAATAAATAACGCTCTTTATGTTTACCATATCCGGATCTAAACAAAAGCCAGAAAACGTAACATGTTTTGCTTTTGTTTACATGCCAAAGGGGAAGAAATCGACAATAACATACTGCTTATGTCATATTTCTGATTGCTATAAGAACAAAGTATGTCTATATTTCACTATTTATGGCGGTTTTTGACGGATGGGAATTTTTTAACAGCATACCCACCGCCAACACCGCCCGTATCTTTAACGACACATTTGCATTGTATTTGAGACTTGTTCTAATAATGAAAAACTTACGAAGGTGGAGCCTTCTTATAACACGGAATCACTCGCACGATATAATTTTCTGGTAAATGCTAAATATTTAAATGTTGATAGTCCAAATCAGTTCGTAATGTCGGGTACACCACACTATAACTTAAGTGGATTAGTTACGTTGATTACATGGATTTTAATAAAAATGTTAAGAATTTGATATCAAAATTCTGAAATTGAAGATCGTTTTATACGGGTAACGACTACTATATATTTATAGTAAATAAACCTCATTCGATAACTTACGTTGGTCAAGAACTCCTTGTAAATCAAACTTCGAATTCATGGAAATAAATCAGATAAACAGTACAATACGAAAACGACTCATCGAAAGATTGTTTTATTCCAATATTAACGGAAAACATCAGTTTGATCATCGGCTGGATTGTCATTTACCTCCGGGTGCTTGTGATGTTTATTTCGCTTATAAAATGAACGCCATGCTGATAACATATAACTATGTAATATCCATTTAGATAACGTCGACACAGAAAGTTTCGAAAATTACTTCATTCCCTGTTCGAATGCGGAGTTTGGTCACGTCACGTTTTACTGACAAAATTCACTCTTCTCACATTCAATTTACAAATGCGCCCGAGAACGACGTGTTAATTAATTAGATTAAAGCGTGGGGTAAGCTAATCGGCGACAAAGGCAATATCATGTTTGGGGCTACCTATAACTGATATCCCGATAACCACTCATCATAACTGGATTGTCAACGCGGCTCAGTGCATACCAACTCAATGCGACAATTTTGATTTGTGACAATGCAGCGAGGACGAGCAGTATCAGGCCAAGCAAATTAAATGTTTGTTGTAACTGGAAGGTGTCCATGCACATATGCACTGGTGTCAATTAGACTTCCGCCCATGTGTTATCTGAGATATAACATAATGTGAGTCATAAATATTGTGTTCATATTGGTTTATAAATGCACAGCTAAGTAGGATATATAGCAGGATTGGCCATATTTCATGGGGCCGGGGGGGGGGTGGCGATTGACACATTTTTAATGACTATTTAAAGTGGCAACTGAATTTGCGTACAATTCTTTATCTGTCTGACAGATTAGGAAATTGTTTAATGGTCATGTTCACATTTTTTGTTAAAACTTTTATTGACTTTTAGTTGAATATATCATACATTGTAATGTTATTGACAAATTTCAAAGTAATACTATAGGTAAAATTAAATTTCGTCTTGTTATTCTTTAAATACTGAGGATTAAGCCAGATATTCCCCTCGCTGTCGGCCATTCGTCCAAATAATCACCTCGGCTTCGCCTCGGTGAATTATTTCTCCGAATGCCCGACAGCTCGGGGAATATCCTATACATATTCAACAGAATATATGCAACAGATGAATGAATTCGAGCCATGGATTAGTGCCAAATACACTCATGTGCTCTATGAACGATACAAACAACATGGTAATTATAATGAATAAATGGCTAGAGTTGTAGATTCATTTTAATTATAATTACCATGTTGTTTGTATCGTTCATAGAGCACATGAGTGTATTTTGCACTAATCCATGACTCAAATTCATTCATTTGTTGCATATATTCTTTTGAGTCTAAAAGTAGATGGTCCCATAAATAGCCATATTTAGTGTACAGTACCCCTTTATGAGTGAAACCCCAAATTTGTTTATATGTGCAACCAGAATTAGTGATAAATTGAAAATATTGCATGATTTCTATTTCTGAAATTTTAAATAATAATAATAGAACTACATACCGTAATGCCCAAAGTAATTGACCCCTTAACCACAGCAGAATTATGGGTAATTTTTCAGGATTTAGTCGGAAATATGGCTTGTTGCCATTCATCGGAAAGCTCTCGCCGAGAGCTTTCCGATGAATGGTAACAAGCCATATTTCCGACTAAATCCTGAAAAATTACCCATAATTCTGATGTGGTTAAGTGGTCAATTACTTTGGGCATTACTGTATGTACTGCACAATAACAAAATAAGCATTTTAGATTAAAGATCCACAGACCGATTTTACACCACAGGTACACTTTCTACACCAGAATATTTAGATTGTGCCAAAAGAGACCATTAGTATGAGGTTCTGGTGGTCAGATATCACTCCATTAGTATGAGGTTCTGTTGGTCAGATATCAGTCCATTAGTATGAGGTTCTGGTGGTCAGATACCAGTCCATTAGTATGAGGTTCTGGTGGTCAGATATCAACATTCAAAAGGAGAAGTTTTAATAAGCGATACATAATAAAGAACATTCTCAAATATGGTCATTTTACTCGTTGTCAATGTCAAACTGATGGAATGATTTTTGCGATAATGGTATGGAGGGTAATTAGGGTCACAATTCCAAGCGCTAACTTATATATTGTAGAATGTGAAATGCTATTTTCAAATGTAAAACCCTAATTACCCTCCATATAATGTTAACTTCAAGTAATTTTCTTTTTTCTTTTGCCTGGTAACAAGCTTTGAAGTAGTGCACCTGTCATTGCAGAATGAGGTCCCCAGAGGGTGAATTTAGTAATGCTATCCCGCATAGTGGGCTAGCATCACAAAATTCACCCTCTGGGAACCTCATTCTGCTTAGGCCTCAACTGCCATGGGAGACCTAGGATCAGATGGAAGATCCCCAGTTGAAGTTGGTTATGTTCACCTCGATTAAGCATTTTATCTTCTGCAAATTATGGGATATAGAAACTAAACAGAAGGGAAAAAGTAGCTAAAAACAATGTGAATTTAAGACAAGAGATACTTCTCAGAAGATAAAGGCCTAAGCAGAATGAGGTCCCAAGAGTTATCACTAAATTCACCCTCAGAGGACCTCATTCTGCAAATTTCAGACCCACTATATCAAGGCTTATATGGAGCCATCTCCTCGTGTATTCATATATTGTGTATTCATATATTTATCAACCGAGTTGAGGAAAGTGACTAAATCAGATATATGAAATTTAAATTATAGTTCCAATTATCCAATCACCCATCCATTACCATGAACAAAATTAATCAGAAATCAGGGACCAGCATAGAGGGCCACTTGGGAGATATATTCTACCTAAAGTGCGCCAATTCTCCCTATTTTTTGTCCCAGAGAGAAGTGACTTCTCTCTCATATATGCATATTTCAAAACAGCATATTTGAAGTGTATTTACTGACTATAATGGTGCATTAACTCACTATAATGGTGTATTTACTCACTATAATGGTTTTATAAATGGGGTCTTTGTATTGCATAATACTTGTTGGATCATAGAAGCCTCTCCGAACTTGAAACCTCTAGCCTGGTCCCTGTCTGGAATCATTGTTATTTGGATGATTATGATGTGTTAGTGTGAATATGATCCCATGACTAGACTCTTATGAGGTAAATGTAATCTTAATACTAGTCAATGCATAAACCATTTCTAAATTTGAACAGGTCCCACCTCAAGCCGCTGGAAACTCTGTTGGAGAATATAATCATAATATTTCTGCAGAATCCATTTCAATGCAGGACTGAAATAGGGAGTTATTTGGAAACAAAAAAAGTCAATTTCTGGCAAAAATATTTGAAATCAAATGACCTTGACTGTCAAAAAACACTCAATTGTTACCATTTTTTAATCAGCGTTTCTCAAATGTGAACCACATACCAAATATCAAGAAACTCTGTCGAATATTGCTCATGTTATCATCCGGACAACCCAAAAACTGCAATTTATAAGTAAAAAAAAAAAAAGGGTGATAACTCCAACAAATATCATCGGACAAGAACCATATTCAAACTTGACATGAATAATTCCCCATATCAAGTTTCGTTCAGCTCAGTGATAATAACTGGTTATCATCAGGAAAACACGAAAAAAGGGCAATTTCAAAGTCGAAAAAGGACCATAAGTCTGATAAAAATCATCTGACCGGAACCATATTCAAACATCGGATAATTTGAAGTGGAATCAGTTGGACACACTGACAGATGCACGCACACTTAGCACCTGCATGAATTTGAGCTGAGCTGTAGATGACACCGGTATAATATGATAACGCACACTTAGCACCTGCATGAATTTGAGCGGAGCTGTAGATGACACCAGTATTATCTGATAATGAGGAGCTGTAGATGACACCGGTATAATCTGATGAGGAGCTGTATATGACACCGGTATAATCTGATAATGAGGAGCTGTAGATGACACCGGTATAATCTGATAATGACCTATTATCAGGCTTGTTACTAGAATTACAGTGTTCTTGCTGTTCCATATGCATCACCATGATGTCACAAGGATAGAGCTTGAGGTGCATTCTGTGTATATATCTGGAATTATTTACTCTGGTATAGCAGCCAACCTCATACTTGTTTCTTCATCCATTCAAAGGAATATTCATAAACTAACAGCATTATTGCACCTCCTGTGAATAGAGAAGGAATAATCATAAGCTAACTAAGCAAAGAGAAATTCTATATAAACAAGATGAACATCGCCTCATTTTAAAAGGGGAAATGTTCCCCGATTCATGATTGTGAGCTATAAATCACCAAAAAAGCGCAACTTGACTTGAGCAAAGGCAGAACATCAGAAAAAATCTTAAGGGTGATCGAGGTCAAGGTACCAATTTCAAGTGGACTTTCCATGCAAATCTCCAGGCAAAAGTTACACAGTTACAAGTGTTTGCATGTGTGATTTGATCTGATTTGATATGGAATTAATGGCTATTTATCTGGAGGGTCGGCTTGGAATTCATGATGTTTCATAAGAATAATAGTATTTTTATTTTAGAATTTTGTACTGATTTTTCAAAAGCATGTCCAGTGTTGTAAATCAAGAAACAAAATCTCAAAAATTTAATTATAGAAGTAATATCTAATATACCTATCCCACCAGCCAGTTTAATGTTATATAAGTATAGCTACCGGACATCTGCTTCATATTAACTTTTGTTCCTGCTATTTAGGCCTAAAAAAAAAGACGATTGTTTCCGCTAACGAGCTGGAAAAAAATAGGGACGGTAGTCAGGCAAAACTTTTTTTTTATTCAATATTTTTATTTTTCTATATTTTTAACAATACGTGTATAATACTTGATATGAGCCCACATTATGGACTCCTTAGTCTCAAGGTGGTCAACCCATGTAATATAGAAACAAGAAACTCAGATTCAAAGTTACAGATGATATATATTTCTTCATAAGAATATCAAATGCATTCCGTGTGTGGGGAGTTCCATAGTATCATGTTCGATCTGTTATTCCACGATATCTCTATCACCGCAAACAAACTCTATATGGTTTATGTTGAATGCTGACAACTCCTTAACTTTCATTTCAACATTTATGTTGAACGGCGCTGACTCAGCCAATGTACGGCACCTCACTTTAACCTTACTGAAGTCAGTCTTATCCGGGTGGATTAAAAAGAAGAGTTCTTCAATTTCGGCTTCATTGTCTATCGATCTGATCTCTTTTTTGCTTCCGCAGTGGACACATTCGTTCAGATAGATAGCCACAACAACATGCTGACCTACGGAGGTACATGTAGACATTGTTGCTGTTGTTGTGGTGTTAATTCTGTTTACTTTCCAAAGCACCGGCTATTTTCAATGGTAGATACGTATCTATTTACAGTATGTGGGTATTTCCACCAGAAGTGACCGCCGTGCTTTTATCTCTGTTAAATGCGTGAAACATTCACATATACCATTATTCGATCGCAATAAAAAGTTTAGACTCGGCGCTTTTATATAGGGTCGGTCGGGTTAGCGGAAACAAACGTTTTTTTTTTAGGCCTTACATGGAAATTCCCATTCAAAATTGGTCGCTTTACCTCGCCTTATTCCACTCACCTGGTCCAAGTCGCAGAATTTTTGGTACTAAGCCTTTATACAGAGCAAAATAGCTGAAAAAATAAATAAATCTTCATTTAATAAGTGGGGTATATATTTTTTTAACAATATGGGATATATTTTGCTCTCGGCTTCAGGTGAATGATACTCAAAATCATATTAAAATTCACAAATTTTTCAAAAATCAAAATTATTATTCTACTATAAATCTGAGCCTGTTTGTGAATATCAAACAACAGGCATATGCTTGTCAATTTAAAACTATGATGAACGGGCCAGAGACATTTAAAAAGGAAAATAGGATAGCATACACATACAGTGAAAAAGGAAATTTGGTATTTACTCCATAGCTGCTAATGTTTGGGTGGTATGCCTAATCAGATTCACCCTTCACCCTTCAATGATCTTGTCAGAATGCCGGGGCAAAAATTGAGTCCAATAACGGATAGACTACTGTGAGTACATTTTCAAAAATCACATCAACAATAGGGGGGGGGGGAGGGCGCAGGTTGTGATAGCTATGCCAAATATGGTCTTGGATTGAAAATGCATTAATTGTAACTGGCTATCATACACAATACTGTTGAAAGTCTGATATACCAAATATTCCCCCACAAATTGACCTTGCCAAAGTTTGTGTGCTATCATGATAAAAAAAAATCACAATGTAGCTTAACTTGGAGAGGGGCTAATAAAAGCCAATAATCTGCCACAATGTACATAATTAAATGTTCCAATACAAGTTGTGAATTTAAAGAACAAGTCATGAAATAGTGTGCCTGTCATTTGCAGAATGAGGTCCCAGAGGGTGAATTTGGTGATGCTAGCACGCTATGCGGGGTAGCATCACTAAATTCACCCTCTGGGAACCTCATTCTGCAAATGACAGACACACTATTTCAAGGCTTGTTAAAGAACCATCATCAGCCTATGTGGGTAAGTCTGGCAATGGTTTGTAAACAAGGTTCTCTGTTAATAACTTAATATACAGTAATGCTCTAAGTAATCGACTTCTTAACCACAGCTGAATTATGGGTAACTTTTCAGGATTTAGTCGGAAATAATGCAGCGAGAGCTTTCCGATGAATGGCAACAAGCCATATTTCCAACTAAATCCTGAAAGTTACCCATAATTCTGCTGTGGTTATGGAGTCGATTAATTAGAGCATTACAATATCTAGTAGGGCTTCTTCAAGACACTGGGCATTCAGACGAGTGTGATGCGTGTTATAGTGACTAGTGTTATAGCCTGAATCCAATTTCAACGCAAACCATGCAACACTATTTTACAGTAGAACGAGACACATAAAGCTCACCCTTCTTCTCTATATATGAGCATCATTGATTGAAAGCATCCTCGGTATTTAATTTCCCCTGGAACAGGTTGTGGCCCTTGAATTCTACTTTTAGCAACATCAAAAGGAATGTTTATCACAGACGCCAGCGTGCCAGCTGTTAAGCCAATCAGAAACTTCCTCAGGAATTCAGCAGAAGGAGTCTGAAAATGAGAAGAATAATTATTTTGGCCATTTTTAACCCTTTCATGACATCAAAGACCCTGTGCCAGTGCATTCTCTTATATATGCGAGTCTCCCATAGGGAGCCTCGCATATATAAGAGAATACACTGACTTACAAGGTCAAGGTAAATATTGTTAGGCCAATGTATTCTCTTATATGTGAGGCTCCCTATGGGAGACTCGCATATATAAGAGAATGCATTGGCACAGGGTTTTCACAAAATTCCAGGAAGCTCCGGTCATGAATGGGTTAAGAAACTTTGGCCAATTTGAACAAGAGCACAGCTAGGGTATGGTAAAATATGCCCATGGTAATTGCAACAAAGGGCCATAACAATGGTGAAAATTGGCAGGCGGAATCCAAATTCGAACTGTATTTGTATTTTGGGCTAGTAAACTCACATACCAAATTCCATTCAGTTCAGACTTACTAAATTTATCATCCAGAAAGGAAAATTTAGTGCAAATTCCAACAAATTTATTATAGAAAGGGTTAACCCTTTACCCAACAGAACGGCCCTGTGCCAATGCATTCTCTTATATATGCGAGTCGACCATAGGTCGCCTCGCATATATAAGAGAATGCATTGGCTTAACACATATTAACAAGAGCATCGCTAGGGCGTGGCAAAATACGCCCTTTAGCCATTTTGAATTGTACTATCGCAAAATAAGATAATACTTTTAGCTTACATTTAAAGAATATCTGATATACCCCTAATTTCAATGCCAAAATGTGGTCAAATTCTAAGTCGAAAAATGGCCATAACTCATGTAAAAATAATTAGACAGAACCTATATTCAAACTTGGCGTGTAGTTTTAGCTGGGAAATACACATACCAGCTTTGGTTCAGCTCAAATAATAAAAACAAGAGTTATCGGTCGGAAACCAAAATGTTATGAAATTTGTCAAATTCTAAGTTGAAAAAGGGCCGTAACTCATGTCAAAATAATTGGACGGAACCCATATTCGAACTTGGCCTGTATCTTTAGCTGGGAAATACATACACCAACTTTGGTTCAGATCAAATAATCCAAACTGGAGTTATCGGTCGGAAACCAAAAATATTAACAGACGGTCAAATTCTAAGTCGAAAAAGGGCCGTAACTCATGTAAAAATAATTGGACGGAACCCATATACGAACTTGGCCTGTATCTTTAGCTGGGAAATACACATACCAACTTTGGTTCAGATCAAATAATCCAAACTGGAGTTATCGGTCGGAAACCAAAATGTTAACAGACGGTAAAATTCTAAGTCGAAAAAGGGCCGTAACTCATGTAAAAATAATTGGACATAACCCATATTCGAACTTGGCCTGTATCTTTAGCTGGGAAATACACATAACAACTTTAGTTCAGATCAAATAATCCAAACTGGAGTTATCGATCGGAAACCAAAAATGTTAACGGACGGACGGATGGACGGACGGACGGACAGACAGACTGATAACAGAATACGACCTTTTTTCAAAAAGGGCGTATAAAAATGATAAAATTGTCAAAGAATGTAGAAAAATATTATAAAAATTGTTAAAAAATGCAAGAAAAAATTATAAAATTGTTAAAGAATGTAAGAAAAAATGGTAAAAAAGATTTTTTTTAGGCCAATGCATTCTCTTATATATGCGAGGCAACCTATGGTCGACTTGCATATATAAGAGAATGCATTGGCACAGGGTATAACTGTAACCATCACAATGTGGTCAATGAACTGGTTCCAATGATATCCATATTTGTATGGTGTTATTGAGACAAACCGAAGATATTTTAGGCTGTTGAAGCTTTATTTGGCGTTTTTGGCCGTTTTGTTGGGTAAAGGGTTAAATCTTATATTACATTACTACCTCAGCAGCAGCGAAGTGGTCTTTTATATTGTGGTAGAATCCAAAATATATCATGTTGAACACACCATGTCTACCCAGGGTGGAAGTGAGTCCTTTGTTCAAACCATTCAATCCGAAGCCCTGAGTTTTCAATATTTCTCTAGCTGTAGCTATGGTCCCAGATTGCTAAAAGAAGAGATAACGTGATAAAGCTAAATGCTTTAGCAAACAACTAATACATGTATACCACTCAATATAATGGCCTTCATTATAGGTTATAATTAGAAATAACAGTTACCAAATTACTCAAGAATATACTAATAGTATAGTACATGTATAGTGATAGTATGAATGCGATATTATCCACAGAACACACTTTCTGTGAGTCCAGTGTTTGTTTATATACAGCATAGTGAGCAATAAGCAAAACACTCAACACCATGGCAATTTTTTCAGGAGAGTGATTCATGGTGACCCATTCAAAATCAAAATATTAAGAGGCAAGGATATCGATCGCTATGCCGGTGTGTTATATACAACGTGGTGGCATTTCTAGCAAAAGTTCACCGAGTAGGTCTACTCGGTGTTGAGAGTTTTGCTTATTGCATACTCTTTACGTACTGTTTGTTTACATAACATGACATTTGTTTACATAACACAAGAGTATTAACATGACAAAAATATGCAATTTATTCGATATTTATGATTGGTATAAGAGTCTATAATATACTGGTAATATTATTTCTGTTTATGGCGATTTTAACGGATGTGACTATTTAACAGCAATACCCAATGCCAGCGCTTACCATATCTTTAATAAGACATTATGGTTTTATGTTGGTTATTAACAGATGACACAGTCATTCTGTTCTTCTAGAAAGTACAGGTGCATAAAATAGTGTCCAGACATCAGTCTCAAATATATTTGGAAATGTGCCAGCCTTGTTTTCAATTGGCTTATAAATAAAAAATTGTTCAGACAAAGACTATATGTTAGGTTTAGTAAAATTGATGTCCTGTTTTTTTTAATGATCAGTTTCTACTGAATAATTACTATTAATTGTAAACAACATATTCTCCTAAAATTATGGAATATTTTAGATGACAGTCTCATTGAAAACAAATAAATTAAAGCAAATATTGGATGACGTACAATCCTGCATTATTTGCAATGCGCATTGAATTAAAAATGTAGTGAATGAACAAAAGTAGCGGACTCTTAACCCTTTCATGATGGGAGCAGTGCTGGTGCACCATTAAAGATCCTGTGCCAGTGCATTCTCTTATATATGCGAGGCTCCCTATAAGAGAATGCACTGACTTACCTAAGAGAATACCGCAGCCTCAATAAAGTGTTAGTTGTTGGGATTTGACAGGTTTGACCAAGCCTTGAAATAGGGTGTCTGTCATTTGCAGAATGAGGTCCCCAAGGGTGAATTTAGTGATGCTACCCTGCATAGCGGGCTAGCATCACCAAATTCACCCTCTGGGAACCTCATTCTGCTGAGGTGTAAGCAGAATGAGGTCCCCAGAGGGTGAATTTGGTGATGCTAGCCCGCTATGCGGGATAGCATCACTAAATTCACCCTCTGGGGACCTAATTGCGGGCTAGCATCACCAAATTCACCCTCTGGGGACCTCATTCTGCAAATGACAGACAAACTATTTCAAGGCTTGGGTTTGACATTAACATAGAATTAATTTATGAATTAATTTATTACAGATAGATCGATTAGCAATATTGCATTTATTCCAATATCGAACTTATTAGCTGCAATAAATTATTAATCGGAAACTCTGCATTATAACGAATTGTAATACGACCCTGCCTAACTATGCTTAAAAGCCATGTCCTGATTGGCCAGTGGCCCGAGTTACCATGGCTATCTCGTTCCAGTTTTGTGGTACAATTCTACTTTTCCCAATTGTACCACGAAAAAAAATCGGTTTATTCAGATCGCCGCACGCGACTTTTCCCGTCTTTTCTAACTCCGCGCAAACGGGGCATCAACGGAGTACACCCGCAACCCTTTGAATTTTGCTACATCTTGACAATATTGTGATTTTTTTAGCGATTTGTCGCTTGAAAGCAGTTTGGTTGTCAATGAATATGGTCCAGATGATGTTATGGTATATTGATATATGTTATGACCAAAGAAAGTTACTTAATAAGTATATTAAATGACAAAATAAATCGGTAAAATTGTATTTTCCATGGGGCCGGGCTGTGCATTCGTCGATTCGAATCTCGATCATATTTATTTATTAAATGTACCCACCCTTGTGAATGGCTTAATGCAGAAAACGGATCGTGTCAATGCAACGCGCCTGTACGCTACTTATTAGATAATGCCTAGCGTATTGAAGATCTACTATGGTATTTTATGTTATTAACCCTTACAAGAAGGGTGCTGCGCTGGTGCAGCATTAAAGATCCTGTGCCAGTGCATCTCTTACATATATAAGAGAATGCACTGGCTTACAAAGTCAAGGTAAATGTTGTTAGGCCAATGCATTCTCGTATATGTGCGATGCTCCTTATGCATTGGCACAGGGTTTTCGCAAAATTTCAGGAAGTTCCCGTCATGGAAGGGTTAATAACATATATAAATTACCTTACCTCTGAGAAAAGACTTCTCTCTGCCTGGAGCTTAACTTTGACAACCTCAAATGGGTTAATTATCACCGCCTCAGTTAAACCTGAGAAAAGACCGGCAAGCGTAAGAACCTGAATATAGATAACTTTAATTAGACACACGTGTCATGAAAATGGGATCATGCCATATATTACAGTCCATAGAGCGATAGAGAACTCGGACAGTTTATATGCTTAAGTAATGAAAAGATCCATTGTTTGGAGACATTCGGATGTGAGATGTGAGACGTTGTTTTTCAACAAAATTTGAAAAAATGTTATTGCTCCCATCTGGAGGTCACCCCCTAAGATCCATATGAGGTTTGGTGATGATCGGATGAGGGATATGGTTTGTAGGGTACCAAAGAATTTAGTCATGCAAAGAGTAAAATCCAAGATGGCTGCCAAATTCAATAGCTCCCATCTAGAGGTGACCCTAAACATCCCTAAACAATTCTTCAATAAATGTAGACTGCAGGATGTGCTGATGGATTCAAATTTGAAATAAATGAAAGTGTCAATGACACTGTAGCTCAACTTGGAAAGGGAATAATTTAATGTGTTACTGTCGATGGAGTGATTAGGAATGTGGACAGTTGAATGTCTAATTTACTAGTTTATCAACATGAAGAGATATATATATACATGTATATAAAAGTAAAATCTAACTAGATGGTTGCTGGCGGCTATGTTTTCCAACAATTCAAAAACATTTGATAGCTTTAGTCATGCAAAGAGTAGAATCCAAGATGGCTGCTGGCAGCCATGTTTTAATGCCGAATAACACCAAAATGACTCGTTCCCATCTACATGTCAAAAGTCAAGACAAATTTCATAATGACCTGTAGCCCATGCCAAAGGATTTAGTCATGTAAAGAGTAAAATCCAAGATGGCTGCCAGCGGCAATGTTTTTTGGCCGAATGACCCCAAAATTACTCGTTCCCATCTACATGTCAATGTTAAGATCCATGACAAATTTCATGATGATCAGGCGAACAGTACGACCTGTAGCCTGTGCTAATGGATTGAATTTTGAAATCAAAGATGGCCGCTGGTGGCCATGTTTTTCGTCCTAATGACCCCAAAATGACTCGTTCCCATCTACATTCCAATTTCAACAGCCATGACAAATTTCATGATGATCAGACTAAAGGTACGACCTGTAGCCCGTGCTAAAGGATTTAGTCATACAAAGAGTAAAATCCAAAATGGCTGCTGGTGGTCATATTGTTTGGCCGAATGACCCAAAAATGACTCGTTCCCATCTACATGTCATTGTTAACATCCATGACAAATTTTATGATGATCCGACCAAAGGTACGACCTGTAGCCCGTGTCAAAGGATTTAGTCATGCAAAGAGTAAAATCTAAGATGGCTGTCGGCGGCCAAGTTTTTTGGCCGAATGACCCCAAAATTACTCGTTCCCATCTACATGTCAATATTAACATCCATGACAAATTTCATGACAATAAGACGAACAGTACGGCTTGTAGCCCGTGCTAATGGATTGAATTTTGAAATCCAAGATGGCCACTGGCGGCCATGTTTTTTTTCCGAATGACCCCAAAATGACTCGTTCCCATCTACATGTTTCATAATAATCGGACCAAAGGTACGAACTGTAGCCCGTGCTAAAGGAAATTGTTGACGAATCACGCACACACACACACCAAGCCATGGCAATAGCTCAAACTTTACAAAGTAAAGTTGAGCTAAAAATGGCTGAAGGTGACCCTGAACATCCATATGAAGTTTAGGAATGTTCAGATGAGAGATGTGACCTGAAGGGTGTGCTAACTGAAATTATTGATGGACGGACGCAGACGGATGGATGGCAACCCATGGCAATAGCTCAAACTTCTATATCTTAACATACTTTCTGCTTACCAGACACTAGTATCAGTTTCAACGAATGAGCATATTTTTACACTGCGAGCGCTACCCATTCTTTTAAAATAGAAACTTTTATTTTATTTTCATTTATGGACCAGCGCGGCTGAGAGAGCCTAGTTTGTCAGTCAGTGATCGATGTTAATTTTTGAATGTTCATTTGTATTATCTATTATCAAAATATGATTGAAATGCCCTCATACGAGTTTAAATTCCATGTTATACCATGAATCCATGATATACAAAACTCTCATAGAAACCCATATAAAACTCTCATACTATTGAATAACTAATCACGTACGACTACAACTTAAGTGTTTGGAACGCAAATCTGTGGTACGTATTTGCCTCAAATATTGTACAATCACTTGTGTCTTCATGTCTTCATGTCTTGCTGGTGATTATCATTATTGTCATTATTGATTGATTATTTCGCTAATTCGGGAATCAAATCAGTTAGACAAAATGTCAAGTTACTGAGAATTGAGCTTTATACACAAACAATAATGACACATGTAAACAAACCTTGAAATAGTGTGTCTGTCATTTGCAGAATTAGGTCCCCAGAGGGTGAATTTAGTGATGCTACCCCGCATAGCGGGCTAGCATCACCAAATTCTCCCTCTGGGGACCTCATTCTGCTGAGGTGTAAGCAGAATGAGGTCCCCAGAGGGAGAATTTGGTGATGCTAGCCCGCTATGCGGGGTAGCATCACTAAATTCACCATCTGGGGACCTCATTCTGCAAATGACAGACACACAATTTCAAGGCTTGCAAGTAAATACGGTTATGTATTTACTACTTCCTCCTTTATTTTGCGGGAAATTTCGAAGCAAATATTGATGATTTCAACATTTGGATTTCGAGATTCGATTTGAACCAAAATCTAAGTTACGCGGCCCCTATGGGAGGGTCTATGAACGAAAGGTTTTTATAGAAACATTTAGAAGGAATTTTTTTTTAAATCCCATAGCTTCCAGACTGGGCAGCTCATTTGATTAAATCTGAATCCACACATTTAAGCAATCTCTACCAGAGCGCAACAGTCCTTCCTTTCCTTTCTGACTCGGCAGGGTACTAATCTGTGGTTTTTCAACAAAAATGGGAACAACCGATCACCCCAATGTCAAATTTCCTACGTGCTTTGAGAACAATTCCCTCACTGAAAACAGAATGGAGGATCAGAGCGATAGTTTTGTTGATGATTTTCGCAAGCAACTGTCAAAATTACAGCAAATTAGAACTCTTGTGTTTGACTTGCCATGCGCGTTGTCGTCCATGTGCATTTAGACTTTTGTGTTGATAAAATAATCAGAGAACCAAATCCCACCATTTTGCAATATAGTTCTTTGGTTCTAGTGGGTCTTTCCAAACTTAAGGTACGAAATCACACAAATTGTTTTCAATATTTTCTGAGCTTTACAAGGGAACAATTTTGCTCTGCTCGCTTAGTATATATCTTAATATTGCGGAAGTCCACCAAATGTGGGCAAAATGTCGCCGGTAGCAGCGGCCTTACCAAGTCTACACGGGAAGTAAACCCTGCATGGAGTTTGACATTTAAATTCACTCCATTATCTGCCTAGTGCCTGGGGTATCAATACAGATTTTTCAGTAAATAACTTGGAGGGCAATGTGTTAATTAAACTAACTCGGCCCATATTTGACAAGATGGCTGTATATCAAGTTGAATATCTAAAACCACTCATCTGGGACCATGCTATGAGCATAAACATAAGAGTAAAAAATAAATAAAATAAACTACTTACATAGCCGGTCGGAATAATATTGTCATATGCAAGCAACTTTTTGTATCTTTCAAAGCAGAAGAATTTAGTTGCTCTCTTTGGTGTTTCTGCTAACAACGGTGGGAGAATTCCTTTGTAGAATGAGAGTGGTCTGGAATTGAACAAATAATGGAAGACTTATCGAAGTGTGAGAATGGTACCGAGCTTGCACCGGCGGGGCTGGCATATTCCCACAGTGCTGGCATATCCCCACAGTCGCAAATTCTAACCAACAAAGTATGGTTGAGATATCTGTTCAGCCGAGAAACAATTTCATATAAACAAAGATAAATAACTCTAGAACAAAAAACATGAACAAAATGATTAAATGTCAATTGATTGCCCTCATAGCAGTGAATATCCATACCAATTTTCTATTGAGATTTGCCAACCGGTGGTGGGGATATCTGCTTGAACAGTCAAAACAACCAACATTTCCAAATAAATAAAGATGAATAACTCTAGAACGGAAAATCTGGAAAAAATGGTTGATTGCCCTCATAGTAGTGAACATCCATACCATATTTCTTTGAGATTTGTCAGTCGGGAGTTGGAGAATCTGCTCGGACAGACAAAAAACAAAAAAAACATTTCCAGATAAACAAAGATGAATAACTCTTGAACGGGGAAAATGATTGAACATTCTGTTGAATGCCCTCATAGTAGTGAATGTCCATACCAAATTTCATTCAGATCCGATAACCGATGTTTGAGATATCTGCCTGGACGGAATGGAACGGAACAGAGCATCTGGATGGACGGACGGACAAATGGACAGATACATATCAGATGGATGGATGAGGTCAAGCCAGTATACCCCCCATTCTATTCGAGTCTCGGAGAGTGGGAGTATAATGAATACATGTTCATGTTTCGAGTCTCGGAGAGTGGGAGTATAATGAATACATGTTCATGTTTCGAGTCTCGGAGAGTGGGAGTATAATGAATACATGAACATGTTTCAGGTATTAAATGGGTCCAAATTAAATCAGGATGGTCAGTGAATTTTCATTTCTTATTTTATTTTTCATTTTCTTTTGCAAAATTTCCAACTACTAGTAAGGCCACAGCAAATTTATTAGTTCGTTCATGAACATCAGGGAATAAAATCTCCAGTGAAGGAGGGGGGATATATAGAGGATCTCCAATGAGTTATGTTGGGATATTATTAGTTATCTTCGGCAACATCGGGGGTACATGGAGATTTAATACCTGAATTTTGATTTTGAACCTCAAGGCAGAGGTGACGTCAAACTCAGTGTGCCAGAGCAATGTCACGATTCGTGGAAACTGCCAGTTCAAGGGTCATTCATATACCCCCGATGTTTCACATGCCCATATACCCCCGATGTTTCGCGCACTTTTTATTATACCCCGCTGTCAAGGGTGATGGGGGACATAGTGATATGAAAGTGGCATTGTAGCCAGATTGCTAGTTACAACTGGATGTGGGGAGTGGGGACAAAATATTTTATGAAATGAGTTTCATAAGATCTTATGTCCCAACATAACGAGTTGAAGATCTTGTATATCACATGAAAAAAACTAGAGCTTTATGCCTTTTTAACAAATCAAAACCTTAAAAGAAGCTGCAAAATGCATACATTTACAGCGTTGGCTGAGATGCTTCACATCCATATATGACAGTATTAATATCTCAATTATTTTCAATTGCCCATGATATAATGACGAATATATTGACGATAGAATGGTTTGGTGAGAATTCTTACATAAGCTGAACACCTTACCCTTCAGTTCTGTACATCTTTTTGAAGCAATCAACTAAGGAAGAATAACGATTTGGGTCATCTGGACCCCTCTGTATCTGGAATCGAGTTTTTATCAAGTCCAATGGGTGGTTGCATGAGACCTCAACAAAACCTGCGAAGAGAAAGAGCAGATGAGCAAAGATATGCCTTCAGATTATTCTAAAAATGGATAAATTTGTTATCTTATCAATTGTACCGATCGATCTTCCTCCGGAAGATCACAGGCAAATAATTGTTGAGAGTCTTCCAGCATGTCGGCATTGCAGTGCAATAAAGGTTCACGGTTGAATCTATGTCACTAGCCGCAAAAACACTGTCAAAGGACAATTAATTGTGATTGTTCAACATTTTGCGGTAAAAAAAACTGTAAGAGCTAAGGCATTTAAATATACGTTATAAGCACGGCATCCGATTTATAAGCAAAATAAAGATCACAAGAGCCCGGAGAAAACTGTCTATCGTTGATTACATTTGTTCATGGTGTTGGTGACGAGGGGGTGGGGGCTACTATATGTGCCACTGTTCAGGACAGTAACTGCAGGATTTTGGTGACAAAGCAAACGCCCATGCAACTCATCCGAATAAAATCCCCCCCCCACTGAAGTGTAAACAGGGTTTGAAAATGTGCTGAAGGGTACACAGGGTTTGTGATCGGCACTAATGCAGTTACTTCAACTGTGTCCTGACAGTCTGTCAGCCATTAGGCATTAGCAGTTTGTTTTCAGTTATAATTTTCATTATGGAACGTAAACACATATTCTCTAAGAGATATCATGACAGACACGAAAACTAAATGTCGTTTGGAACTAGATTTCAAAGCATGTGTACCCTTAAGCACATTTTCAAAACCTGTGTACCCTTCAGCACTTTTTTTGGTGAGAGTGACTCCTTCAGCACTTTTTTTGGTGAGAGTGACTCCTTCAGCACAACTGTGCCCTAGGCCAAAAAAAAAAACCTCTTTGTTTCCAATACCCTGCCTGGCTGGGATTTTCTTGCCTGCCTCAATTTTTTATTTTTTTTCTCCAGAAAGCAAGTCCATATAGTAGTTACTAGTTAGTTACCTGTTAGAGTGTCAATGCGAATATTTATTTTTTCCCCAATCCCAAAAGCAAAAATAAATGGGTTATTAAGCTCAAAATTGGTACAGATCTTACTGCAGAGTGAATGAACAAGGGACAACATGTTTTTATCCAAGGTTTTTTTAAAACAAAAAATTTGCACACAAAAAAAAATCCCAGCCTTGACTGTCTGGAAAATAATTTTCCCAATGTTATCGGAAACAGAGAAGTATTTGTTTTGGCCCTACCACAAAATAGTTTTTCATGTGTTTGTCAGTTTTTTCATATTCCTCAACATTCCCATTAATTCAGCTGATTGTCACTTAACCCTTCCATGACTGGAGCTTGCTGCTAAATTTTGTGAAAACCCTGTATTAACCCTTTCAGTGCCAGGGGCCGATCTCATCGGCCATAATTTACGGTCTGTAAAATCGGCCCTAAAAAAATTCCAAAATTAAGATTTTTTTGGGTATGCTTTAGCATGCTATTGCGAATTTAAAAACAAACTGGATAAAACCTTAGGGGCATGTTATAACTCAAAACTATCACCAAGTATTCATAGTAATAATTTTTATGCCCATGAAAAACGTAATATTCCCTGGCACTAAACCTACAAAATAAGCCTGTTAAAGAATATAAGAAAAATTATTAAAATTGTAAAAAATTGTCAAAAATAATATTAAACAAATGATGAAAAATTGTTAGGCCAATGCATTCTCTTATATATGCGAGGCGACCTATGGTCGACTCGCATATATAAGAGAATGCATTGGCACAGGGTATATGGGTTGATACAAAAATCGGACCAGGCACTGAAAGGGTTAATGCATTCTCTTATATATGCGAGTCTCCCATAGGGAACCTGTCATATAAAAAGAACAATATTTGCCTTGACCTTGTAATCTAGTGCATTCTCTTATATGTGTGAGGCTCCTTATGAGAGACTCACATAATATATAAGAGAATGCACTGGCACATGATCTTTAATGTTGCAACAGCGCAGTTCACAAAATGAAAGTGTTAATACATAACTATACATAATCATAACTAATGAAATATGTTGTCTGGGGAGGGATATCATATGGTCCAGAATCCGACTGAACGATCATTTAGTTTCAACTGGTGCTAGACTGCTAGTAATATTTCAGCAAGCCAAACTTCTAATGCTTGATGACATTGGAAACTACTTATGCTTGAGGCCAAAGAACAAAATAATTGGGGTTTGGGTTTCCCTACCTACCCTATTTCAAACCCTCTACCATAAAGATTTTTTCGTGGTTTTTGAGAGATGATTCTGAATTTTTTTTATAGTTTTCAATGTCTCAGAATGAGTTGTTAACTTGTTATCTGACAAAGCATTGTTTTTATACAAAGATATTCAACATTAATGCGTCAAAATCTTGCAGAAGATACAAAAAGCCATAAGAATATCAAAATAAAAATAAAATAAATAAATATTTTTTAATTTTTAGCCTACCTACCGACCGTTTATTTGACTTTGGCCTGATGACATTGGAAACTACTGGTACTTATGCTTGATGACATTGAAAACATGCAGCTAATTAGAATATTGCATGACTACCTGATTCCTTATCCAATTTATTTACAAATCTAGCATATATAGTTAGCCATCAGCCACTCCCCCACCCACCACCCTCTTGCACTTACAATACATATAGTTTGTCTTAATTATAATTATTGTATTATTATATGGCTGTGGCCTATAAGCCATGACATACACAGAGCCCCATTACCTTACTGTAATTTATACTTTGATCATAAAAAAAACACTTCTTGAGTTTGAGCTTTTATTTGAACGTCAATTTCGTCCGCTTCCGAGTTATGAAAATTGAAACAACCACAGTAAATTGATCGATTGACTTGCCTGCACAACCACCCGCCGCAAACTGCATGGCAGCTAAAACCACCGGACTTGTTGTCCTCTCAGGCACCTGCGGCATGTTAGTCGCCATATATCGGTCAGATCAGAGAAGTGATGCGGCAGAAAATCGGTATTAAATTAAGGTATCAGGGCCGACATGTACAGTACGACATTCTTTGCTCTCACTTCCGGTTGATTCTTCGCTTAGATTACAGACACCTGCGTGTACTAGGTTGTACTAAAACGAGTAACGCTCCTTCATTCGCCGTCATCAGTGAACAAATATAAATATTAGGCCATAGGCGTTTTTTTTTTAATTGAAGTTATGTTATATTCAGTCACGGGCTTGGAATGATCAAGGTTACCATAAATATTTATAACATTGTGTCTAGAAGACAAACTGATAGGATTTTGGCTACGCGCAGATCTGCAGTAATACGAATCGATGGAGTTATTCCTCTTCCTATAGACTGACCAAACTCCAGGCAGAATTATCTCCCATCGCTACGCTGAGATACCACTGCCATAATGACATTAATTGGTAAGGAATTCTTACGTGTGTTTAGTTCTTATGCTTTAGGATTAAAATTGTCTATGTCTGGCTCAGTTCACATTGTTCTTATCAATACCGAAAGAATTACCATTATTGCAAACTTAAAAACAAATTTGGTGGTCAAAACAAGATAATAGGCCTAGGTGACTAAATGGTAGTAAATACAGTTCCTCGACGATATGTAAAAATAGATTTATCGTCTGCAAAGTACACTCATTGTGGCAGTGATGTATCGCAGCGATAGCGTAGAGGGCGCTGTATGGAGTTTGTAGACTGACCAGACATGACTGGTGACATCAGAGTGACATGTTAAAACATGTTGAGGGTTAAATCCGCTTGACTGTCAAACAGGGACGTGGCTAGCTAGAGGGGGTGTCCACTTTGGGGGATTCCAACTGAATCCCACCCCCTTGAATCCAACCGAACACAAGTTTTGCATAATCCCATTTGCACCCCCTCGCACCTCAGTGTTCAGGCTTAATAGCCTATACTATTCATAGACCATGGTTTTATATACACAGTATGAGAACATTCAGATATTTGAACCTGAAAATTGCATAAATCCTAACATCTAGTGGTCCAATTCCAGACAAATGCACACGGCTACACCAGACCATGGTTGTTCGGCCCGGTGTGAGAAATATTTTGAAAAATAAAAAATAAAATCGCAAAATCCTAGCATCTAGACTGGCCTCAAGCTTTCCTAGTGTTGGATATTTCAAACCTCATACTCACCCTTAGGTTTAGTCCAAGTCTTCTCGTACTAAAACCAGCTGAGATATTGGGATGGCGAGATGCTGGATTTAGCATCTCACCATCCCAATATCTTAGCTGGTTTTAGTACGAGAAGACTTGGACTACCGTAGGTTGGGAAATTCTCCAACTGATGACCATTTCAGTCCACAATTTTTACCAAATGTAGTAAGATATTGTTTTTTAAAACTAATTAGCAGTTTTTATTGGCCACGGGGAAGGGACCATGCCACACCGGACCGATCGTGGTTCGACCCGGTCTGTGAAAATTTGGAAATCTGAACAAGACAATCGCAAAATCCTAAAATCTAGACTAGCCTCAAGCCTTTCTAGAATTGGAAATTTCAAACATGACACCCACACTTAGGTTGGAAAATTATCAACTGATGACAATTCCAATGACAATGTTGACCAAATATTGTTTTCTTAAACTGACTAGCAGTTTTTGACGACACACAGGGGGAGGGACCAGGACACAAGTTTTCCAAGTGTTGGAAATTTCCAACCTGACACACACCCTTAGGTTGGAAAATTTCCAACTTATGGCCATTTCAGTCCAAAATTTTGACCAAAAGTAGGAAAATATGCAAATATTGGTCCAAAAACAATAAATTCCCCACAATAAATTGTTTGAAAATCAAACTACAAGAACATTTTCAACCTATTGTTGGTGTGAAATTTCCAACTAATGTTGTGTCAGGTATGAAATTTCGTACTGTTGAAAATTTTGACCAAAGTTTGGGGTGTCAGTTGGTGTGAGACAACCCCCCCCCCCCCCCCCCCCCCGCTGCTGTCAGCTGCAATGGCGGATCGAACACGGTGTTCCATAATATTTAGGCTAAATATTATGGAACGCCGGGTACGCTCCGGTCTTTGCAGTTGACATTGTTCATTTTGCAGTATTGGAAGTTTACAATAAAGAGCGTCTAATATAAATTTCAAGCGAGCGCTCATAATAAAGAGCCAGAGACGTGGCGACAGGGGGGGGGGGGGGGGGGGTTTGGGTGGGTGTCTCACCCCCCAACTTTGGTAAAAATTTTCAACAGTTGGAAATTTTATACCTGCCAAAACATTAGTTGGAAATTTCACACCAACAATAGGTTGAAAATGTTCTTGTAGTTTGATTTTCAAACGATTTATTGGAGGTAATTAATTGTTTTTGGACCAATATTTGCATATTTTCCCATATTTGGTCAAAATTTTGGAATGAAATGGTCATCAGTTGGAAATTTTCCAACCTCGGGGGGGGGGGGTGGTGACAGGTTGGAAATTTCCAACACTTGGAAAGCTTGTGTCCTGGTCCCTCCCCCGTGGCCAGTCTAAAACTGCAGTTAATTTAAGAAAACAATATTGCCATACCTTTGGTCAACATTGTTATTGGAATTGTCATCAGTTGGAAATTTTCCAACCTAAGTTGGGGTGTCAGGTTTGAAATTTCCAACTCTAGGAAGGCTTGAGGCTAGTCTAGGTGCTAGGATTTTGCGATTTTCTTGTTCAGATTTAAAAATGTTCGCACACCGGGCCGAACCATGGTCGGCGCTGTGTGTCATTGTCCCTCACCGTGGCCAATACAAAACTGCTGATTAGTTTAACAAAACAATATTTTACTACATTTGATCAAACTTGTGGACTGAAAATGGTCATCAGTTGAATTTACCAACCTGAGGGGGAGTATATGAGGTTTGAAATTTCCAACACTAAAGCTTCAGTTGAGGCCAGTCTAGATGCTAGGATTTGCGATTTTCTTGGATAGTTTTCAAAATTTTCCCACACCGGGCCGAACAACAATGGTCAGCCCGGTGTGTCCTGGTCTCGTGTCCGTAGCCGTGTGCATTTGTCTGGAGTTAGACCACTATAAGATGTTAGGATTTATGAAATTTTTCAGGTTAAAATATCTGAATATTCTCATACCGGGAATTAATATAGAAGCATGGTTTATGAATATATAGGATATTAGGCCTGGAATTGTGCAACACTTGTGTTTGTTCTTATTCTGATTCAAGGTGGGGGTGAAGTTTGAAATTCCCATGGTGGACACCCCCCCCCCCCCCAACGGGGACCCTCTATAAGCTACGTCCCTGTAAAGAGCAGAATATATGTAAGTCAGCATTGTAACGGACACAACTTGAGCGTTTTTTGAATTTGCGATGTATACTGGTCATTAGCCCTTTCTATATACTGAATTGATTCTCGTATTCAGTTATAAACGTATACATTGGAATGGTATATTATTCATTTGGAGAGCAGAAGACCGACAGAAAAACAGATAATACAAGAGGAGAATATGATTCATATTCATTTGTGGGAAATGTTCAGATAATAAGTTCAACAAAACCACCCATGTTGAACTTATTATCTGAACATTTCATAAGAACTACTCATCAATGAGTATTTAATATATGAAGAGTTATATATATATACACTTGGTTTGCGATCCAATATACACCTAATAATATTTGCTTTTGAATTTGTCCCGGAATCAAAATAGGTCGATACACTTGAACTACCTTTCTACGAGCATTATGTCCCAGAAAGACGCATCGAAGTCATAAACAATACATAATAATTAGAACACGATGTTTGGGTACCAAACAAAAGGAGACATTGAACGGCATGGATAAAAAATTTCCTGATATGGTAGAAATAAAGAGCCTTTGTTTCACTTTTGTGCGAAAAATAGAAATGAAAATTGCCGTGACCACTGGTGCATGACAATATAATTATTTTTCAGAGCATATGAAACCGGTAAATCAATATTTCGTGTTGATCATACCTCCTTCCAAATTACGCAAACATAATTTGGAAGCTCGGATGAGCTATGTCCGTTATACACGCCGTGATCATATTCCAAGTTTGAAACCTAGTTAGTTCAAATTAAGTATAATAATAAAATGACATATATATTTATATAAATATGTCATCTAGAAAACCGTATTAGTTATATCCCACGCACGTATACTGCTGTACAAAACACGACAAATAGTGAATATTGCCAACCCGATCATGCTGTTTATAAATTCCGCTTTGATTCACGATAATACACACCATTGCCTTCCAACACAGAAGAACACAGAGGTAGTAAAAGAAGATATGAAGGCATACGCTCGTCCACTTAATAAGTTTCCCAAAATTAACGTCATGCATTTTGATATTCAGTTGTGTGTGGCGCATCATGAAGTTAAATTTCTCGGTACGTTTACAGCGAATTCAATCTCAGAATTCCTGCCAAACGCAATCAAAGTGCCGCATCAATCAAGTTCGCCGCTAGATCTGTTGGCTGTGTTTACAGACCGTACTTTCTATACTGATTTATATATAAAGGAATGCTTTCTGTATTAATTGAGTAATCTGCCCAACGCCCTTTGGAATATATTTGATAAATTACGCTTCTCGCATATCTGTCAGAATATACGTGTTTTGTTTCTTATATTTTTCGAGCGGACCATTCCTGGAATAGCTATATGTTGTCAGTTCATACATATTCTCTCAATTCTTGGCAATTCGCTTCTTTGAATGCGATGTATGCATGGTGTTCAGTATATGTTGTCAGTTCAACCGAATAACACATTGAAATGTACTTAAAATCATATCAAGCTTGAAAATTTGTCTCAATTTCGCCCATGTGATGCGAAGAAAGAATTGAAATTGAATTGTCTGGCGTTTGAACAGAGATCATATTGCCGGTCCCTTCACCCAAGTAACCGCATCGTAGTTGAATCGTTTCAGGCTGAAGGCCGGGTATGGTGGCCGGAATGCATTTTGCCGATCCCTTCCCCCAAGTAACCGCATCGTAGTTGAATCGTTTCAGGCTGAAGGTCAGGTATAGGGTAACCGGAGTGCGTTTTGTCGGTCCCTTCACCCTAGTAACCACATCGTAGTTGAGTCGTTTCAGGCTGAAGGCCGGGTATGGTGGCCGGAATGCATTTTGCCGATCCCTTCCCCCAAGTAACCGCATCGTAGTTGAATCGTTTCCGGCTGAAGGCCGGGTAAGGTGACCGGAGTGCATTTTGCCGGTCCCTTCACCATAGTAACCGCATCGTAGTTGAATCGTTTCCGGCTGAAGGCCAGGTATAGGTTGGCCGGAGTGCATTTTGTCGTTCCCTTCACCCCAGTAACCGCATCGTAGTCGAATCGTTTCCGGCTGAAGGCCAGGTATGGTGGCCGGAATGCATTTTGTCGGTCCCTTCACCCAAGTAACCGCATCGTAGTTGAATCGTTGCCGACTGAAGGTCAGGTATAGGGTGACCGGAGTGCGTTTTGTCGGTCCCTTCACCCTAGTAACCACATCGTAGTTGAATCGTTTCAGGCTGAAGGCCGGGTATGGTGTCCGGAATGCATTTTGCCGGTCCCTTCGCCCAAGTAACCGCATCGTAGTTGAATCGTTTCCGGCTGAATGCCGGGTAGGGTGGCCGGAGTGTATTTTGCCGGTCCCTTCGCCCTAGTAACCGCATCGTAGTTGAATCGGTTCCGGCTGAAGGCCAGGTATAGGGTGGCCGGAGTGCATTTTGCCGGTCCCTTCACCCAAGTAACCGCATCGTAGTTGAATCGTTTCCGACTGAAGGCCGAGTAGGGTGGCCGGACTGCATTTTGCCGGTCCCTTCACCCTATAGTAACCGCATCGTAGTTGAATCGGTTTCGGTTGAAGGCCAGGTATAGGGTGGCCGGAGTGCATTTTGCCGATACCTTCACCCAAGTAACCGCATCGTAGTTGAATCGTTGCCGGCTGAAGGTCAGGTATGGTGGCCGGAGTGCATTTTGCCGGTCCCTTTACCATAGTAACCGCATCGTAGTTGAATCGTTTCCGGCTGAAGGCCAGGTATGGTGGCCGGAATGCATTTTGCCGGTCCCTTCACCCAAGTAACCGCATCGTAGTTGAATCGTTGCCGGCTGAAGATCAGGTATAGGGTGACCGGAGTGCGTTTTGTCGGTCCCTTCACCCTTGTAACCGCATCGTAGTTAAATCGTTTCCGGTTGAAGGCCAGGTATGGTGGCCGGAGTGCATTTTGCCGGTCCCTTCACCATAGTAACCGCATCGTAGTTGAATCGTTTCCGGCTGAAGGCCAGGTATGGTGGCCGGAATGCATTTTGCCGGTCCCTTCACCCAAGTAACCGCATCGTAGTTGAATCGTTGCCGGCTGAATGTCAGGTATAGGGTGACCGGAGTGCGTTTTGTCGGTCCCTTCACCCTAGTAACCGAATCGTAGTTAAATCGTTTCCGATTGAAGGCCAGGTATGGTGGCCGGAGTGCATTTTGCCGGTCACTTCACCATAGCAACCGCATCGTAGTTGAATCGTTTCCGGCTGATGGCCAGGTATAGGGTGGCCGGAGTGCATTTTGCCGGTCCCTTCGCCCCAGTAACCGCATCGTAGTTGAATCGTTTCCGGCTGAAGGCCAGGTATGGTGGCCGGAATGCATTTTGCCGGTCCCTTCACCCAAGTAACCGCATCGTAGTTGAATCGTTGCCGGCTGAAGGTCAGGTATAGGGTGACCGGAGTGCGTTTTGTCGGTCCCTTCACCCTAGTAACCACATCGTAGTTGAATCGTTTCCGGTTGAAGGCCAGGTATGGTGGCCGGAGTGCATTTTGCCGGTCCCTTCACCATAGCAACCGCATCGTAGTTGAATCGTTTCCGGCTGATGGCCAGGTATAGGGTGGCCGGAGTGCATTTTGCCGGTCCCTTCGCCCCAGTAACCGCATCGTAGTTGAATCGTTTCCGGCTGAAGGCCAGGTATGGTGGCCGGAATGCATTTTGCCGGTCCCTTCGCCCCAGTAACCGCATCGTAGTTGAATCGTTTCCGGCTGAAGGCCGGGTATGGTGGCCGGAATGCATTTTGCCGGTCCCTTCACCCAAGTAACCGCATCGTAGTTGAATCGTTGCCTGCTGAAGGTCAGGTATATAGGGTGACCGGAGTGCGTTTTGTCGGTCCCTTCACCCTAGTAACCACATCGTAGTTGAATCGTTTCAGGCTGAAGGCCGGGTATGGTGGCCGGAATGCATTTTGCCGGTCCCTTCACCCAAGTAACCGCATCGTAGTTGAATCGTTTCCGGCTGAAGGCCGGATAGGGTGGCCGGAGTGCATTTTGCCGGTCCCTTCACCCTAGTAACCGCATCGTAGTTGAATCGGTTCCGGCTGAGGGCCAGGTATAGGGTGGCCGGAGTGCATTTTGCCGGTCCCTTCACCCAAGTAACCGCATCGTAGTTGAATCGTTTCCGGCTGAAGGCCGAGTAGGGTGGCCGGACTGCATTTTTCCGGTCCCTTCACCCTATAGTAACCGCATCGTAGTTGAATCGGTTTCGGTTGAAGGCCAGGTATAGGGTGGCCGGAGTGCATTTTGCCGATACCTTCACCCAAGTAACCGCATCGTAGTTGAATCGTTGCCGACTGAAGGTCAGGTATAGGGTGACCCTAGTGCGTTTTGTCGGTCCCTTCACCCTAGTAACCTCATCGTAGTTAAATCGTTTCCGGTTGAAGGCCAGGTATGGTGGCCGGAGTGCATTTTGCCGGTCCCTTCACCATAGTAACCGCATCGTAGTTGAATCGTTTCCGGCTGAAGGCCAGGTATGGTGGCCGGGATGCATTTTGCCGGTCCCTTCACCCAAGTAACCGCATCGTAGTTGAATCGTTGCCGGCTGAAGGTCAGGTATAGGGTGACCGGAGTGCGTTTTGTCGGTCCCTTCACCCTAGTAACCACATCGTAGTTAAATCGTTTCCGGTTGAAGGCCAGGTATGGTGGCCGGAGTGCATTTTGCCGGTCCCTTCACCATAGTAACCGCATCGTAGTTGAATCGTTTCCGGCTGAAGGCCAGGTATGGTGGCCGGAATGCATTTTGCCGGTCCCTTCACCCAAGTAACCGCATCGTAGTTGAATCGTTGCCGGCTGAATGTCAGGTATAGGGTGACCGGAGTGCGTTTTGTCGGTCCCTTCACCCTAGTAACCGCATCGTAGTTGAATCGTTTCCGGCTGAAGGCCAGGCATAGGGTGGCCGGAGTGCATTTTGCCGGTCCCTTCGCCCCAGTAACCGCATCGTAGTTGAATCGTTTCCGGCTGAAGGCCAGGTATGGTGGCCGGAGTGCATTTTGCCGGTCCCTTCGCCCCAGTAACCGCATCGTAGTTGAATCGTTTCCGGCTGAAGGCCAGGTATGGTGGCCGGAATGCATTTTGCCGGTCCCTTCACCCAAGTAACAGCATCGTAGTTGAATCGTTTCCGGTTGAAGGCCAGGTATGGTGGCCGGAGTGCATTTTGCCGGTCCCTTCACCATAGCAACCGCATCGTAGTTGAATCGTTTCCGGCTGATGGCCAGGTATAGGGTGGCCGGAGTGCATTTTGCCGGTCCCTTCGCCCCAGTAACCGCATCGTAGTTGAATCGTTTCCGGCTGAAGGCCAGGTATGGTGGCCGGAATGCATTTTGCCGGTCCCTTCGCCCCAGTAACCGCATCGTAGTTGAATCGTTTCCGGCTGAAGGCCGGGTATGGTGGCCGGAATGCATTTTGCCGGTCCCTTCACCCAAGTAACCGCATCGTAGTTGAATCGTTGCCTGCTGAAGGTCAGGTATATAGGGTGACCGGAGTGCGTTTTGTCGGTCCCTTCACCCTAGTAACCACATCGTAGTTGAATCGTTTCAGGCTGAAGGCCGGGTATGGTGGCCGGAATGCATTTTGCCGGTCCCTTCACCCAAGTAACCGCATCGTAGTTGAATCGTTTCCGGCTGAAGGCCGGGTAGGGTGGCCGGAGTGCATTTTGCCGGTCCCTTCACCCTAGTAACCGCATCGTAGTTGAATCGGTTCCGGCTGAGGGCCAGGTATAGGGTGGCCGGAGTGCATTTTGCCGGTCCCTTCACCCAAGTAACCGCATCGTAGTTGAATCGTTTCCGGCTGAAGGCCGAGTAGGGTGGCCGGACTGCATTTTTCCGGTCCCTTCACCCTATAGTAACCGCATCGTAGTTGAATCGGTTTCGGTTGAAGGCCAGGTATAGGGTGGCCGGAGTGCATTTTGCCGATACCTTCACCCAAGTAACCGCATCGTAGTTGAATCGTTGCCGACTGAAGGTCAGGTATAGGGTGACCCTAGTGCGTTTTGTCGGTCCCTTCACCCTAGTAACCTCATCGTAGTTAAATCGTTTCCGGTTGAAGGCCAGGTATGGTGGCCGGAGTGCATTTTGCCGGTCCCTTCACCATAGTAACCGCATCGTAGTTGAATCGTTTCCGGCTGAAGGCCAGGTATGGTGGCCGGAATGCATTTTGCCGGTCCCTTCACCCAAGTAACCGCATCGTAGTTGAATCGTTGCCGGCTGAAGGTCAGGTATAGGGTGACCGGAGTGCGTTTTGTCGGTCCCTTCACCCTAGTAACCACATCGTAGTTAAATCGTTTCCGGTTGAAGGCCAGGTATGGTGGCCGGAGTGCATTTTGCCGGTCCCTTCACCATAGTAACCGCATCGTAGTTGAATCGTTTCCGGCTGAAGGCCAGGTATGGTGGCCGGAATGCATTTTGCCGGTCCCTTCACCCAAGTAACCGCATCGTAGTTGAATCGTTGCCGGCTGAATGTCAGGTATAGGGTGACCGGAGTGCGTTTTGTCGGTCCCTTCACCCTAGTAACCGCATCGTAGTTGAATCGTTTCCGGCTGAAGGCCAGGCATAGGGTGGCCGGAGTGCATTTTGCCGGTCCCTTCGCCCCAGTAACCGCATCGTAGTTGAATCGTTTCCGGCTGAAGGCCAGGTATGGTGGCCGGAGTGCATTTTGCCGGTCCCTTCGCCCCAGTAACCGCATCGTAGTTGAATCGTTTCCGGCTGAAGGCCAGGTATGGTGGCCGGAATGCATTTTGCCGGTCCCTTCACCCAAGTAACAGCATCGTAGTTGAATCGTTGCCGGCTGAAGGTCAGGTATAGGGTGACCGGAGTGCGTTTTGTCGGTCCCTTCGGCCTAGTAACCACATCGTAGTTGAATCGTTTCAGGCTGAAGGCCGGGTATGGTGGCCGGAATACATTTTGCCGGTCACTTCACCCTAGTAACCACATCGTAGTTGAATCGTTTCCGACTGAAGGCCAGGTATGGTGGCCTGTGTGCATTTTGCCGTTCCCTTCACCCTAGTAACCGCATCGTAGTTGAATCGTTTCCGGCTGAAGGCCAGGTATGGTGACCGGAGTGCATTTTGCCGGTCCCTTCACCTAGTAACCACATGGTAGTTGAATTGTTGCCGACTGAAGGCCGGGTAGGGTGGTCGGAGTGCATTTTGCCGGTCCCTTCACCCTAGTAACCGCATCGTAATTGAATCTTTTCCGGTTGAAGGCAGGATAGGGTGGGCGGAGTGCATTTTGTCGGTCCCTTCACCCCAGTAACCGCATCGTAATGGAATCGTTTCCGGTTGAAGGCAGGGTAGGGTGGCTGGAGTGCATTTTGCCGGTCCCTTCACCCTAGTAACCGCATCGTAATTGAATCGTTACCGGCTGAAGGCCAGGTAGGGTGGCCGGAGTGCATTTTGCCGGTCCCACCACCCTAGTAACCGCATCGTAGTTGAATCGATTCCGGCGGAAGGCCGGGTAGGGTGGTCGGACTACATTTTGTCGGTCCCTTCACCCTAGTAACCGCATCGTAGTTTAATCGTTTCCGGTTGAAGGCAGGGTAGGGTGGCTGGAGTGCATTTTGCCGGTCCCTTCACCCTAGTAACCGCATCGTAATTGAATCGTTTCCGGCTGAAGGCCAGGTAGGGTGGCCGGAGTGCATTTTGCCCGACCCACCACCCTAGTAACCACATCGTAGTTGAATCGTTTCCGGTTGAAGGCAGGGTAGGGTGGCCGGAGTGCATTTTGTCCGTCCCTTCACCCTTGTAACCGCATCGTAGTTGAATCGTTTCCGGTTGAAGGCAGGGTAGGGTGGCTGGAGTGCATTTTGCCGGTCCCTTCACCCTAGTAACCGCATCGTAATTGAATCGTTTCCGGCTGAAGGCCAGGTAGGGTGGCCGGAGTGCATTTTGCCGGTCGCACCACCCAAGTAACCGCATCGTAGTTGAATCGTTTCCGGCTGAAGGCAGGGTAGGGTGGCCGGAGTGCATTTTGTCGGTCCCTTCACCCTAGTAACCGCATCGTAGTTGAATCGTTTCCGGTTGAAGGCAGGGTAGGGTGTCCGGAGTGCATTTTGTCGGTCCCTTCACTCTAGTAACCGCATCGTAGTTTAATCGTTTCCCGCTGAAGGCCAGGTATGGTGGCCGGAGTGAATTTTGCCGGTCCCTTCACCTAGTAACCGCATCGTAGTTAAATCGTTTCCGAATGAAGGCCGAGTAGGGTGGCCGCAGTGCATTTTGCCGGTCCCTTCACCCTAGTAACCGCATCGTAGTTGAATCCTTTCCGACTGAAGGCCAGGTATGGTGGCCGGAGTGCATTTTGCCGGACCCTTCGCCCTAGTAACCGCATCGTAGTTGAATCGTTTCCGATTGAAGGCAGGGTAGGGTGTCCGGAGTGCATTTTGTCGGTCCCTTCACCATAGTAACCACATCGTAGTTGAATCGTTTCCGGCTGAAGGCCAGGTATGGTGGCCGGAGTGCATTTTGCCGGTCCCTTCACCCTAGTAACCGCATCGTAGTTAAATCGTTTCCGAATGAAGGTCGAGTAAGGTGGCCGCAGTGCATTTTGCCGGTCCCTTCACCCTAGTATCCGCATCGTAGTTGAATCGTTTCCGGCTGAAGGCCAGGTATGGTGGCCGGAGTGCATTTTGCCGGTCCCTTCACTCTAGTAACCGCATCGTAGTTTAATCGTTTCCCGCTGAGGGCCAGATATAGGGTGGCCGGAGTGCATTTTCCCGGTCCCTTTACTCTAGTAACCGCATCGTAGTTTAATCCTTATCGGATGCAGGCCGGGTAGGGTGGCCGGAGTGCATTTTGCCGGTCCCTTCACCCTAGTAACCGCATCATATAGTTGAATAGTTTCCAGGTATAGGGTGGCGGCTGTGACCGGAGTGCATTTTTACAGTTCCCTTCACCCTATCTTGGTGTGACCACCACGCCCACCATTTGACTTCGAACGGGACCAAAATGCAATCCTTTTAGTCGTTAGGTGGACCATCATGGGGGTGCATGTTGATGTGGTTGGATGTGGCTGTTGGTACGGACGTTGACCAGAGGCAAGGCGTGAGGTGTCGGTTGCTTTTTGGGTTCTATATGGGTCTTTCCGTGCTGTCGATTTGTAGGGTGAACTTTTTCTTCTTGTGGTGAGTAGCTGGTTTGTGGGAGGAACTTTGTCTTCTTGGTGGTGAGTAGCTGGTTTCGCAGTTGGGGTTCTTGGATGAGTCGGCTGTTGTCAATTATGGAGAGTGTCTGGTGTCTGAGTTCCGTTATATATAGTCGTTGTTTCATCGCTGGTATATTTACTGCGTCGTGGAGGTCTTTGATCGGGTTGTGTATTGACTGATGAAGTGCGATGCAGAGAGCTTTGTTCTTTACTTTTTGTAGGTTGACGATGGAGTTCTTTGAAGCTGCTACGAGGATGGTGACACCGTACTTCATAATACCACCTGCATGGGCAACTGTAGGCTTTAATTTACATTGCACGCGTTTCCAAAACTATTGCTATACCTTGGCGTCATTTCAGTTATGCAATTTTAGTAATTAATCTTATTCCTAAATTCGTATACAATGGCGCGTTGTTTGGCAGGCAAAATAGTCGCTTGTTTAGTGTTCATTAGCTTCAGGTTATGCAAGCAATTATAAAATCAAAAGGCCTTAAAGCTCAACTTATCGACGCCCAGCATGAGATAAGCCGTAAAATGTTAATCTGTCTATTGTTAATGTTATTTCTTGTGTTTGAATAATGTGTGGTATATACTGATGTTAAATTTTCGATGCGACACATAAAATAGCCAGCCTGTTCTCCCGAAAATCAGCACCCTATATATGGGCTTATACTAGCATTTGTTTTAGGTTCATAATCGGTTTGAATTGCCTCATTTTGAGTCCATAACGAACTGAAAATGAGAGTGTTTTGGTGTCATTATATATCGATTCCTGACTTATTTTAAGTTAATTATGGACGGATAAGTTGCAATAAGCGAGATCACTGAGTCGCGGCCATATTGGATTCATCCAGCCCCGTTCGGCGGTTTAAGTGCTACATGTCAATGTTCTGGAGGTGCATTCCATATATGGAACTTTTGTCTACAATGGAATTCATGAATATTCAAAATTTCCATATATGGATCGAATCATGAATATTCAAAAGTATATATACACACACACAATGATCCGGGTTGTCTGGATCAGTCTCTATATATCCGTATATATATACATTGAATCTATGACGCCTTGTCTATAACCCTGCATTGTTGTGGCATTGCTGTAGGACCGTATACGGTCCAATATATAGTGATACTCCATGAGCCCATCAACTTGACGATTATGACAAATTTCGGTCGGGTTCACAGTCTATAATGTTGCACAATATCTTTAATATTGAGTCTATATATATCATACTGAACGCAAGTACAGACGTACCAACCATGCACGGCAAAGATCCAATGTCTTGGAATATATCTGTGCTATATTTGGCATGTTTGCCATTTTATTTCGTTATTTCAGAATGTTTTAGTAGTTAAATATCAACTTGATTGCCAAAGCCTTTCGATTTCAACAGCCGAGACGTGGAAGCCACAATTACTCTCCGCAACCGCAGCGAACAAAAATTGCTAAACTTATGTGGCGTCTGGGAACAGACTCTGTTAAAGTCATCTCAATGTTTGTACAAATCCATCTGGTAGGAAATTAGTTTGACTTTTGGATACGGTTCGATGCTAAAGATACCGTATTTATATTGCATGTCGCTCCCTGTGTTTTATGCGTGCGTGTGATGGTAAAAAATCTCCAATCTCCTGACGTCAATGGACTGAACACATGGTGTACTATGAAAGTGAATGGCCATTGTTGGTGGTGTTCTCATTAATTGTGCAACTATTGCAGCTGATGCTATAGCTATATTCCTTATTTTTTCAGATACTTGGTGTATATTTCTGCTTGGTATATATTTACTGACTTCGTCCTTGGTTGGATACCAGGCAGCCGTTCTTACAACACGATGCAACTAATTAACAAGCCTGCAAATGGTGTGTTTGTCATTTGCAGAATGAGGTCCCCATCTGCTTTGGTCTCATCTTCTGGGAAGTATATATAGTATCAAGTTAACTTTGTTATTTAGTTCCCTTTTGCCTAATCTGCAGAAGGAAAAATGCATAAACTACGTTTTCAGAATTCAGGGGAGATAAATCGGGCTATTTTCCTATAACCAAACACATGTATATAGTTGGCATCCCCTGAATCCCAAAATGATGCTACGTATCCATTTTTCCCCTTTTTTATGAATATTCCCAGTTTTGTAAAATAATTAAACCAGTAATGTTACATATAATACAGGCAAAACCACAGGTCCCTGGAGATAAATACTAGATATACCAATATAATTCTATAACAGTGACAGATTCTCAAAATCTTTCTTCGCAGTCACAATATATTTCATTGTTTCTTATTGGCCATGCAATTTCCTTTCTTTTCATGTATAATTCGATGGTATCATACGAACAAACGTCGATATATCGTATCGAAAACTAGCAAAACTTATCGACGAAAAGCGGTCGTCAGTCTCCCTGTCCGGTAAGTAGTGATTATACACGGATACCAATCACAATAGCCGAACCTGCGAATTCCCCGTACGACATGTCGACTTCGCTTAAATAGACTTCGTCAAGTTATATATCACACGAAAGAAAATTGTATGCCCTATAACATACACTGGGGCATATTTTGGCTGAGTTGACATTTTTTAGAATTATTGAATATATTAGGCGGACAGGGAGACTGACGACCCGTTTTACTCCCAAATTTCAAGTAGATATTGCAAGTTTTCGGTACGATGTCTCGACTTTCTTTCGTTTGATATTATGGAATTATACATAAACAAAAAGGAAATTTCATGGCCAATAAGATACACTGAAATATATTGTGACTGATTTGAACGATATTGAGAATATATGAGCAATATTATAGATGGTGTGTTATTTCCCAAAATCGGACTTGTGAACATTGTCACTGTTATGGTATATATTGGTATATCTGCTATTCCCCCCCAGGGGCCTGTGGGCTATACTGGCTGTTATGCCCCCAAATACTGACCCCCTACAAATAGTGTAAGATTGTAACAATGTATATTATTCTTCATTGAACAATTAAAACGCTTTTTCAAATTAACAGTCATCTGGTCAGCAGACGTTTTTGTGCGATTATTCTGTCGCGGGCGGGGATTGGGGATTCCCGGGTATACTGGGATTATCTTAGACTGTGAACCGGACACTCCCAGTCTGATGTAACCATGTAGCATTTTGTTAAAATATTAATCTTTTTTTGTATTGGGAATAAATATTGTTTACATCAACCCGATAACGATATCGGGTGGAGACTTTGCATACATGCATGTATAGCGACCATGAGGGAGACTTGTTTGCATGGCCCTGATGTCATGGTAGCATGATGTTTCCCACTTGTATATATATTACTCAGACGCCTTCAATTTGCTGAAGATTATGCCGTGGTACAGGTGCTACCATGGCCGAGTAACGTTATAACACTGTGGTGACTAAAGTATATATAGCTTTCTTTAACACGCACATACTGATGTGTGTACACAGGCCAGCCATTAATGTCTGCGCCCGATCGGACAGCGTACTGCATCCACGACAACATACCTGGACAAATGATGTAACGGGGGGGGGGGGGGGTCGGCATTTTTCATTCGGATCTTTATTTAGTTATCTCGAATGAGATTGTTCAGCCTGACAAACTTGGTATCTAACCGAGTTCTGATTTTTGTCAAAATATCCTGACCATGTTTCGATCCCTGGTCGGCTAGCACGAGAGACCAGTGCGCTATACCTTTCGGCTACTGTCTTCCTCTACCAGTTACAACAGAAATCGAAAACCGAACAGATGTGCGCCGGCCACAAGTTCTGGTCACCGAGCAACAACAAACCAAAGAACCAACCAACCGAATGACTATGGCTGGAAGGATCACGATACTACGTTTTCATATTGTTTGCAGTTGTAATGGACAAGGAACCAGTCAATTCAACAAGAGACATTAAGTGCGCGCAAATAAACAGACATGCATGAGAGTCGCATAAATAATGGCAGACGGCAGCTAGATAGCTGCTTGTAGTCACTAACCGAATCTGTTATTACAATCTGCTTTTATTTCCATGAAGTAGAAACTTACAGTTATTTCCGGATTTCGCGCATTAGACAATAGACATGTTCTTGTCCACATCGAACCTGCCAGTCTATTCGTATAGTATCGTGACCCTTTCTGCCTGGCTATATGTCCCGGATAACGTCTGATTTTTTTGCAGTGAAAGCGCATCCAGATATTCACTCCTTGGGATATATGAAGTAGAAGTCTGCATCAATACCAGTCAGGGATGAAATGGAACAACTGTTCTAATCGGATCAAGTCAAGTGAGCATTGGTAATGCTTAACCATGCACTCACAATATTGGGAGAGAGAGAAAGAGAGAGGGATAGAATGAAAGGAAAAATAGAGATAGTTTAGTCCCCGTATCATGATTCCGTGATTAGAATAGAAGTAATATAATTCGAAAGCGTCCGCCACAAAAAGCTGGTCAACGATGGTTATTTGTGCCGTTGCACATGTCAGCGAACAAATCGACATCACGCCAAGCAACCAACTGGCAAATCAAGCGACTGACTGTGTCCCGGGTGACCTCTGACTGACTGTGTCCCGGGTGACCTCTGACTGACTGTGTCCCGGGTGACCTCTGACTGACTGTGTCCCGGGTGACCTATGACTGACTGTGTCCCGGGTGACCTCTGACTGACTGTGTCCCGGGTGACCTCTGACTGACTGTGTCCCGGGTGACCTCTGACTGTTATGCAGCTATCGCGCATCCAGGTATTCGCTTCCTTGAAAGATATGAAGGAGCAGTCTGTGGTAATACCACAGTCAGTGATGAAATGGAACAACTGTTCTCATCGGATCAAATCAAGTGAGCATTATATAAAGGCTCAACCAATCACAATATTTTTGTACTCTTGGCATACTAAAGTCGGGTTGAGACGTTAGCTACAGAGAGAGAGAGAGAGAGAGAGAGAGAGAGAGAGAGAGAGAGAGAGAGAGAGAGAGAGAGAGATGGAGAGAGCGGGGGTGTTTATTCCTCACATCATTCATGGTTGGTGCTACAGATGTGATACTGCCAAATGTGCTGACCATCGATGGATGTTTTTTTTTTTAATTCTTTATTGACAATATATACATGAACATATTCATATATTTAAAATACAGCATAATGACAATAACAAAAATAATGTCCTGGTATTTTCGGGAGGGGGGCTTTCGCTCGCAACTCACACACGCCTTACACACGTTCAAATTCGAAGACACCTCATGCGTGTTTTTGATTACACAGACTATGTTTATGACTGGAATGTCATCAGAAATCGTTTTGTATGCTTTTAAATATACATGTAATTTATAGTCTCCGATATGATAAAACAAAAATGCCTCTATCCGTGCCCGGTATTTTATATAGCGTTAATTCGACCAACCATCAACAAGTGAAAAAACGAACATAATCACAAATAGTTATTTGTCCTCAAAGTACTTGGCAGGGCAAGGTATATCTCACACCATTCAAATTCGAAGTCGTTAAGGATATCTCTCTTTAGTGCTATATATTTCTCTAACCGGTATCTCTCATCAAGTTCACGTAGAAATGATTTCAGGGATAAGGTATCGGGGTCAAATTTGGTTTTGTATATGTAATATTTAAGCAATGTCAGAAATAAATTTTTGACACTGAAATTTTGCTGGCGGGGAGGGCCGAAAATTATATTGCTACGAGTGATAGAGATGTCCAGCTTGTGTTCATCCAGCCATTTTTGTGTGTAATTTATGAATAGTTTTACGGCGGAGCATTCATAGAATATGTGGGTAATGTTCTCAGGTAAATTACACCGGTTACAGTAATCGTCTACAGATATTTTCATAAGAAATAGCAATCTGTTGGTTCCCAAAATACGTGTATTTATCCGATATTGAAACCATTGTAATCTAGAATCTCGCAGACAATTGAATGGCGATGATAATATATGAGACCATGAACTTGTGGTTGTATTAGGTCCCATATCTCTTTTCCATTTTGATACACACAGTGGGAATTGACCATTGTCTGAGATAAGGAGGTTGTAAAATTCCTTACATCCATGTTTACTTTTTGTTAGCAGGTGAATATTGTTTGGAATAAAGGGGGTCTCAGTGCTAGTGAGATCTTTTTTCGTCTGTTTTGATCAAATGCGGAGCTGCGTGTTGACACTTTGCAATGTCAAGAAAGTGGTGGGTATGTCAAATTTGGCGGTGAAACTTTCGAGTGTGTGCAGTTTATTTCCTGGTGTGATAAGATCGTTTATAAATAAGATGCCATTTTCCTTCCACTCGCTACTATTTATTGCGTCTTTATTCATTCGGAGTTCATCGTGGTTCCAAACAGTCTGAGTCGCTAGGGGTGAGTTATCGTTTGGCATATTTTTCAAGTAACTCTTCCAAGCCATAAGAACGTCGCGCCAGAAAGGGTTCCCAGTTTTTGATAGAACAGTGTTGATGTATTTTGAGCCATAAGTCGCTAGTAAGGGATCTGAAATTTCTCGGGGTGTTATGTTCAACCACGGGGTTGACTTCGTGATACATCTGCGCATCCAGGTTATTTTGAGAGCATCGTTGAAATGTTTTATATTAATCATTTTTAGTCCGTCATATTCATAATCCCTGCAAAGTTGTGTACGACTGACCCTGTCGCGTTTATTGTTCCATACAAATTTGAATAGAATTCTATTGATTTCGTCAAGGATATCTTGCTTTGGATTTGGGAGGGATTGGAGAAGGTGTACAATATTTGGAATGAGAATAGACTTGATAATTGTTATTCTACCGATGGGTGAGATATGTCTATGTTTCCATTTGTCTATTACTTTTTCATGTTGTCGATCTTGTCTCTGAAATTAATTTCTGGTATTTCGGACATATTGGTGCTGTATTTAATTCCGAGGGCTGTGAATGTATTCGAAACTTTAAGTTTGCATTCTGAATGAACTGATGTGTTCATTTTCTGAGAGCCCAACCAGACTATTTGGCATTTGTCTAGATTAGCCTTCAGCCCGCCCGACATAGTAGCAAATGATTCAAGCACGGATAGAGATTCTCTGAGGCTGGCTTCGCTCCCATCTAGTACAAGTGTAGTGTCATCTGCATATTGGTTTATTTTGTATTCTGTCTCGTCGAGGGTAACACCTATTATTTTCTTATTTCCTCTTATCATTTCAGCGAATATCTCGGCGCATAAGAGAAAAATATACGGTGATAACGGGTCGCCTTGCCTACAGCCTCTGGTTGGCTTGAAAAATGAAGACAAATTGCCATTAACTAAGACGGCTGACCATCGATGGATGTTTGTAGCGCCGTCAACGAACAAAACAACCGACCATCCGACCGACCGACTACGTCCCGGATTCCCTATGAACGTTGTGCGCTGACAACGCATCCATGTATTCAACCCTTGATGTATATTAAGAAATAACATAGTCAGTGATGAAACGGAACAACTGTTCTAATCGGATCAAGTCAAGGGAGAATTGATAAAGGCTCAACCAGCATGCAATCACAATATATATCGAGAGAGAGAGAGAGAGAGAGAGAGAGAGAGAGATGGGGGGAGAGAAATGAAAGAGATACAGATAGTTTAGTCATCATGTCATGGTTGCGTGATTACTGTCGGGTGCCAAAAGTACTAGTGCCGGCACGATTATTAATTTTGGTGATTCAGTCTAAATCCCAAACAATCACGATTATTAGACACCTGATGGTAGTGTTTCATCTATCATAGAAATATAGAATTTTAAATCGGAACAGACGAGCGCCAGTCAAAAAAAAGCTGGTCACCGATGGTTTGTTGTGCCCTGGTCACCGATGGTTCGTTGTGCCCTGGTCACCGATGGTTTGTTGTGCCCTGGTCACCGATGGTTTGTTGTGCCCTGGTCACCGATGGTTTGTTGTGCCCTGGTCACCGATGGTTTGTTGTGCCCTGGTCACCGATGGTTTGTTGTGCCCTGGTCACCGATGGTTTGTTGTGCCCTGGTCAGCCTGGTCACCGATGGTTTGTTGTGCCCTGGTCAGCGAACAAATCAACATCCAGCCAAGCAACCAACTATCCAACCAGCAGGCTGACTCTGCTCCAAATGACATCTGAATGGTATGCAGCTATATCGCGCATCCAGGTATCCACTCCCTTGATATATATGAAGTAGAAGTCTGCAGAAATACCACAGTCAGTGATGAAATGGAACATCTGTTCTAATCGGATCAAGTCAAGTGAGAATTGTAAAAAGGCTCAACCATGCAATCACAATATTTTGAACTCTTGGCATATTGAAGTCAGAGTGAGAGAGTGAGAGAAAAGAGATGGAGAGAGCGAGAGAGATACTGTTTAGTCCGCACATCATGATTGGTGCTTCTTCTGTCAGAGAAAATAATTCGAAAATGGAACAGATGTGATACTGCCAAATGTGCTGACCATCGATGGTTGTTTGTAGCGTCGTCAATGAACAAAACAACCGACCATCCGACCGACCGACTACGTCCCGGATTCCCTATGAACGTTGTGTGCTGTCAACGCATCCATGTATTCAACCCTTGATGTATATTAAGAAATTCCACAGTCAGTGATGAAATGGAACAACTGTTCTAATCGGATCAAGTCAAGTGAGAATTGATAAAGGCTCAACCAGCATGCAATCACAATATATCGAGAGAGAGAGAGGGAGAGAGAAAGAGGGGGAGGGGGAGAAATGAAAGAGATACAGATCGTTTAGTCATCATGTCATACATGGTTGCGTGATTACTATCGGGTGCCAAAAGTACTAGTGCCAGCACGATTATTAATTTTGGTGATTCAGCCTAAATCCCAAACAATCACGATTATTAGACCCTTGAGGGCAGTGTTTCATCTATCATAGAAATATAGAATTTTAAATCGGAACAGACGAGCGTCAGCCACAAAAAAGCTGGTCACCGATGGTTTGTTGTGCCCTGGTCACCGATGGTTTGTTGTGCCCTGGTCACCGATGGTTCGTTGTGCCCTGGTCACCGATGGTTTGTTGTGCCCTGGTCACCGATGGTTTGTTGTGCCCTGGTCAGCGAACAAATCAACATCCAGCCAAGCAACCAACTATCCAACCAGCAGGCTGACTCTGCTCCAAATGACATCTGAATGGTATGCAGCTATATCACGCATCCAGGTATCCACTTCCTTGATAGATATGAAGTAGAAGTCTGCAGAAATACCACAGTCAGTGATGAAATGGAACGTCTGTTCTAATCGGATCAAGTCAAGTGAGAATTGTAAAAAGGCTCAACCATGTAATCACAATATTTTGAACTCATATTGAAATCAGAGTGAGGGAGTGAGAGAGAAGAGATGGAGAGAGTGGGAGAGAGATTGTGTAGTCCGCACATCATGATTGGTGCTTCTTCTGTCAGAGAAAATAATTCGAAAATGGAACAGATGTGATACTGCCAAATGTGCTGACCATCGATGGTTGTTTGTAGTGTCGTCAATGAACAAAACAACCGACCATCCGACCGACCGACTACGTCCCGGATTCCCTATGAACGTTGTGTGCTGTCAACGCATCCATGTATTCAACCCTTGATGTATATTAAGAAATTCCACAGTCAGTGATGAAATGGAACAACTGTTCTAATCGGATCAAGTCAAGTGAGAATTGATAAAGGCTCAACCATGAAATTACAATATTTCGAGAGATAGAGAGAAATGAAAGATATATACAAATCGTTTAGTCATCATGTCATGGTTGCGTGATCACTATCGGGTGTCAAACGTACTAGTGCCAGCACGATTATTAATTTTGGTGAATCAGCCTAAAGCCCAACCAATCACTATTATTAGGCAATCACGATTATTAGACCCTGAGGGCAGTGTTTCATTTATCATAGAAAAATAGATTTGAAATCGGAACAGACGAGCGTCAGCCACAAAAAAGCTGGTCACCGATGGTTTGTTGTGCCCTGGTCACCGATGGTTTGTTGTGCCCTGGTCACCGATGGTTTGTTGTGCCCTGGTCAGCAAACAAATCAACATCCAGCCAAGCAACCAACTATCCAACCAGCAGGCTGACTCTGCTCCAAATAACATCTGAATGGTATGCAGCTATATCACGCATCCAGGTATCCACTCCCTTGATAGATATGAAGTTGAAGTCTGCAGAAATACCACAGTCAGTGATGAAATGGAACATCTGTTCTAATCGGATCAAGTCAAGTGAGAATTGTAAAAAGGCTCAACCATGCAATCACAATATTTTGAAATCAGAGTGAGGGAGTGAGAGAGAAGAGACGGAGAGAGTGGGAGAGAGATTGTTTAGTCCGCACACCATGGTTGGTGTTTCTTCTGTTAAAGAAGAGGATTCGAGAACAGAACAGATGTGCGACTGCCAAATGTGCGACTGACCATCGATAGTTGTTTGTAGCGTCGTTATACGAACAAAGCAACAACCAACTAGCCAACCAACCGATTGACTATGTCCCGGTGACCTCTGAGTATTATACAGCTATCGCACATCCAGCTATTTATTGCCTTGATAGATATGAAGGAGAAGATATGAAATGGAACAACTGTTCTAATCGGATCAAGTCAAGTGAGAATTGGTGAGGCTCAACCATGCAATCACAATATTTCGAGAGAGAGAGGGGAGAGACATGAAAGAGATACAGATTGTTTACTCCTCATATCATGGTTGCATGATTAGTGTTTACTCTAACATAAAGTAGAATTAATGGAATTCGAAAACTGAACAGACTTGCGTCAGCCACAAAAACTGGTCAACGATGGTTATTTATCTGTCGTCAGCGAACAAAGCAACAACCAGCCAATCAACCAACTGACTATGCCACGGGTGACCTCTGAATGTTATGCAGATATCGCGCATCCAGGTATTCGCTTCCTTGATAGACATGAAGGAGAAGTCTGCACCAATACCACAGTCTGTGATGAAATGGAATAAATGTTCTAATCGGTTCAAGCCAAGTGAGAATTGGTAATGATCAACCATGCAATCACAATATTTCGAGAGAGAGAGAGAGAAAAAAAGAGAGGGGGAAAGAGAGACGTGAAGATAGATACAGATTGTTTATTCTTCATATCATGGTTGGGCGAACGAATCAACATCACGCCAAGAAACCAACTAGCCAAGCAACCAACTGACCCAATGTCCCGGATAAACTCTGAATGTTATGCAGCTATCACGCATCCAGGTATTCGCTTCCTTGATAGAATGAAGGAGCAGTCTGCAGCAATACCACAGTCAATGATGCAATGGAACAACTGTTCTAATCGGATCAAGTCAAGTGAGCACTGATAATGCTTAACCATGCAATCACAATATTGAGAGAAAGAAAGAGAGAGAGAGAGAGAGAGAGAGGGGGGGTAGCGAGAAAGGAAAAATATTTATCGTTTAGTCCTCATGTCATGATTCCGTGATTAGAATAGAAGTATTATAATTCGAAAGCGTCCGCCACAAAAAGTTGGTCAACGATGTTTATTTGTGATGTCGTCGGCGAACAAATCAACATCACGCCAAGCAACCAACTGGCAAATCAAGCGACTGACTGTGTCCCGGGTGACCTCTGGATGCTATGCAGCTATCGGGCATCCAGGTATTCGCTTCCTTGATAGAAATGAAGGAGAAGTCTGTGGTAATACCACAGTCAGTGATGAAATAGAACAACTGTTCTAATCGGATCAAGTCAAGTGAGCACTGGTAATGCTTAACCATGCAATCACAATATTGAGAGAAAGAAAGAGAGAGAGAGGGGGGATAGCGAGAAAGGAAAAATAGATATCGTTTAGTCCTCATGTCGTGATTCCGTGATTAGAATAGAAGTATTATAATTCGAAAGCCTCCGCCACAAAAAGTTGGTCAACGATGTTTATTTGTGATGTCGTCGGCGAACAAATCAACATCACGCCAAGCAACCAACTGGCAAATCAACCGAATGACAGTGTCCCGGGTGACCTCTGAATGCTATGCAGCTATCGGGCATCCAGGTATTCGCTTCCTTGATAGAAATGAAGGAGAAGTCTGTGGTAATACCACAGTCAGTGATGAAATAGAACAACTGTTCTAATCGGATCAAGTCAAGTGAGCACTGGTAATGCTTAACCATGCAATCACAATATTGAGAGAAAGAAAGAGAGAGAGAGGGGGGATATCGAGAAAGGAAAAATAGATATCGTTTAGTCCTCATGTCATGATTCCGTGATTAGAATAGAAGTATTATAATTCGAAAGCGTCCGCCACAAAAAGTTGGTCAACGATGTTTATGTGTGATGTCGTCGGCGAACAAATCAACATCACGCCAAGCAACCAACTGGCAAATCAACCGAATGACAGTGTCCCGGGTGACCTCTGAATGCTATGCAGCTATCGGGCATCCAGGTATTCGCTTCCTTGATAGACATGAAGGAGAAGTCTGCGGTAATACCACAGTCAGTGATGAAATAGAACAACTGTTCTAATCGGATCAAGTCAAGTGAGCACTGGTAATGCTTAACCATGCAATCACAATATTGAGAGAAAGAAAGAGAGAGAGGGGGGGATAGCGAGAAAGGAAAAATAGATATCGTTTAGTCCTCATGTCATGATTCCGTGATTAGAATAGAAGTATTATAATTCGAAAGCGTCCGCCACAAAAAGTTGGTCAACGATGTTTATTTGTGATGTCGTCGGCGAACAAATCAACATCACGCCAAGCAACCAACTGGCAAATCAACCGAATGACAGTGTCCCGGGTGACCTCTGAATGCTATGCAGCTATCGGGCATCCAGGTATTCGCTTCCTTGATAGACATGAAGGAGAAGTCTGCGGTAATACCACAGTCAGTGATGAAATGGAACAACTGTTCTAATCGGATCAAGTCAAGTGAGAATTGATCGTTTGAAGCAAAGCGTGAAATAAAGCGCAGATAGTATTAGTATGAAATATGATGAATGTCGTTGGGGATGTGTTTCGACAAATTGCTTGGTGGTGTCAGACGCTAGATTGGCATCAACATAACTCTGCACATTTCTAGGAGATAGTTTCGGCAAAATGACGATCTAAGGAGGCATGTTTACTCAAGAAAGTTAAGCGTGATGGCAAGCAGTCATACACGATGGAGGTATGTTTCGGTTCGTCAGCCTTAGGGAGATACGTAGCTTGTTGATATTTCTAAAATAGCTTGTCCAATATATTTGATCGACAAGAACGAACATGGCGCCAATACGGAAGATGACGAAGTTTTATATATCTTTATTTCCTCCAATTCAGGAGAATATATCTGAACAACAAAACATATACAGGGAATAAGCAATAAATATTTACAGAATATAATGTAATGAAATGAAAAAAATAGTTTCTATTCACAATTATGTGATTCTATAAACTATGAACTTGGCATGCAAACCCCCCCCCCCCCCCCCGGAGCCAGCCAAGTGTGGAGCTTTTGTGAAAAAAAATCGAGAACAACAAAGATAGCATGTTAAATTTACTACAAACACGGTGTCAGGTTGCAATGCAAAAAATATATAGCTGCACTTGCAACAGCACTATCTACTTTCCGTTGTATCTTATATCTTGAGTGGGATAGTCTTTGATGTTGGAAGAAGTTACAAGGAATTATAGATGTTCTGATATTATTTATTTTTAACACAAATTAATTAATAGAACCCCTCGTCCTGGCTAAATTCACAAATAATATGCAATGTTGTTTTGTTTTTGCATATATATATATATATATATAGATTCAGCTTGTAGATTAGCTACCAACAACAATAATTATTTGAACTGTTTCGATAACTGAAGATAATCAAATTGAACCTATGTGGGCCTTTTCACCTGTAACCTATAGGTTTTTTCACGAGAGGGGTCTTATACTCTCATCGACTTTCAAAATATGCTGTTTGATCAGGTATTGACTTTTTGTCGGGCGCCCCAATTGAGAAATATCATATGTATAAAATAAGTGTCCTGTGCCCAATAGCGGCAATATTAAAGCGCGCTTTAATCGAATGGTTTTAACTGATTAGCATTGTCTTGATTTGAATTATCTTGTAACTTAATTCCACTTATTATTTTCCAGGGGGAAGGGGGAATTGACTTAGGAAATTTCCTCTAATTTTGTATCAAATCTGATGGGAATTTTTTTAAGTGGTGATACCCTTGAAATTGGTGCCTCGGTGTGTCATATATGATATCACTAGATGTGCGGTCTCAATAACTCTTCATTTCTACCATTATCCACAATCCTCCCGGTTCCTACTTCAGATAGCATTAGGGGGCAATTATTGTCAAGATAACCTTTTTGGCATGCGCGCGTGTTCATTTAGCTATGGCATCGTGTTTGAAAAAATGCTTCCTGCTTTGAAATCAAAATCTACGACTGACAGCTGTGATTTCCATGATTAGTTTAGGACATAAAACGCTGATGGGGTCTGAATTTCCACAAACGTCCATTTATGAAATGCTTATCAAAGGCAAAATCAACGTTTTCGTTGGAGAAACCGGCAATGGGAGCTAAAGATGTGTAAACCTGTCTCTGCGATCAGCATCTGTTTTTGTATTGATGCCACGGAACAAAACAACTTCCCATCAATCACGCTAGAAACTGAAAACATATGTACGCGACGTGTGATGTCGACTATAGAGTTATCGTTCTTTTCCGCTAGTGGGAGAGGTTCCATATCGTTGGGTTTGTGGGATGTTGTCTCATAAAGTTTGCTGCTACATTGGCACCAAATCAACTCTGCATTCTATTGTTAACTATCTCTCAATGGCGTTGCCAACTCTTACACGAATTATGCCTCGTGTATTGGAAAAGACACGTGATTTCGCCCGCCCTGAAGTTATCTCATTTTATCACCCGGGATCATGGGTAATATAATATAAGCACCGAAAGAAAAATCTATTTTCAACGTCTATTTTCGATTTAGTTTAGTCATAATAGTTATATGACAAGATTAATAAACTCTACGGAATCGCTGTCGTAAAATGATATCATGTATACCTAAAGCACCAAACAACAAGATGTTAGGTCAGAACACAAACTTATTGTATAATTAAAAGCAATAGCTTATCATTTACACTCCACATCTCCTATCCTAGCTATATTGCATATCAGACTCACCCAACCGTTTGATATGTCACCTCACACTCTTGTCTATACCGATCTATACTTCGTTCCGCTATACTAAATCTATTTTCAATTAATTTCTTTCTATTACTCCATATGAAGAAAAAAATAATCTAATTTTGATATATCTATCGACCCAGCCCGCAATGTGAGTGGCTGAGTAACATATATACCAATAACGACCTTCTAAAAATGATTATGAACACCATTACCTAGCTAATAGTATGTCATCATTCTCACACTGTGGGCTTATTCACACGTAATCGGAACGACCCTCAAGCTTGATGTCGGATCCCCTCCATACAACCAATATTCATGCTTCATATTTTGTATCATGCATTGTTTTTGATTTCTATGGAATAAATACTGTTGACATCAACAATATGTTCTTCCATGAAAAAACTTCTCAAACTTGATGACATTGGCAACATTCAGATGGTTAGAATACTCATATAGATTATCATGCTATAGTTTGTTGTCCGACTCATTTAAACTAAAGTAATGCTCACTAATATAATAGAACAAAGGGAGCACAGAATTATATTTCAAACTGAGGTACACAATTATGGAATAACTTCCCTGAAGGTCAGAAATTATAATTATGCAACACGACAATTACTTTAAAATTGTTTCAGGCCTTAACCCTTTACCCAACAAAACGGCCAAAAACGCCCAATTAAACCTTCAACAGCCTAAAATATCTTCGGTCTGTCTCAATATAACACCATACAAATATGGATATCATTGGAACCGGTTCATTGACCACATTGTATATGGTTACAGTTATGCCCTGTGCCAATGCATTCTCTTATATATGCGAGTCGACCATAGGTCGCCTCGCATATATAAGAGAATGCATTGGCCTAAAAAAAAATTACTTACATTTTTTAACAATTTTTATAATGTTTTTCTACATTCTTTGACAATTTTATCATTTTAATATGTGTTAAGCCAATGCATTCTCTTATATATGCGAGGCGACCTATGGTCGACTCGCATATATAAGGGAATGCATTGTATTGGCACAGGGCCGTTCTATTGGGTAAAGGGTTAACAAAGCAATTGTGAATGGACAGATGGATATGGAAATTACTTCCATTTTCAATTTCTAATCTATTCCTAAAACCATTATATTTATCATTGAAGTCAACTCATTTAGATGTACATATATACATAAGTATGGAACATTCTCCATTTTTTTCAATAGAAGGCTTCATACTTCTTACAGCAATTAGTGTAAACAATATTTTATTTCTCAAAAAGGCACATAAATACATATATAACATACACAAACATACATATGAGATAAAGGGATCTGGCAGTAAGCCTATGCTTATTCGTGGCCATTTCCGCGATATAAAATTGCTTCATGATATATTTTGGTCTCGAGTGATGAATTGTCAGTTCCACAGACACCCGCGAGCATATCCGCGGCTGATCGCCGCGGGTCCGACCCCCCCCCCCCCCCCCCCGGATTACATAATTTAACTGTGAGAGCGCTCTTATTTATTTTCACTACTCTTTGGATGCGATATGTATATCTGTTAGTGATGGAACTCAGTTAAATCGTTTGGTTCTATCTATGAATTTTTGGAGTGACATGAAAATGACTGTATTTTCACTGTACGTTGAATTAACCGACCCATTAAGTAAAGTGTTCACATTTAATGTCATAATAGGACCCACAAAACAGTTATCTCTCTCTTTTTTGTAAATTGGACAGTGAAGTAAAAAATGTTCGGCTGTCTCCAGTTCCCCACAATCCAGAATGGATTATTATTTAGGTGGTTACAAAACAGATCATATTTCAAGTTACTGCAGTAGGTTCTCAGACGACAGTGGTAGATTTGACTTGGTCTTGTAAACGTTGTATAACAATATGATGGTATGCTATTGTGATTTTTGGAGATATATCTCTTGAATTCTGATACTGTGTCACAACTTTTCGCTTCTTTACAGCAATTGACAACACTGGTTTACACTGTAATAATTTCTTGTCAGTGTGTTCTTCTTGTTTTCTGTTCAAGGTTCCTGATATTCACAAGCTTTTGCGTTTCGGCAGGCGCCATGTGTGTAATTATGCTGATATATTATCAAATAAAAATATGCACATCGCTTGATTTGACTTCTGTCTAAAATTGCCACCATAATTAATTTATAAGCTTTTCTTGCAGCAACTGTGACCATATCCCCGTTGTTCACGCCATCCTGACACTTACCCTTCCATTTGTCTTAAAAGAGCGGACACTAACAGTTGTGCAGAAACAGAAAGAGTCATGTTACTACGTTTAACAAAGACAATGACCGGTCTATCGCGCCAAATTCGACAACAACTGTCTAAATTTCTAGCTCATGGAAGTAAAATTACACTTTAATGAATGATTTTCGTCTCAAAGTTGAAATAACTGCTTAGTGAATGACAATTGCTGTCTATATAGCTGTCGTCTGTCGTTGTTTTTTGCGACTATCGTGTCTGTTTATTTGCGCGCACTTTACGTCTCTTGTTGAATAGACTGGTTCCTGGTCGAAAGCTGCAAAAATCTGAAAACGTATATAGTGACCTGACCCCTCCAGCAACAGTTGTGTTGGTCAGTGAGCCCGTCTCTGTGTTACACTGGTGTAAATAGGGCTCGGAGTGACATCTAGCGGATGCGAGAGGAATATGTAGGAGATAATAAAATAGACACTGGGCCCTGATTGGCCAATAGCCTTGTGTGTTTTTTGCATAACTTGAAAAAATCATCACACCTCTTCCCTATGATTTCGCAATTGGTTCAGGAAGTAACCCTTTGTCGTGAAGTTTGAATTTTTTGGAGCGGTCTAAAATATGACAGTATTTTTTTATGTGGTTCTGACACTAGTTACGAAAACACAAGATTTAAAGGCGAATTCCCTGCCAGGCGGACATGATTTTGTGCTTGAAAATTCCCCCAAATGTCAATTTTTCAGATTTAACGAAAATTTGGACCCAATATTTATATTGCCAACAGTATACGCTAAAACGTTAGCACTGAGGCCTATAGAAAACATTTATACACCAGTGTAACCTCTGACACTACTATTCTGTCATATCGGTAAGTGAACATAGATCCCGCGCATTATACCGAGAATGATTTCACAAGTAGTACTATTATTTAATACCGTTTTAGTATTGTACTGGGTGAATTTTCTACTTGCACTCTTCGTACAGTTTCGCAGCCAGGAATGGCACCGAACACCATGCCATACCCAACTAAGACTGAAATGCAGTAGTCTTAATCCTTTACCCAACAAACCGGCCAAAACCGGCCAAATAAAGCTTCAACAGCCTAAAATATCTTCGGTCTGTCTCAATAGAACCATACAAATATGGATATCATTGGAACCGGCGGCTCCTTGACCACATTGTGATAGTTACAGTTATGCCCTGTGCCAATGCATTCTCTTATATATGCGAGTCGACCATAGGTCGCCTCGCATATATAAGAGAATGCATTGGCCTAAAAAAAATCTTTTTTTAACACTTTTTACCATTTTTTCTTACATTCTTTAACAATTTTATAATTTTTAATGTGTTAAGCCAATGCATTCTCTTATATATGCGAGGCGACCTATGGTCGACTCGCATATATAAGAGAATGCATTGGCACAGGGCCATTCTGTTGGGTAAAGGGTTAATGAAGACCTCCACGAGAATTGCCTAAAAGAAAGCATCAGTTGCTCGTGTGGCGACATATCAAGCGCAGATCACTTTCTTTTAGTCTTCCCATCATATAAAATCAAATCGGAGATGATTGTTTTATGTCAGAAACAAAATACATAGACAGTGGCATACTCCGGAATGGCTTGAATTCTCTTCAACTTAGCACCAACTACACAATCTTTAAAGCAACTAAAACTTGTATTACCAGAAGTGGTCATTTTAGTCTTCTATCATAATATATGGAATCATATACTGAACAGAACTTTGGTCATATACCAGTAAGTCTAATGTGAGATTTCCGTTCGAATTCTATTAAATATCAATCGTTTCATTATTTTTTTAACCCTTTACCCAACAGAAGGGCCCTGTGCCAATGCATTCTCTTATATATGCGAGTCGACCATAGGTCGCCTCGCATATATAAGAGAATGCATTGGCTTAACACATTAAAAATTATAAAATTGTTAAAGAATGTAAGAAAAAATGGTAAAAAGTGTTTTAAAAAGAATTTTTTTAGGCCAATGCATTCTCTTATATATGCGAGGCGACCTATGGTCGACTCGCATATATAAGAGAATGCATTGGCACAGGGCATAACTGTAACTATCACAATGTGGTCAAGGAGCCGGATCCAATGATATCCATATTTGTATGGTTTTATTGAGACAGACCCAAGATAATTTAGGCTGTTGAAGCTTTATTTGGCCGGTTTTGGCCGGTTTGTTGGGTAAAGGGTTATAGAATTATACAAAAAGATATATGTTTTAGATTGTTTATAAACACACATCAGTGGTAACTCACTCTCTGTCTCACTCTTTCTTTCTCTTCTGCCTCAACTGATTTATAATAATTATACTATTCTTAATATTTTGTTTTCTTGTCATTTTCAATTCCCCTCATGTTCTCTTTAACTCGATATCTTGTCATACGCTCCTTCTACATACTATATTTCATGCTTTTCTTCTCTCTTCGAGACTGCATTGTGATCTGATTGTATAGTCTTAAACACTGCATGATGTATTATAGTCTTCAATACTGCATGATGCTGTTACCTTCTTCGACACTTCATGGTAATAGTATATTCCACAACACTTCATGATGACATTATAGTATTCAACACTATATATATAGTGATATTATAGTCTTCAACACTGCATGGTTTTATAGTATTCAACACTGCATTGTAATAGTATAGTCTTCAACACTGCATGCTATATTATAGTCTTCAACATTACATGGTGATATTATAGTCTTCAACACTGTATGAGGCTTCAACACTTCATTATAGCTATTACAGTTTTCAACACTGCATGATGCTATTACACTCTTCAGCATTGCATGATGCTATTACAGTCTTCAACACTGCATGAGGCTTCAACACTAGATTATAGCTATTAGTTTTCAACGCTGCATAAAGCTATTACCTATTACAGTCTTCAACACTTCATATACACGAGTTCCATTTTGGTGAGTATCCTTTTCGTGTTATGTTCTTGTCTTGTAGAAATGTCTTTTGAAAGATTTGGCTGCACGTACATGCACATTTCCAATCCCATTCGAAAACTATGACATCAAGAATATCAGTAGAGTTTTCGATTTGCGGAAATACGGGGTTTGTTACTGGTGACCCTACTCAGCTTGAACTGATTTTGTGCACGATAAAGGAGAGAAACACCGAACTAAAATTGTAAGCATATCATAAAATGACATCAACCGATCGATTCTCAAGCTGTTTTATAATTGTAAGTAATATTGTAAGACTTCGTAATCCGATGATTATAGAACGTATGTTATTTTTGAACATTAGTATCTGAGCATAGTTAAAACAACTGCATGTGACTTATACCACAGAAACCGCGCCAGCTTTTTCTCGTATTTTCGCACGAGTTTGGAACAGCGGAGCCTGAAATCACATTAATATCGTGATATGATTTAGTGAGTGTAACGCCCGAAACTCATTCCTCCCACGTGAAGCGTTGATAGCTCTATAGTTGTATTAACTGTTTGACAACCGAGCTTTTTTGTAGATTTATCACCGAACTAGATACCAGGTTCGGCGGTCACGAATCTGTGCTGGCAATGTATATCAGTTTACTTAATGTTGGGGCGCAAACATTTCCAATTGCTACCGGAATGCAAACAATCGGCATAATACGCAGAGAGCTGTCAGGCGAGGCAGTAAATCCCGCTGACTGATATGTGTAATGACGGAGCTTGTATTACAACCGTCTGGCGGAAGAATCCTTCCCCAGCAATCAAACATAGCAGACCAGGAGTGAGCCAGAACATCAGTGTAATGTATCTGATTTAGAGTTATCCCCCTTAGTTTGATTCACATTCCTTGACACCCAGTGTGCTGTCGATAAGGCAGTTTGTTATTTGAAGCCTTAAATTGAACCCGAGTGTGTCACGCCCCCTTTTTTCTGGTACACTCTTAGAACAAGTGTGTATATATTGTACACAATGTGTGTTATATTTTATCTTAAGCAAAATTGTGTAGAAATGACACATGACATATGTGTCAGTGGAACTTCCTCAACGTTGAATGTGAGTGAATATGTGAGTGTGTCATAGTTATTCGATGAGATGCATATTGGAGACACAAAACTCGTAAAGGCTGCCACAGAACAAAATTTGGCAGCAGCTTTAAAATGTGTTATACACTGTGTCAAATCTGTACAGCACATAATTCTGTAGCACAAAGTTTTTAATCTTATGCCAGATTTTTAATATGATATAGTTTTTACAATGTTTGTATCTCAAATAAAACATATCTCATACTAACTATAATATACACACATATTCACTCATATTCAATGTTGAGAAAATTCCAGCGACACATATGTCATGTGTCATTTCTACACAATTTTGTTTGAGATCAAATGTAACACATATTGTGTAGAATTTATACACATTTGTTCTAAGAATGTGTGCGGGATTCGGATGAGTTTCAAATGGTACGAAGGATTCACACCCCGCTGGTACTCAGCTGCTTTTATAGCACAACATTTCACAAATTGTTATTATTTCCCAGCCCATATGACATGTATTGATGTAATTCAGCCTATAACACCACCCTTTACCCAACAAACCGGCCAAATAAAGCTTCAACAGCCTAAAATATCTTCGGTCTGTCTTAATAGAACCATACAAATATGGATATCATTGGAACCGGCTCCTTGATCACATTGTGATAGTTACAGTTAGCCCTGTGCCAATGCATTCTCTTATATATGCGAGTCGACCATAGGTCGCCTCGCATATATAAGAGAATGCATTGGCCTAAAAAAAAATCTTTTTTTAACATTTTTTCTTACATTCTTTAACAATTTTATAATTTTTAATGTGTTAAGCCAATGCATTCTCTTATATATGCGAGGCGACCTATGGTCGACTCGCATATATAAGAGAATGCATTGGCACAGGGCCCTTCTGTTGGGTAAAGGGTTAAGTTGTGGATATTACTTTATTATATGATCCTTCCGTTGGCAGCGTCTCCAAATACTATGGCTTCCAACAAACTCAAATGAATGAAGAGTATGAATGAAAAGTTACATCATTAAATATACGCCATTAAATACGTCAAAGGGTCCTTATTTCTTTACGCGGGCAAACTACGCATAGTTGCGCGAAACGTCATTGCAGGCCTCACAGAAGCCAACGTTAGTTTCAGGTCTAATAATTTTGTTGATTTAAGTATGTTTTATCGAGTTTTTGGATTGTAATAAATAGTATATACAACTCGTCCCCAGTCCAGTAAATTAGGTCTGGACCTCGCCAAAGACTCGGTCCAGCTAGACCTAATTTACTGGACTCGTTTTGTAAATTTCGCTATAAACTGGGAACGAGTTGTAGACCCTCTATTAATTTTTAGCAAATGTGTGTAAACTATATATGCACGGTATTAGATATTCATATTATCAATATTAATTTATTTCGGAACAATTTTATAGACTTTCATTTCCAACATCATATTACAGGTCACTTAGTTTTCATGTCACATAATGGATATTTCTTTTTTAATTTGAGGAATCAGTCATATTTCATGTTATAAAAGAAAGCATCGATTAATTTGATACGTCGTTCCGTAAAAAGTACTTTCCCACATTTGTATGTGATTATTTTTATCAGGTCATCTGGAGCTTCTGATCGTGGCCTCGTGTTATGTCATAACGTTATTTCTGAAGGTGTATAGATGGTACTGGTTTCTAACAAATTTAACCCTTTACCCAACAGAAGGGCCCTGTGCCAATGCATTCTCTTATATATGCGAGTCGACCATAGGTCGCCTCGCATATATATGAGAATGCATTGGCTTAACACATTAAAAATTATAAAATTGTTTTTTTTAGGCCGATGCATTCTCTTATATATGCGAGGCGACCTATGGTCGACTCGCATATATAAGAGAATGCATTGGCACAGGGCTAACTGTAACTATCACAATGTTATCAAGGAGCCGGTTCCAATGATATCCATATTTGTATGGTTCTATTGAGACAGACCGAAGATATTTTAGGCTGTTGAAGCTTTATTTGGCCGGTTTTGGCCGGTTTGTTGGGTAAAGGGTTAAAGGTTTCTATAAGGTCACCTCTTAATCTTTCGTGATTTATATATATATACCAAGTATAATTTTAATCATTATATCGTGGAAGCTGAGTTTGCTTATATGTGTGACCATCCTTGTTGCCATGCGCTGCACTAGTTCTAGTCTCATGCATACTCAGATATTTTAATTGTGGATTCCCCCATGCATGCATGCAGTATTGCAGTATTCCGACACTGATCTAATCATGTCCGTGTACAGTTTTTAATGTATCGGGATTGAGTGATGCCTACCTATATACGAGCGCCTGTGGCGCATAAAATACTATGGGTGGCGGGATGGGGTGGTGGGTGGGTACTACCTATATGCGAAATGCCTACCTATATACGAGCGCCTGCGGCGCATAAGATACTGTGGGTGGCGGGATGGGGTGGTGGGTGGGTATATACTACCTATATACGAGCGCCTGCGGCGCATAAGATACTATGGGTGGCGCGGGATGGGGTGGTGGGTGGGTACTACCTATATATGGAATACGCCTTCGTATGGACCGCTTTGAGGATCTGGTGACTTGACATGACCAGAAGCACACGTTTACCATGAGAATAGGCAACTTGAAATTATTTGCTGCAAAATAATTTTTTTGATTCACTTTCATTATCATTACTTTTATTTCCTAAATGGGTTATTATAATATTAGTGGCAGAAAAGCAAATTTGATACTTATGTTAAAAATAACCGCATGTTTACAGTGAATCAGGAAACAAGAAATTTTGCAGTGAAATTTTCAATGTATATCTATTGTCTTTGTTATACCATTGTCGTCTGCACTGTTTTTTTCTGCATATATTACAGATGGGTCCATTCGTGGGCAATTAATTGTAAATTTTTAGATGGACACAAATTTGTTACCAGTTTGATACCAGTTGAGGTCCCCGACCCTTAAAGATACGGGCGGCGTTGGCGATGGGTATGCTGTTAAAATATTCACCTCCGTCAAAAACCGCCATAAACAGAAAGAATAGTAAAATATAGACAGACTTTGTTCTTATACCAATCAGAAATATGGCATAAACAGTATGTTATTGTCAAATGTTTTCCTTTGTTATGTGAACAAAAGCAAAAAACGTTACAGAACCTGGCTTTTGTTTAGATCCGGATATGGTAAACATAAAGAGCGTTATTAGTTACTGTTTTCCTGATATGTAAATAATAAAGAGCGTTCACATCATTTGTGTGTGATTAACCAATAGAATAGAGCTGTGTTATGTAAACAGAAGCAAAACTTCTGTAACACGAGCAGGTTCTTGTTTACGTACACCAGCGTACGTCTTGACGACAATATACTATTTACGCGATGATTATGTTTGGCATATGAACAAAATTATATATATTTTAATATTCCTTCTGTTAATGGCGATTTGAACGAATATGAATATTTCTGCAACGAACGCCGCCCGTGCCTTTAAAGTGAAATATAATCGTCTCGTCGTAAATTAAGTCCATGCAGTAAATGCACACATTGTCTGTCGTATGCCATGGCGCACATTGTTCTGTTGAGAAAACTGCATTGGCCTGTTCTGGTGGGATAAATAGTTTACAATTCATTAATCATCTCCTATGCATATTATGTCGGTAAATAAACATGCCATGTGTATACATACATCACCCTACTTCGATCCGGCATCACATGTAGAACGCGCAATTACTTTACTTCCAAAACGACCGAGCAAATCTCGAGCAAACATGATGTGATGACACCTTTAAAGCCCACTTAATTTTCGAATCACCAGATCACATTATATACAACATATTCCACATTATATACAACATATTCCACATTATATACAACATATTCCACATTATGTACAACATATTCCACATTATATACAACATATTCCACATTATATACAACATATTCCACATTATATACCACCACCAGATCACATTATATACAACATATTCCACATTATATACAACATATTCCACATTATATACAACATATTCCACATTATATACAACATATTCCACATTATATACAACATATTCCACATTATATACAACATATTCCACATTATATACCACCACCAGATCACATTATATACAACATATTCCACATTATATACCACCACCAGATCACATTATATACCACATATTCCACATTATATACCACCACCAGATCACATTATATACCACATATTCCACATTATATACAACATATTCCACATTATATACAACATATTCCACATTATATACCACCACCAGATCACATTATGTACAACATATTCCACATTATATACCACATATTCCACATTATATACAACATATTCCACATTATATACCACCACCAGATCACATTATGTACAACATATTCCACATTATATACCACATATTCCACATTATATACAACATATTCCACATTATATACCACATATTCCACATTATATACCACCACCAGATCACATTATGTACAACATATTCCACATTATATACCACCCAGATCACATTATATACAACATATTCCACATTATATACCACCCAGATCACATTATATACTACATATTCCACATTATATACAACATATTCCACATTATATACAACATATTCCACATTATATACCACCACCAGATCACATTATGTACAACATATTCCACATTATATACCGTTTGAAAGAGGGAGCTCCAAAACATGGTATTATCAACTTATCCGGTCAAATAAGCTGAACATGTTGTCAAGGTGCCGACATGTATTCTCGGCTTAATTTCGATCTGGTCTGTACTCCCAGTCTATTATTCTCAGTGGAAGGGAAATAACTCCATAACCTATAGTTGTGAATTATGATGCATACTGGGTTAAATAACGATGGGGAGTCTTTGGGTGAATCTGAGAATTTCTATCACTTGGTGGACACTCCCAAGCCACGGCTGATCCGTTATTCTGGTGGAATATATATATTCTTCCAATGGTATATAATATGGAATACGTTGTGTATAATGTGGTCTGGGCATTCGAAAATTATGTAGGCCTTTAACCCTTTACCCAACAGAAGGGCCCTGTGCCAATGCATTCTCTTATATATGCGAGTCGACCATAGGTCGCCTCGCATATATAAGAGAATGCATTGGCTTAACACATTAAAAATTATAAAATTGTTAAAGAATGTAAGAAAAAATGGTAAAAAGTGTTAAAAACAGATTTTTTTTAGGCCAATGCATTCTCTTATATATGCGAGGCGACCTATGGTCGACTCGCATATATAAGAGAATGCATTGGCACAGGGCATAACTGTAACTATCAAAATGTGGTCAAGGAGCCGGTTCCAATGATATCCATATTTGTATGGTTTTATTGAGACAGACCGAAATTATTTTAGGCTGTTGAAGCTTTATTTGGCCGGTTTTGGCCGGTTTGTTGGGTAAAGGGTTAACAAGGCCACACTAGATGATGTGGTCAGGGACGAGGCGACAGGCAGGGTATGGTTAGGTGTGCATGGTGTCTAACCACCCCCCCCCCCCCCACCTCCCCAACTTTGATAACAAATTTCAACAGTTGGAAATGTCGTGCCTGGCACATTAGTTGAACATTTTACACGACATACAGGTTGAAATTATTCTCGTTCTTTGAGTTTTCAACCAGTAATTAGTGGGAAAATTATTGTCTTTAAAACCAACAGTAGCATATTTTTCTACTGAAATGGCCGTCAGTTGGAAATTTTCCGACCTTTGGGGTGTCAAGTTGCAAATTTCCAACAGTAGGAAAGCTACCATGCAGTTGGAAAGTCCCAACCCCCCCCCCCCCCCCCCATGGAGACTCTAGCCACGTCCCTGTATGTATTCCGCGAAATAATTATTCAAGTCATTGAATCTAGGAAAGATGGGGTCGTCAGCAGGAAACAATACTGAGCAACCGTGATCAGTATAATATATGGTGATATGGTGAAAATAAAAACGTTTAATTGTCTAACTTCTGCATGGATGTGTGGAAAATATAAACCAGGTGATATCTTCAGTTTTTTTTTTCAAAGCATATATAAAGTCTGTATAATGGTATTTCGTGTAGTTTTCTACCTGCATTGTCTCTACTTCCTATTTACGTATGGATAATTTATGATCTACATGTATGTTGAAATGAACTCATTGTATATTCCGGTTACTCCATGCACCAGCGTTTGTCTGCAATGGGAAAACAGATAATTTGTGGGATGTATATTAATTTGAATTTGAATTACCTGGCCTGTATATATGTCGTATATGAGTCAATATCAATTTTGGTCAAAATTTATGTCCTCGGTGGATGGTGAGTGCATAATGCAACGTGCGGATCCCAACTATTGTTCCCAGTGTGCATCCCCATCACTGTCATAACATGCACACACAAATAAGCGTGATGTTCGGGTATATATGTATGTAATGGGCTCATTCATGGCCAGATTTGACCAAAATGGCCTGTCCCCAGGAAAATTTTACAGGCTAAAATCGAAATTTCGATATATTAACTACATGCCACCGAGAAAATCCTCTGGCATATCATTAGTTTAGTTCTTGATATGAACTACTGTCACATATACACCACCCAAGATTGAACTTAACTAAGTGAAAATTGCTCAGAAACTTTGTACCTCAGCATTTTGTCTCTCATGTAACGAAGTGCTATTTACTTGACATAATGACGTATCCCTGATATTTATAATCTCCGTATTTTGTGCTCCGTGACGCTGTGTATGTCACAATATCGGAAACGCATGTCGTCTGAATAAAAATACAACTTGCGATAACACAATTATATAATAGGTAGGTTGACCCCCTCGCGTACTTTTCAAAGTCGTCTTTTAAATAACGCATGTTTGTTCGCTATAACATATGTATAATTATATTTCAAACAAATGTTTCCGAAGCCACTGTGGTGTATTTTATACTTCCCTATTTTCGCCATACTGGAGGGAGAACTCATTGAATGCCGTGACCAGAATGGTCTGTACATCTCTACTGTAACGTTCTCTGTTGTAACAGGCCAAAACGTTACAGGATAGACCAATACTGTAACGAAAAGGGAAGGCTGCTGTTTACAGAGGCTGTTTGTGTGTGAACACACGCAACACTAAGCTGAAATATCTAGAGGGTGTAACTGGGGTCTTGTTCTTCTTTCAGATTACAAAATGTGTTTGATTTGGAAAATATCATTTTCGTGCGTCGATGTTTTGAATTTTCGTTACATGAAAGATATGTTTATGTTACATTAAAGATGTTCTTATGTGGTAAGTCGATTTTGCATTTCATGTGATTGTTATGAAACCATGATAGCCGGGAGAAAACATCAATTATAACGAGACTGTTACTTTTTATTAGTTATTCATTCGGTTACAACATGATTCCGTGTATGATTTAACTCAAATCGAGTGGCCGTTACAGTAAATACAACAATTGTTATCCAGAGGACATGCCTGTGGCATTTAATAATTTTTTCTCTTTTCTTTGCCGCAGAAATATATCACACGATATACATAATATTTAATTGGTTATGTTTGTCTTTCAATTCGAACTATTTTTCTGGTTTGGATAATAGAAACCTTTCTAGTGTTAAATTTGGGAAATTAGTGTTACACGAGGGATATATGTATGTTATAGTAAGGATATTGATACGTTGTGAGTTGATTATGCGTTAGGGGGACGTCTTTTAAACAATATGGCCATGGGGTGAAATGTATTATAATGAGTTCGCTAAGTTATAATAATCACGCGTGCCAATTCCTTCACGATATCATGTACGCTCTTCTGAAAGCATGTGTCCGTTACATTAAATACATCCAACGCCATGTGTACGATCTGCCTGAGTTTCCCGATGCCTTAAAGTTTCCAGTGTGCCGGGAAATATATCACATGATGTGCCAATGATTGAGCAATACTTTATTTATCATTCACCTAGCAATAGTTCTCTGATTTTAAACATATTACGTTTTCTAGCGTTGAGGTTTTGGCTTTATTGTTACACGAAAGATATTGTTGTTAAGTATGTTCGTGTATGTTATGTCGATATTTTGTTTCAGGGAAGTCTTCCGAACTACGACAATAGGAAGTAAATATATATTATAATGCTTTTCGTTAGTTATATTAGTCGTGTGTGTTCATTGTGTGCACGATCGAATACAACTTGAGTGGTTGTTACAGAAATACAGCCAGTGTTATATGAAGGACATGTTCTTGTAAAGTGTTACAACATATTGTCCCATATAGTAATGAATTGTGCCACGATGTAGCAAAGACATAACTGATCAACAATATATATGTTTACACAGTACAGTGCCAATAAAGGTGATTCAAGTTAGGTCATAGGCAGTGTAAAGGACATCTGTAAAGGACAACTGTTACGTCAAATACGTTACACGAAGGACCACTATATGTTGCACAGTACGCGTGTGAGGTATTAGTCTGAATATATTATATTTCTTTTGAAGATTCGATGACAAAACTGTCACAGAAACAAAACACTATTGCCATTTACATCCGAGTTGAGTCAATTCAAAATTCACGACATAATTTCATAGGATTTTGGCGGGTTTGTCATATAATAGAACATAATGCTCATTAAATCGTAAGCCTACACTTCAGAAATAGTACCCCGCGTGCACGGTTGGCTGGAGTATTTCGCCGACATGATATTGGTCCATATATTTCTCAATGCTGACAAATCACTGATTACATCAGGCGTAAAATAATGGTATTCTGATAGTCCGCATTGTTTGCGTATACCGTATATATACAGAGAGCCGCGTACATGTACTTAAGTCGATTTAATACAAGAGAATGTATTGTGGCTCGGAGGAATGTGAAACGGTATGTAAAGAGAACAAGTAATGTGAGAGGTGAAGGCATATGTGATGGAAGTAGGATTGCAAAGGGTGAGGAGATACCCGAAGAGGTTGAGCAAGGTGGTAGCGTGGTTAATGAATGTTGTGAGTCGAGCGGTGTGCTGGTAGATGTGGGGATTGGGGTGAGAAGATGGATGTTGAGGAACGAGGTAGCGTGGTTAATGAATGTTGTGAGTAGAGTGGTGTGCTGGTAGATGTGGCTGTGAGGGATCGGGAGATATGTGAGGAGACATGTGAAGAGATAGTGGTTGAACAAGGTGGTAGCATGGTTAATGAATGTTGTGAGTCGAGCGGTGTGCTGGTAGATGTGGGGATTGGGGGTGAGAAGATGGATGTTGAGGAACGAGGTAGCGTGGTTAATGAATGTTGTGAGTAGAGTGGTGTGCTGGTAGATGTGGCTGTGAGGGATCGGGAGATATGTGAGGAGATATGTGAGGAGATAGTGGTTGAACAAGGTGGTAGCGTGGTTAATGAATGTTGTGAGTCGAGTGGTGTGCTGTTAGATGCGGTTGTGAGAGATCGGGAGATATGCGAGGAGACATGTGAAGAGATAGTGGTTGAACAGGGTGGTAGCATGGTTAATGAATGTTGTGAGTCGAGCGGTGTGCTGGTAGATGTGGGGATTGGGGGTGAGAGGATGGTGGTTGAGGAACGAGGTAGCGTGGTTAATGAATGCTGTGAGTCGAGTGATGTGCTGGTAGATGTGGCTGTGAGTGATCGGGAGATATGTGAGGAAATAGTGGTTGAACAGGGTGGTAGCGTGGTTAATGAATGTTGTGAGTCGAGTGATGTGCTGGTAGTTGTGGGGAGTCGGGAGATATGTGAGGATATATGTGAGGAGATGGAGGTTGAGGAATGTGGTAGCGTGGTTAATGCATGTTGTGAGTCGAGAGATGTGGTCGTTGAGGGTGAGGAGATATGCACGATTGCGGAGGCAGATCCAGTTTGTAGCGAGATTAGCGCGTTTGAGTTTGATGTTGCAGCGGAAGTGGTTGTGGGTGGTTAGGAGATATGTGAGGAGGTCGAGGTCGAGCAAGGTAGCGTGGCCAGTGAAAGTTGTGAGCAGAGTGGTGAGCGCGTCGATGTGACTGTTGTTGGTGAGGACATAGTTGATGGAAGCTGGGTTGAACATGATTATTGCAAGAATTATGAGTCGAGCATGCACCAAGGTTCACATGTAGAGGTTGACGTGGAAATACGGGGCGAGCAGATATGTAAGGAGACGGTGGTTGAGCAAGGTGGTAGCGTGGTTAATGAATCCGGAGTGCATGATGCGGGTGTAGTTTTTGGAGATGGGGAGATATGTGAGGAGATGAAGGCTGAGAAAGGTAGAGGCGTGGTTGTAGAGGTAGGTACGATGAGTGAGTGTTGTGCGAATGGAAAGGCAGATAGCATGATCCTGGTGTGAATAAGTACGTACTGGTTGAGTATCAGAAATCCATATACCCTGGTATTGTAGAAGAAATGTCTGAGTGTGAATTGCTTGTTAAATGCATGAAGCGTGTTGGCGTTAAATATTATAACTGCTTTTGCTGGCCGAAAAAATGTAATGACATTTCTTGGTATAATTATGATGAAGTGATCGCGTTTATTCCAGATCCACAACTGATCGAGGGGTCTCATTCTCGTTTCGCTGTTGGTGAATGTGCGTGGGACTCGGCGATGAGTAAACTGTTTTAAAAGTTATCATTACTTCACCTCACTAATATACTTTTTTTTATATGTGAATATAATCACAGGTCCCCAGAACAAAAATTGTGGTCAATTTTTGTTCTGGGGACCTGTGAATATAATGAAGGTGAAATTCATGCTTGTAATGATGAATTCGAGCAACGTGCATCGGGATAGCTTATCTAACACCGGGAACGTGTACTTATATTTATGAAACACGGACATGCACTTGTTTCAATTTATCTCAACCGAGCACAAAGCTAAACGAGACAGGTATATACGAAAGGGATTCAAATATACAATGTGTGCTAATTTACATGTATCCGGATAATCCCATAGCATATCCCTGTCGTACGTTACTCGAATCTATCACAATAGTTTAACCTACACACAATATTCTTTATCCTTACATATTTTCCAGTACGCGGGCACCTCTTCACCACATAGTTGTATTATATTTAAACACAAACGAATGTTAGTGTACGTTCATATTATTTCATCTGATAAAGCAAGGGATAGAGTGTTCACCCGACTATAACCAATGTCTATCGTGTAACGAAAATTTATTTACTATAGCACAAGACATGATGGTATTCAGTTAACAATATTCGTTATACCATGCATATGTGTACTAAATGTGTAAAAAAAAAAACAGTGGAGCATTTATTATGAAAAGAAATTCCACAAATTGAACCTCGTTTTATATAATAGCCTGTATATATGCTATGCGCCTTTTTTGGTCAATCGTGTAATCTTTACTGTAACGCACATCATATATTGATATAGAAATACGCGTCAGAAAACATCATTAAGTATTTGGGACATGAATTCTCGCGATACTCGCCATAATATTGAATTTGCACTGATGTCAGTACATGATTATGATACCTATATGTATACAAATGACATTTCGCATATGACTGTGTCAGTTGTGTAACGTTGTGGTCCTCACTGTAACAAAGCCTATTCCTACATCGTATTCCAATCGTCAGATATCCTGATTGTGTAGTTCGTCGCTGTATTTTCTTTATGAATAACAGGTTTTATCATCTTGTTAGCATATTTCGTAACTCTGGAATTCGACATGGCTTTTATACAGAAATTTATCAGATATTGTCCACCCCGTAGCAAATATGTGTCTTTCGTGTTGCGCTGAAGTCCGTCGTGTAACACATATTATTTTTTAATCTATAAATGAAACGTTATATATTTCAATTCCAGTTTTGTTCAATATTTGGTGGACAAGGAGTGTCCAATTCAATATTATGTTAGAAAGTGTGTGACATTCGATTATCTTGATTTCATAAAGTTTAATGTTGTGTTGAAATTAAATTTTTCTGAGAAAAATGTGTTCCATTGTGACCCCCATTGAAAACCAGCTATACAAAGGGTAAATGTTTTCTCGATCTATGCATTACCGGTCAATACTCAATTCGGATCAAAAAGTACTCCAATATCTCTATTCTGAAAAATGATATACCGGATGACAATACTGTTACAGAAGAGACATAATTTCCAGACATCCACCATTCATAGCATCATAAAATATCAGTGCTGGATGTTTAAGCTCGAACTTCAGTCGTTTCTTCCAGTTCAATAGCTATATATCTCGAAATGATAACAACTTTCCCCATTATCGGAACTAAAAAAATGCCATGTGGCATATCTGTAATTTTGACCAAAATTGATATTGACTCATATATCGACTATAAGGGAGCTGTCAGCCTATAGTATCAGGACGAGCTATACATCCCGCTGACCGTTATGAGTAATGACAGACCTTGTAAGACAACCGTCTGGCTTAAGAATCATACCCCATGTAGCGATCAAATGCAGCCGACCTGGAGTGAGCCAGAACATCGTGGTGCCGTATCTGATCCTGTGAGTGATTCCCCTTATATATAGTTCGTTTTGAATTCCTTGACACCTACATTCGTGGGTTTGAAATTCAGGTGACGTGCTGTCGACTTTATACTGATATATCCGCTTTATTTTAAAGCAATATTCGGTTTGAGGCCTCAAATTATACCAGGTAAGTCTAATATCATATCGAATTGCGGTCATGTTGTTGTGATCAAGAAATGTCGATAAAGGCAACTATTTTATTCAACTTTCTAATACCCGGAATTAAAGGCTTAATTGTTCAAGTCACTGAATCTATAGAAACATCTGGTACGAAACACGAAAAGAGCGCGCGTTCATTGTCAGTATGATCCTGTTATGGTAAAATAAAGAACGTTCATGGTCAGTATGTTCCTTATTTGGTGAAAATAATGAGCGTTCATGGTCAGTATTCCCCTTAACTATGTGGGTATAAAAATAGATTTCGATGTCCGTAACAACTCCATAGGGGGCCCACCGCTCCTGCTAAATCCGTCCGAAATCGTAAAATCGTCCAGTGCGCAATCGCGTGGCTCCTCTGCCTTTCCGGCGACAGAAAGTATACCATTCACAGAAATTGAACTCAAATATACGTAAATATGAGTATTTTATGTAAGAAAATTACATTTCCCCCTCACTAAAAGGTCATTCCGTATATGCAAAGCGGCTCGCGGTCCGCAGGATTCATAAACCTGAAATTCTTTGTATTTTTCCCGAACCTCATATAATTTCCAGTGCTTTTTACTATGAAAAATCCGGAAGCGTTCTGAGTGGAACATGTGCTCAATTTCAATAGAATCTTCAGTTTATCGTCATCTTGGTATTGTTTTTAATATTACCAATCAGAATCACTGTCATGAGAAGTTCGTTATTTTGTTAACCCTTTACCCAACAGAACGGCCCTGTGCCAATGCATTCTCTTATATATGCGAGTCGACCATAGGTCGCCTCGCATATATAAGATAATGCATTGGCTTAACACATTAAAAATTATAAAATTGTTAAAGAATGTAAAAAAAAAATGGTAAAAAGTGTTAAAAAAAGTTTTTTTTAGGCCAATGCATTCTATTATATATGCGAGGCGACCTATGGTCGACTCTCATATATAAGAGAATGCATTGGCACAGGGCTTAACTGTAACTATCACAATGTGGTCAAGGAGCCGATTCCAATGATATCCATATTTGTATGGTTCTATTGAGACAGACCGAAGATATTTTAGGCTGTTGAAGCTTTATTTGGCCGGTTTTGGCCGGTTTGTTGGGTAAAGGGTTAAAACAAGGTTTATAAAACATCTCAAAATGATACGTTGCCTTTGCGATAACATGATACACGACGGGTGCGCATTCGGCGAAAGTGCACCAGTGCGAAATCGTCACCTCAGTGTGCTTTCATGTTGATATCGATGCTTCGCGGTTTCCATGAAGCTATTTGTGCTGATAAGCAGGGACGTGGCGACGGGCGGTGATTATGTCGAGTGTATACCGTCCCCACAGGGACGTGACGAGAGCGGGTGGTAGATTGAAATGTGTTAGTTGGTCGATTTTCCAACCAATAATTAGTGATAAATGTTTTGTTTTAGACCAAACGTAGCAATTTTTTCGATGTTTAGTTCAAAGTTTGGTAAGAAATTGCTCGTGAGGGAGGTCACTATCAAGTGGAAAGTTACCAACAATAGTGTGTGATATGTCTCCCATGCTTTTTCACAGAGTGTGAACGAACAGGTTAGAGTATTATCAATAATATGAATGTCCATGCACTCAAATTGTCGAGAATTTGGATTATGTAATCAAGAACAGAAGATTCAGATGACAATCGGTGTTCTCGTTCAGTCAAAGTGGGTGATTGTTCGTGACCAAACATATCAACTTGCCCCAATTTCTTTCCAAATCCCATTGAAATTTTACTTGCCATCACGTCTCAAAGTTTTCAAATTGGGACCATGCGAAATTAATATTGGCCTTCTGTGGATCCAGCTCCGTCGGTTCTCTCGAATCGTCATCAATACATCTGGGTCCTCCCAAAACGAATGCATTTTCCGTGAAAGAGTCGGTATATAACTCCCCAAAAGTGTCGCGTTGTTGGTGAATACCGCATCTCCTTGGAATTGGAACATTCCATAAATCGCACGACACCCATGAATAATTGTAACGAGATGTTTCTCATTGGAAATGTTCCAGCTGATAGTTGTCGGAGAAACGATAACCAGTCATCTATCCGATTATCTTTTCCCAGTGTTTCTAAAGCTGATGGAAGAAGTTGGTTGATTTCTTCCATTATATCTTTTATCTCAGCCGGGCAGAAAGGTATTTGGCCATCTTTGAACATTTCATGCGGATTTGTCACGGAAGGCCCACTACACAGTCCATACGAACTCTCCCATTGCACAATCGGCTTCGTCGAACAATTTCTTTCCGGCATGTACAGCTTTCATGGGTGCGTTGAGTTGTGTAATCTTATAAGATGGCACGCCAGGGCTGTCTGCACCTATAGCACACGCCGTACTCGATACCACGACATTTTCTTTTCCAGTTTCATTGAAATCTCGTTAAGAATGAGGCCGCTTAGACCATGGTTCATATCATTTGGCGAGATTCCGAAATGGAATGAAACATGCTTGTCTTTGTGACCAGTGTCTTGGTCTTCTGTCCTTACCAACAGTGATAGCTCATTGCCAACATGGATTTCCTCTGCATGTTTTAATGCGTCAGTGGAACTATCGTGCCTTATTCTACATTGGTAACATCTATGCATCTATAAATGCACATATATTAGATAACATGTCATTATGTTCGGGTATAACGCCGATACTGTACTAAATTGTCCATTAAATATGTGCAATATCGAAATTCTTTATCGTGGGTGCGCACTGGATGGAACTTATCATTTTTGCTCGTTTTCGAACTGGAGCCATACAAAATTCGCACTGGAGCCACCGGGTGCTTGTCTTTGAATGTGCCACCTGTAGATGTTTTGAGATTGTTCGTGAATATGTTTGCATTTTCGTGTTCCGGAATATGGTTTGCCCAATGGAATGTCCCACTTCTGATCTAAAAACAAACTTTACCGCCGAAGGTTACGGTAAAATGTCGAAAACGAAGTGATAAACTCTTAATTGTTTAATCTTTCGTGAGTGTTGCAAATCAAATTAAAAACACACGTATGCAAACGGTCATACTGAACAAATTACAACACAATTTTTAATGAATAATGTAGATTGTTAACAAAAGAATTGCCATTTTAAGTGCTGCGACGCTGATTTTCACAACATTTCAGTGAGGGCAACTTAGCATTTATCGATGCGCACTGGACGATTTTACGTTTTCGGACGGATTTATCAGGAGCGGTGGGTCCCCAGTGAACTCGGTCATCGTATACAGGGTGGATTTTAATTATCTTTTTTGTCCCCCGAAAAATTAATTTTCGGGGGACTATAGAAACTGGCTCCGTCCGTCCGTCAGTCTGTCCGTCCGTCACACTTTTGAGTACCTTCATGGTGTAATCAACTCCTCCTACAGTTTTCATCCTAGAAACTTCAGAATATTGTTGCCCATATATTGAAGATGTGCAACATGTATATAGATGACGGAAAAAATATTTTTTTACGGAGTTATTAACCTATTTCGACTTAGAAAATTGCAACATTTTTTATAATTTTCTGTATGAGGGCACCTTCATGGTGTAATCAACTCCTCCTACAGTTTTGATCGTAGATATTTGAAACTTCAGAGTATTGTTACCCACATATTGGAGATGTGCAACATGTATATAGATGACGAAATTATTTTTGTTACCGAGTTATTAACCCTTTTCGACATTTAAAAAAAAAAATTATTTCTTTAACAAAGCGGCATCGACTTGTCACGTTTTCGGGGGGACACTGTGGTCGGTTGACCTTTTATTTGTATACGAATGAACCACCGCGGGGCAGGACTTCCCCGGCGCAGGGGCCATATACGATCCCCGACATGGGGCTATATATAGGATCCTTGAAGCTAACGGGCTGACCATTTCGATCATCCATTCTTTGCAGAGTTATGGCCTTTAAAGTCAAATTACTTCTGCGCTAATATATTAGATATCTGTATCTCAGTCATCGCGCGTGTTTGAATAATCTTTAGCACGCCAATTGGACAGCACGAAGGGAACACTATCAATAACATGTAACATGTTTTTGGTTTTGTTTTTACATTCCTTTCTTTTGAAGTTATGGCCCTTATAGTGTAAAATACAACCATCTATGTATCTCCGTCATCTTAGATCAGATGCGAATTATATTTGGTATGGTATACGCTTTGTCACGGAGTCCAGAACTTTGACATATATATATGTATAGCACTTAAAAACTGAACAATGCTGGATGGATCCAATCTGTCCGCGACTCGGTGACAATGCGTATAGTCGTGAACAACAATGGGATGAAGAATAATTTAGGTCTTTCATATTTTTGCACATGTATTTAAACGGACATGGCTCATTACGAGTGTCTATACGTAAATTGGAAGGAGGTATAAGATAGGTTGACAAATAACACGAAATGTTGAACGCTCTTTTATGTTATTTGCGCCGTGGAGTTTGCTGTTTTTGTTTGGGACCCAAACATGCATCGTGTTCAAAGTTGTATTTTTTATGACTTTTATACGTCTTATGGGACATATAATGTTCACAGAAAGGTAGTTCAAGTATGTATAGACCTAATTAGACACCGGAAATAATTCAAAAGCGAATATTATTTGGTTGGAGTGCAAACCGCCATGTGCATGGCTTTAACCTATGAGCGTGCATTGGGTCACTTTAAGCATGCATGTTCAAAGAAATTCGACACAATAGTAACATTGGAAATTATCGTACGATAACCAACTGAAGCCAGGTAAGACAGAACCTCACAAACAGGGATTGACTATTCCGGGGAACAGGAACAGAACGAGGAACAGGAACAGGTAATTCCGGGTAACCAAGTGACTATTCCGGGTAACAAGAACAGATTTAAAAAATCAATTGTTTCGCGTTCTACGCTATACGAAACAATACATATTAGTATCTCCACAGCGGTGAATCGGCAAATAGCACCCCCGATATACGGATATCGATCAGATTATTCGTAGCAAGTCGCCATTTATCGCAAAATACGCAATAATAATGTCCAATATCCATAGAAATGGGAAATGTATCAATCACACTATACCCAATATGCCCTATCACTAACTCGCGGCCATTTTGGATCCACCAGGTCCGGTTCCGTGGTTTCATAGATTCATCCAGCCCCGGTTCCGGCATGGTTTCAGTGTTTCAGGTCAAAGTTTTGGACTAGCATTTCCATATATGGAGCTTTTGAATTATTCATGACTTCCATATATGGAAAGTTAAGTAAAACCACGGAACCGGACCTCGTGGATCCAAAATGGCCGCGAGTTAGTGATAGGGCATATTCTGACACATGGAAGTTTATGGTGCTTTTTGTTTAAAGAATATCTTGTCAAACTTTTAAAAATGATTGACGTCTGTTCCGGGCGAAATTTATCAGGAATAGGAACAGATTCTTCGTCGAAAATCTCATATTTTTCGCAACTGACACAAAACTAGCGAAACTTATTCTAAAAACAGGAAGAATATAACCCCTGCTGTCTAATTAATTATGAGATGTTGGTGTTTATTTTGAGATGTTCTGTTTAAAAAAACTTCGACAAATTACTGACTGATTGGTATCCGGGCGGCTGAATTTTCCAACAGAATCGTCGTTACTGACTGATGGGTGTCTGGGGGAGGGAATCGTCGTAGCAGATCACAGGAATTTATTCAAGACCTAATCGGTATGTTGCTTCGGTTGGCTTTTCATTTGAAGTGAAACTTCCCCAATCAGTATAAAACTGGTATCAGAATGAACCCTTTATCAGCCTTATCAGTTGTTTCTGTTATCTTAAACGAGTGCCATTAATTGTCCGACACTAAATGATTCTACCCAATTTACAAGCGCAGTTATTCGACATGTGGTGTTAGAATTTGATTCATCACGCCATTGCGTTGCGTCATACGGCCGTGCTCGTTCTTCCATGACCGACCACGGAGCAGCAATGAAGATAAGAAGCTGATACGGGGTGATTTGATGATGGTTTCTGCTATTAGCGCCTCAGTTTATAGACGATTTCATCGAAGTGACGTTTTGTCAATTAGATAACGATACATTGCTCTTTGGAAAATCCACATTGCCGAAAATAACTATCTAACCTGACCTGCCTGATAGGCTATAACGAATTAAAATTGAGTTTTCGTTCGAAAATGGTGTAGGCCGAATGTGTTACGATCATCTATAGCCATAAATTGAACTACAGATCCTGTATTTGCGAACATCACTTTTACGTTACGGGGTTCTGCTATTACATTAACCCTTTACCCAACAAACCGGCCAAAAATGGCCAAATAAAGCTTCAACAGCCTAAAATATCTTCGGTCTGTCTCAATAACACCATACAAATATGGATATCATTGGAACCGGTTCATTGACCACATTGTGATGGTTACAGTTATGCCCTGTGCCAATGCATTCTCTTATATATGCGAGTCGACCATAGATCGCCTCGCATATATAAGAGAATGCATTGGCCTAAAAAAAATCTTTTTTAACACTTTTTACCATTTTTTCTTACATTCTTTAACAATTTTATAATTTTTTCTTACATTTTTTAACAATTTTTATAATATTTTTGTATATTCTTTGACAATTTTATCATTTTTAATATGTGTTAAGCCAATGCATTCTCTTATATATGCGAGGCGACCTATGGTCGACTCGCATATATAAGAGAATGCATTGGCACAGGGTAAAAAAATCAAGCATCTATAGCATCTGGCTGTCGGTTGTTTTTGCGATGAAGGCCCCAGAATATCAATTGATAAAATAAAATAAGCCAAACTATTTGTGCGAGCATGTTTTTACTGGCACGTTTGTATGGCATTTGTGCAGGCATTTTCTCATTGAAACCCCTATGGTACCAGAATATGAACGGTAACGTGCATACACTGCAAATACAAATGTTCAGATTTGAACACCAAAAATGCAACAGATATTGAAGTATGTGTTCAATGTTGAACACTAGCGTTCAAAATAGTTAACACATACATGCGTTCAGAACACATGCAACAGATATTGAACACCAAACAGGCGTTCAATGGAGTAATTTGAACTCTATGTGTTCAAATTTTTTAACGCTGGTGTTCAATTTTGAACACTATGTGTTCAAAGTGTTCAAATTTTTAACGCTGGTGTTCAAATGTTTTTAACGCTTGTGTTCAATTTTGAATACTATGTGTTCAAATGTTTTTAACGCTGGTGTTCAATTTTGAGTACTATGTGTTCAAATTTTTAAACGCTACTAGTGTTCAAAGATATTAACACTGGCATTCAAGTTTGAACACTAGTGTCGTGTCGTCCTCGTTGGACAACACAGACCCTGTCTTGAAAACAGCAGCCTTTGCCTTTTTCTTTGGTGGTGGTGAGTTCAAACCATCAACGTGGCCACCTTTCTTCTTTTCTGCCATTCGCATATGCCGAATTTTCTGGGAAAACTGATGAAGTAGGAAACTCTGAAAATATCAATAATATTTGGTCATTTATATGTGACCATAATATGTGACCATAAGAATCATGACATGATTTGTACATGCTGCACATATGATTATGAAGCAAAACCAATTTACAGGTGCTCAGTCAGTGATATATTCTATAACTTCTATACTACTAGTAGTACTACTAGTTCCAAATTTGTATTTTGAAAGAAATGTATGTAGCCTAGGCCTATACTTATAATATATACCACCGAATAGATCTACAATTTTCTACATGCATGACTACTATATACGTATTCCGAATTGTCAAGGTTATACGTATAGCAACTTATACTGATGAAAATGAATAATTATGAGTTCATGATGATGAAAATTGAAATTACATAATTTCTAAATTATGGGTACAATAATTTAATGTGGATACTCACCACTAACGTGCACGTAGAATATATGTCCATGCGTCGAAATAAAACAAATCCGCTAAGCCTATTTACTGAACATCGAGTTTCTTGAGCCACACAAATTTTACAATAACACAACCACAATGGCGCTATTCATGTATCTCTGCTAATTAAATTATTTCCCTCCAAATCATCATTTGCGCGCGTAATAGCGTGACGTACCTCATTCATGACGTCATATGACGTCATTTAAGCGCGGATGGTATTTGAACACCAGCGTTCAAAATATTGAGAACACCAGCGTTCAAAATATTGAACACCATAGGCCTAATATATTGAACGCATAATTGAACACATCGTGTTCAATTTATAAGGATTCTATTGAGCTATCTTAAACGCCAGTGTTCAAATGGTTGAACAAGAATTACGACTTGAACACATGGCGTTACGGATTGAACACTTCACATTCAAATTTGAACTCTTTGTGTTATCATTTGAAGACTTGGCGTTCAGATTTGAACACATATCGTTACGATTTGAACACATGTGTTGAATTTACGCGTAAAAAATAGAACACATATATTTGCAGTGTATACAATGCATATTAACACATTTATATAACGACATAAGAAGTTAAATTTCGGTAGTTCCAAATGTATAACCGGGCTACCAACGCATTGCCTTAAACACGGTGGGGAATCACGTGGTTTCGATTTGATGAGTATCACGTATTCAAAATGGCCGAGGAGATCGCAAACGCGACCGGAAACGAGGAAAAGGGTACTAAACTAGGATAATGATATATAACATAGTATTTTGGCAGCTACGAGAATATGCTATACTATTTTTCAAACAAACTGATACCTCATTTGTGTCCAAACTCACAGTTTTAATATTCTGACCAAAGTTGTCAGTATAGAAGGATTCTCCTAGATGTATGGACTTATTCCACGAACCTCCGACTGGAATCTTTGGTCAGAATGTTAATGTAGAAAACGACTGAGTATTTCCGAACAAATAAGGTATCAACTTGTTTTAAAAATAAACAAGCAAATGCTCCTCGAAACAGTCAAAATGGTATGTTTTGTGTCAGTTTCTCATATATTACGTGTTTGTGCGTTTGCACATTTTGAAAGCGTGGTAACCACCAACCTCTATACAACGTGATTCCACACCGTGTAAACTACATGAGGGTATCACCCCCCCCCCCCTTCGGTACGCGGGATTCAGGGTGTTTTGAAGCCGTACGCGGGATTCATACCCCCGAATTAACTGGTATACTCGGGTTCAAGCAAAACATCTTGGACGCAGGTTTTGATGGCGCAAAATAATATTTTGTGCTAGTTACATGTATGCATGAGTGGGTAGAATAGCTTCTTGGGCATATTCGACCACCATGCCATCATAAAGTATCATTAATCGTATCATAACGGCCTCATAACGCCCATAACGCGACCGGCGTCTCTTCGGTCGTTAACCGGAAACTATATTTGATTTGTGTTCCAATTCCAAACTTTTAATTAACCGGTATATTAAAACAGTCAATGTGTATGTCATTTATCGCATATTATTTCATAACATGTATTCAAGATTCACCCCCCCCCCCAAATTAACTGGTATTCAGGATTCAGGGGGGAGGGGGTGATACCCTCCTACATGTATATATGCATGATTCTTGTGATATAAATGCAAATTTCGATAGCATCGCCTCTAGTGAAACTACATGGTGTTTACTTATCACGTATAGTTAGTTAGCTGTGGCACAGCGCATTTTGCATTCGATTTCTGTCACATTGTAACTTTCTGTACCGAAATGCTCGCAAAAGAATGCTTGGAAAAAGTGCAAGTGTATGGCCATCATTAACCCTTTACCCAACAGAAGGGCCCTGTGCCAATGCATTATCTTATATATGCGAGTCGACCATAGGTCGCCTCGCATATATAAGAGAATGCATTGGCTTAACACATTAAAAATTATAAAATTGTTAAAGAATGTAAGAAAAAATGGTAAAAAGTGTTAAAAAAAGATTTTTTTTAGGCCAGTGCATTCTCTTATATATGCGAGGCGACCTATGGTCGACTCGCATATATAAGAGAATGCATTGGAACAGGGCATAACTGTAACTATCACAATGTGGTCAAGGAGCCGGTTCCAATGATATCCATATTTGTATGGTTCTATTGAGACAGACGGAAGATATTTTAGGCTGTTGAAGCTTTATTTGGCCGGTTTTGGCCGGTTTGTTGGGTAAAGGGTTAATGTGCTGTATACTCAGATATGGATAACGCTATTTAGTATATTGATATACAGACAGACAGAAGTTCCAAAATATATATTAGATAAAGATAAAAGTGTTTGTGATTGTGTAAACCCTTGCGGTGGTCTAATCACAGATGGACACCGCGGGTTAGTATGATATCAGTGCTGGTAATTGTGGAGGCGCTAAACCCTTACTCTGGTCTTGATTGGATGCTTCTCATTAGGAATCACTCGCGATAATTGTAAACTTCTTTGTCACAGATGCACTCGATTTGTCTTAGGAGACGAAGCGTGTAACTATTCTGGCGAGGTTTGTACACACTACGGTTTAGCCATACCAATCGGCTAATTTACGGCGCAACAACCTCAGAAATCTATGAGCCAGACAACGAGGAAACCCAGCAGAAAAATCACTCACGGCCCCGTTCGCTGGTGGTATATCAATAACTCCCTCAACAGTAGTCCCATAGTTGTCAACAACCACATAATTTTTAAACATAATTATCGAGAGAGGTATGCTCAGCTAAACTGCTAAACCAGCTCCCGAAGCTAGCGTTAATGTAAAAACATTACCATTGGCGTGTCCATTGCGTGAGAACCGAGCCTTCTAATTGGGAGGCAAACACATGTGATGTAAATTTTGCATCAAGACAAGAAGCTTTTCAGAGAAAACAGTTGATTTGTGGCATTCTTCTAGTCAGCTAGTGCTGAAATCAATGTGTGATATTCTCTGTAAAACATGTTTTGGGTATGGTTAGGACCGGGCATAAAACAAACATTTCATCACTTTGGCTGTGACTTCTGCCAGAATTATGTTACGAGGATATATTTATGAATTTTTGGTGCAAAAATAATATTTATCGCCCGTGTTAATCTATAGCATGTATGTGCAACGTATAGTAAAATGCAACACATTAAACGTTTGATTATATACGCATTGTTTTCGGCTGGTGCATGAACATTGGAATCCATTTTAACAGTGGTTTATTTGATGTAAACATGTTTTATTTCCAATCCCGATAGCATATATGTATATAACATTAAAAGTTATACATTATCCGAATTAACTCTCCTAAATTACAATTTCTTTGGCTTCGAGGGTAAAACATATTTGATTCGAGTCGAGGAACCCACCAATCAAAGCTCAGAGTTATCAGATATCGATTTTTGAAATTTGTTATCCCTGTGGGAGAGTCGCATTTATAAGATAATACATTGGCACAGGGTTTTCGCAAAAAATCAGGAAGCTCCAGTCGTGAAAGGGTTAATTTGTGTTCATAAGATTGAACACTTGTTACATTGACACAGAAGTCCTCGATGTACTCCGTTATTCATGATTTTGATGCCACAGCTCCAGCCTCGGCCGATTCAAGCAAGAGAGAATATTATCTTATCGTTTAAAATTGCAATGAACCGATAGTTCAGAAGACACAAAATTGACACAATTTAAACGGCAAAAATAAACGATACAATTTCTTTAACTCTTTACCAGCCAATCTTTGGCGAACGTCGATATATAAACATGTGAACATCCGCGGCAAGATGTACGAAGCTTGCGTACTACGTCATATAAACATGTAGTCAAGCAATACACACGCGAATTATTGTGCAGAACAGTGATACACTCAGATGTTCACTGATATTCAATGTTGAGGAAATTCCACCGACACATTCTATTGGAGACACAAAACTCGCAAAGGCTATACCACAGAAGAAAAAAATTGGCATCAGTTTAAAAATTTGTTAAACACTGTGTTTGTGTCAAAACTGGACAGCAGATATAATTGTGTAGCACAAAGATTTAAGGCTGCTGTGAGATTTTTAACATGGTAGATTTTACGAGTTTGTGTTGCTAATAGAACATATGTGACCCGCCATATCAAATCCAGTCGGAAGTCGGGATTTTTTTTACCCTGTGCCAATGCATTCTCTTATATATGCTAGTCGACCATAGGTCGGCTCGCATATATAAGAGAATGCATTGGCCTAATAATTTTTTACAATTTTAATAATTTGTTCTTGTATTCTTTAACAATTTTATAATTTAACCCATACAGAGCCCCAGACAAACATGAGCAGACGACACTCTTCTATATGCTTCTATATATGTGTGGGGCTCCCTGCAGGGTAATGGATGTTTTTTTATTTTATGTCCTAAAAATTGTAAGAAACATTTATTTAAAAAACATGATAACAAATTGTTAGGCCAATGCATTCTCTTATATATGCGAGGCGACCTATGGTCGACTCGCATATATAAGAGAATGCATTGGCACAGGGTAAAAAAATATCTCAAATAGAACATACCTCGTCAACTAACTATAATATACTCACATATTCAGTCATATTCAATGTTGAGAAAATTCCACCGACCCCGGCATATTTCATATGTCATTTCTACACAATTTTGTTTAAGATCAAATTTAAAACATATTGTGTAGAATGTATACATATTTGTTCTAAGGTGACGTTCACACATAGCCGGTGAAGCCGTTACCCGGCGAACCCGTTAGCCGGCGAAGGTTGGGCAGAGTGTTTACACATCGCCGGCGAAGATACGCATATATTCATGTGTCTCCTTTACTTGTTAATAGTTTTCGTTTTAGTTCTCACTGAACTGCAATATGATATTGCTGTACACCTGTAAACATCTAGCCGCTTCCTGTTAGAGATATGGTTGGGCAGTATAGTGAAATGAAACATTTTAGAAATGGAAATGCCGAAATTATTAATATCCAACTCAAACTTTCAGGTATTGCTATTGGTAATTTTATAGATATTTAAAAAACATTGTTAATGGTTTGTTTTGGTTCACAAACTTCACATACAGCCTGTGAAGTGAGTGTCGCACCAAAAGCATGGCCATTGTCAGTTTTGAGATCTGTTCGTCGCATACATCTACAAATTGGTGTCTAATCATTCGGATTGGATTTTATATTATATATATAAGTTTCAACATCGCGAATCAAATGTGACACATTTTCCGTTTGCACATTATACAATAAAATATGTTTTTCATTTTACTCGGGCGTTCACCATGTCCATGTATATAGGGCCGAGGCGATGGGGGTGTCTCATCCCAACTTTAATCAAAATATTCAAAAGCTGGAAATTTCATACCTGACACGGCAATAGTTGGACATTTGACATCAGCAATATGATGAAATTGTTCTCGTAGTTTTATTTTCAACAATTTGTTATTGGTGATTTCTTTAGGCAACATTTGCTTATTTTTTGACCAAATTGTTGGACTGAAATGACCATCAGTTGGAAATGATCCAACCTTATTAGAGGTGCGTCAAGTTTGGAAAATGTCCAACAATTGGAAATCTTAAGGCTGGATGCTAGGATTTTGCAATTTTCAGGGTTCAGATTAAAAAACATTCTCACACCTGGCCATAACCACGGTCGGTCGATAAATTCCAAAGATGAACAGTCCCACACCTCCACATCAGGCCCTCTAGACCCGTCCCTGTGTCAATATGTCCACGGCGCACTCAGATTTTAGATTATTGAACTAATTGTCCATTAAGTTTGAATCCACAGAAACGTGCCATCCCATTTCTTCCATATATATATATGGACATACATGTACATGAATTAATTCCCTCGAATGCGCAACAAATGTACCATGCACATGCAGAGTACGTGTACCATCATCGGTTAGTATTTATAATAATAGCTTATAACCAAGGTGCGTGACCATCGACCTGACAGCTGATTAGAGACAATCAAACTGGCACACTGACCAATATATACACAGGTGAAAAGCGGGCTGGTCTATCAGCGATTGCACAATAATATTGTTCGAGTTAATTGTTGAAAGGAAATCACCCATGACGGCATGACCCCAGATAAACATCTAACTTAACCGCAGAGCGAATTAGAATCCATACGACAATCAGGTGCTTGTACTAAAGCATTTTTAACCAAAAGTTGAAAACCGTATAGCTGAGTATCCGGATAGCCGTAATTCTTATCCGGCGAAGTATAAACACTCTATTGTTATCGCTGCCGGCTATACAGCGAATGCGATCTTCGCCGGGTAATGTATAAACACCCCCTAAGAGTGTATGCCATGATTTGTTGAGAGGGTAATTATTTTCTAACATAGGGAATTATATTGACATTGAAACTAACGGCGATGTTGCTGTTGGATCACATTGCATGAAGGTTGGCGAAGGTAGACACTCGTTTCCTACCTCGGACCCAACCTAAGCTGAACATGCGCACTGTGCCCATTGGTTATCGCTTTCGAATTTTTTATTTCAGGTGTAATAGTCACATAGAACGTACAGTCAATGAAAAGGTCCCTGCATTATAACCACACGGTCACGACACGCAGGTATATACGATGATGATTGTGTCCATTATAACCACACGGTCACGACATGCTGGCCTATACGATGATGATTGTGTCCATTATAACCACACGGTCACGACATGCAGGCCAAAATGATGATGATAGTGTCCATTATAACCACACGGTCACGACATGCAGGCCAAAATGATGATGATAGTGTCCATTATAACCACACGGTCACGACATGCAGGCCAAAATGATGATGATAGTGTCCATTATAACCACACGGTCACGACATGCAGACCAAAATGATGATGATAGTGCCCATTATAACCACACGGTCACGACATGCAGGCCTATACGATGATGATTGTGTCCATTATAACCACACGGTCACGACATGCAGGCCAAAACGATGATGATTGTGTCCATTATAACCACACGGTCACGACATGCAGGCCAAAACGATGATGATTGTGTCCATTATAACCACACGGTCACGACATGCAGGTCAAATCGATGGTGATTGTGTTATCAACTGATACGGTTGACCGATTCGTTGATAGGGTTGAAGATATCCTCTTTGGTCAAAGCAACCTATCCAATACTCTAAATGCTAAATTGTTTAGCAATACGCAAACGTTCATTGCATCGTCAGGTAGATTCCATTGACGGAAAATCTTCAAAATCCCAATAAGCCTATATCTTCATGTATTCGCCGATATTGCTATCAAAAGACTCGGCTTAGCTCGCCATATGACCTACAATCCCCTTCTTGGTATATGTCCACTCACTTTAGACATCACCTTCAATGACGACCAATTGTCACCAAACTCCACCATAATAAATTGTCACACCTACTACGTCATCGCTATACTGTGGTTCGTGTGTCCGCAGCCATTGTCGTTATATAAAAGAACGAGAGAGAATGAGTGATTCTGGGGGGGGGGGGGGGGGGGGGGCTAGCCCGGGATTGTCGAAGGACCGAATAGTCCTCCCCTTAATCCCTACTATAAAAGAAGGAACGAGTTTTTATTGTTTATATCCCATAGAATACACATGTGTATATATAATAAACAAGCTTCGTACATCTCGCCGCCGGGATTTATATCAGACGCACCTATATATCAGCCGACGCTATTCTTCGGCCGACGGTTTCTCCCGAGGGTAACGTCAAGCGCACGCAAAAGCAATTGGTGATAAGTATGTTAATGCTGGCGGGTTCGTTAATCACTAAACACCTTGTTTATTAGGATTCCGGCTAGATAATTTGAATCATATTAGGGGCACCTATGATGATCGACGGGTGACTCGACCTATACCCATTGATTGATCACCCCGTGTCTCTCGAAGATAAGATTCTTGGTTAGCTGTTTATTTCTATTGAAGTGGGGCCACGTGCTGTATATTTTTGCACAGTTTCTAGATTTGTTCTCGGCATAAATATATATATGAAGACCGGGGCGTTTGAGGAATTGTGAGCAGAGATACATCTCTTCTTGTTAGTTATAAGGTCGCGGGTCAAGGTAGAAATGTACACTCTTAGAACGAATGTGTTAAATTCTACAAAATTGTGTAGAAATGACACATAAACACATATATGTCGGTGGGATTTTCTTAATTATAATGTTCTTCGCTGTATGTGAAAGTCACAACTCGAAATTGCGCGATTTAAGTGACTTCGTGCGCAATTTTGCGTTACGTCGCTTACAATTATGGAATTTCTCCTGGGTGATTAATTAATGTTTATTATAGCGATATCGGCTCACAAATGTCACAAATAAACATGCAACCTCGAGCTGCTTGGGACCACCTCAAAATGTGAAGTAGATTATTGAGGAACAAGTATTAACAAAGAAATATATTCCCTGCCATGTTTGTTCAATGTTATAAAGTTCCCTGTCAGAATGGGTCAGAACATCATGTTTTGTTCTCGCGGAATATGATATATACGGGCGTTAGCCAAAGTACACCCTATGTGTGCCGATCGGTGTATTGCTGTGGGTCGGTGTAGAGCTGTTAACCGCGGGAATTCCCGTACGAGGGGTATATTGGAAAACGTGGTTTGTCAAAGCACAGAATGAAATTTTCTTAACTGTTTTTTGCTTTAATCATCGAACAAAGGACCCAACAAACAGTAAGTATGATTGCCTAGTTAATAATATCGCATAATCGCGTCCCTTCAATACTTTTATCAAAGCTTTTGCCTCGAAAAAGGTAAAATTCTGTTTAAATCTCCATAACTTTTGCAAACCAAGACCTTTACATCGGGAAACCAATTGCAATTATAGGCAAATATATTGAGAATCGATTTGGGTGCGTAAACCCAACCATCAAAGCTATATTTCTTGGTGAAAATTTAGTTTGACGGAGGGCACTACCGAGAAAAAATGGCACGAATATAGCAATGAGAAAACATGGTATGATCGGAAAAAGCTGTCAAAGACCGGATGATAGCTGAAATTAAACCTTCATATATGCTGGTATTTTAACAGGTTTAGGCGGTGTTATTCTCAGGACATTCTTCGAACATATATGGGACTGATTGATCATGACTAAACATATCGTATAAACATTACGTCAGGTGCAAATATCGTTTTATTATGACTTAGCCACAGTTGCATTAGCTTTTAGAATCATGTTGGTCTCAACGAGTCTTGTGATGATGTGTTGTATTATCTCGACTAATTCCGAAGATGCAGAAGCTAAGACTGACTCCAAGTCATCGATTCCACAGGCTTCACAATCTTCTATAATTTCCAAATATCTTGATACTGCTTCTGTGTCCTTCTCCATTGCAGTGTTTTCCGTCTGTCTTCCAGAGTTGGCTCGGTCTATCTTCCCCAACAATCAACATCACCAAGAACTTTGACTTTTTCTCTGCATATCTTTTTTCCGTCGACTGCTATCTTAACTATTTTTTTCCAAACACATGTGCTACTTGCTGGATAACGTCTTGGTGAATACCAGGAAGATAACCCTTAGATTCTTGGTCTTTTTTAGATTCTTGGTCCTTTGTCATAAGGTTGAGTATATGAGGTACGGCAACATTCAGCTTAGCTGCTAGAGGGTCATAGTAGTTTTTCTCTGTTAATCCTTGAGTTATGTCGCCAATGTGTTGAGGACCCCACATGAAACGAAGAAATTTTCCTCTAAATAGCCGATATCCAGCTAACCAGAACGTTTTGGTTTCTCTTGGAAATCGCATCATCGGTGTAGTTGGCAAAGAAAATAACCGGACTTAAGTCCAGGAATAACAAATAACATATATTGTCTAAGGGCAGTGAGCCATGAGCGATCAGTCGATTCATCTCCATATGCAGATCGACATGCTCCCCACCTTCTAACTGTTGTAGCACTTTTGGCAGCAGGTATGTTAGTTCCTCAATCTCAACTTCAAATTCCGTTTCGTCTATTGTGATACTACTGCCACTGGTATCATCCATTGAACTGTCTTCTTGTTCATCAACTAGTTCTGATTCATAGTTTAGTTTTAGCTTGACAGGTGTGTTGAGTTATTTCACATTGACAATGAATATTGACTCGTCCTTAACATCGACCCTTCTCCCCTCTGAGACTAGGTCTGTTGGAATGACACCACGATGAACTTTCAGCGCGTATTTCTCTGTCCCTTTTGCATGGTCCAAAAACTTTTCCAAATAGCGCAACTCACATTGTCTGTGATCTGTGACATTGTGAATTTGTGATCTACAATGTCACTCAGGTTCGTCCACTTTGATCCACAGTGAAAACATTTAAACGCCTGCACCATCCCCGAAACGATGAGAGAAATCATGTGAATGAATACTATGCCACTTACTTATATTGAGATCAATCAACTGGATTCAATGATTACGTGATACACTGTGGATGGACCTGACAGAAACCCGAATGAAGGAGTTTACAAGTTAGTACAGCTACTGAGTGCGTTATATCACGTAATCATCGCAGCCTGTTGATTATTATGTTTATTACATATACCAGCTAGAAATTTGGCAGCTTGGTGTGTGGTTTTAATTGTTGGGAACAACTTTTAAAAGACAATTTATGCACGAAATTTCACAAAAAGAAATTAAACGTCAAAGGAGAAATTACGTCAATTTCGGCAGTGACAATATACATATATATAGGCCTACCGGATAATTATCTGGGAAATCTGTATAAATCACACATATATACTAGATAGGTAATAAATACAATGTTGCATGTAGGTTATTACAGACATGCCATATCGATATTAGATCAATTGCATATTCCAACAGATCATCGAATAAGGAAACAGCTGCATTTAGTTCAAATTCCATTAAAATCTCAATGAAACTGGAATGTCAATAATTTGCTATTTCCCGAACATTTGCGGTAAAACTGTAACTATCAGATGATCTTCTCGTGCTATATTCGTGCCATTGTTTCTCGGTAGTGCCCTCCGTCAAACTAAATTTTCACCAAGAAATATAGCTTTGATGGTTGGGTTTACGCACCCAAATCGATTCTCAATATATTTGCCTATAATTTCAATTGGTTTCCCGAAGTAAAGGTCTTGGTTTGCAAAAGTTATGGAGATTTAAACAGGAATTTTACCTTTTTCGAGGCAAATGCTGTGACAAAAGTATTGAACGGACGCGATTATTCGATATTATTAACTAGGCAATCATACTTACTGTTTGTTGGGTCCTTTGTTCGATGATTAAAGCAAAAAACAGTTAAGAAAATTTCATTCTGTGCTTTGACAAACCACGTTTTCAAATCTACCCCTCGTACGGGAATTCCCGCGGTTAACAGCTCTACACCGACCCACAGCAATACACCGATCGGCACACATAGGGTGAAGTAGAGATTCGTGACACGTTCTAGCACACCCCCTCCTTCCATTTTACGTTGGCGTTATTTTTATGTTCAATTGAGCCATGTCCGCTTCAATGGGGACTATACATAAATCCAAACATTTATAAGACGCTTTCTAAAATATAGACACACCAATTCGTGTGTACATATATATGTGCTTAACCCTCTCATTACGGGAGATTCCTGATTTTTTTGCGAAAACCCTGTGCCAATGCATTCTCTTATATATGCGAGTCGAGCCTAACAAATTTTATATTATTTTTTATAATTGTTAAAAAATGAAGAATTATTTTTTTAAATTGTTGAAGAATGTAAGAAAATAATGATAAAAAATTGACAAAGAATGTAAGAAAAAATGATAAAAAGTGATAAAATTGTTAAAGAATATAAGAAAAAATCTAAAAATTGTTATAGAATGTAAGAACAAATTATAAAGAATAATAAAAATTGTTAAAGAAGGTAAGAAAAATTTATAAAAAAAAATTGTTAGGACAATGCATTCTGGTCTTTAATGATGTGCTGTCTGTGCTCTAGCCTGGTCCACGATAATGTGCATTTCAACTGAATAAACGTGTTCTAGGAGGTCAATGAATTATACTAACCTCTTAACATGATTCCACATATGTGAACCGCCATATCAAATCCAGTCGTAAGTCGGGATTTTTTTACCCTGTGCCAATGCATTCTCTTATATATACGAGTCGACCATATATAAGAGAATGCATTGGCCTAACAATTTTTTATCATTTTTTTTAAATAAATGTTTCTTACAATTTTTAGGACATAAAATAAAAAACACCCATTAACCTGCAGGGAGCCCCACACATATATATAAGCATATAGAAGAGTGTCGTCTGGGGCTCTGTATGGGTGAAATTATAAAATTGTTAAAGAATACAAGAAAAAATTATTAAAATTGTTAGGCCAATGCATTCTCTTATATATGCGAGGCGACCTATGGTCGACTCGCATATATAAGAGAATGCATTGGCACAGGGTAAAAAAAATCCCGACTTACGACTGGATTTGATATGGCGGGCCACATATGTGCTATGAACAGTGGTTTGACTAGTTTGTTGCATACCATAAACCAGAATACTGAACCTGGTATCAAGATTATATCACTTTTATCTGGACCATTGCCTCTCTTGTAAATTCCATTATAATACATTATGTACCTATCTAGTCTATGTTGATATGCCGTGGTTATCAACACGACTGAAAGTTAAGCAAAACGATGTTCAAAAGTGTCACAATTCAAAATTAACTTAAAGGCATGGATGACCTCGCGGTGGGTTTTGCTGTTTAATTGCCACATCCTTTAAATATTGTTCTTATACCAATCATAAATATCCCGTAAATAGTATGTTATGTCAAGTTCATGCGCTTTGTTATGTAAAGAGCCAAAATTGTTACAGAACATGGCTTTTGTTTACATAACACAGCTTACGAACCTGACAATAACATACTATTTACGCGATATTTATGACTGGTATATATATGAACAAAATATGCCTATATTTTAATATTCTTTCTGTTTATGGCAGTGTTAACGGTGTTTTATTTTAATAGTAATACCCACCGCGAAGGCCACCCGTGCTTTAATTGTCACAGCACAACTAACAACGAGACAAGCAGGACAAAGAACAGCCATTATTATAATTGGTTCTACTATGTTGTGTTCTACTATAGGATGTGTTGTTTCTTGTTTACAAAGAATCATGGTGTCCGCAAATAAGTACAATGGCCACTTCAAAACTATCACAATAAAAATTGTGTACTGCTACCTTATATGGCACAGTATAATCAATTGCTTCTGAGATCTCTTGAAAAGAAAAAACACCAACGCTTATCAAAAATCAATAAATCAATTGCCCACTTGCCATTTGATATGATAATGGTAACCACCAATATTTTATCAATTAGTACTCCGCTTTAGAGTACAGCGTAGAAGGTAATACATTGGGTTGGAATCACTTGTCCCTATCGACCCTTCGACCACCCTGTGGTTACCCCCAACACCAATTCCTTCTCATGCACCCCAATCCGAGAAAATATTGAAGTCTACACATGCCTTGTAATTACACATACGGAGTTGAATTTTCTATTCAATCGGCCCACACCTCTCTTGCTCAATATCAGAAATTCTAGAGATACGGCACATATACATCCGTTATTTTGTATTAGAAATTCATGTTATACGCGTTAACTTAAAATAAGTCGATTGCCCTACTTCACTATGACGGGCCGTCATTGACGGCATGTCGGGGTGATATTTGGTATTGTAATTATACACTGACTTTTGTATTTTGACTGTCATCTTGGTAGCCATCTAGGATGAAATTGAACAGTTTTATTGAATTGTGATAAAAATTCCATATGTGGTATAACATTTCTTTTCCCATTTCTGAATTCAGCAAACTTCTTTAAAACGGTTGCCAGAATGCTATAATTTTGTTGTCTAAAGTGCATTTTCGACCAATCGAACAGGCTGTGTACAACACAATTGTTTGCACTGCATTGCTGAAGCAATAAGTTAACGCTGATTGCTCATAATTGCAATCGCCACCAAACGGAAGATCATTTACAAGAGATATTTGGAAATCGTAAAATCGTTGAATTGTTGGTGCCATTTTGGCGGCCATCTTTGACTGGGTATAAAAAAAAATGTCCATGAATGTCGGTTTTGTACTGTGATATTTGCTATTGCTGAATTGCCTATACTGAGAGAAAAATTATACCCTTTAATAAATATGCACACTATTGGTCCGTCCTTATGACAACCGTGCATCTGAACTGAGGTAATAATGACGTCATATTTGTGACGTCATAATTCCTTCCAGTCGCGGACTCAGGAAGTCTTACAAACTTGTTCTGACAAAGTGACATTCTATAAAAATATCATAGTATCTACATTTGTTTTTAAAAAGTACATATAAGCGAATATACTGCTGTAGGATCGAAGTGAACGCTTTAAAGGGGTTCTGTACTCAAATGATGTTATTGGTTTCAAAAGTACTTGCTTCGAAGAAGAAGGTAACCATTTTACCATTATTTGAAAGTCTGTTGATTACGAAGTAATGTTATGGGTGCCAGTAAGTTGGAATGCGAAAATAGAACTATCGTATTAGAGTAATTTTTATAAATTTTTTAAGTAATTGTATCAAATAAATGTTATATTATATGCATTTTAGTCCCAGATACTCATTTAAATTCGTATATTGTCACTAGTCAGCGAGTACCTGAGTTCACGCCCCGTATATATATCAACGTAATGTTCCACACGATTATGTGTGTCACGCGTCTGATTACGTCTTGTACACTGAAATTTGTAATTTAACCCTTTACCCAGCAGAACGGCCCTGTACCAATGCATTCTCTTATATATGCGAGTCGACCATATGTCGCCTCGCATATATAAGAGAATGCATTGGCTTAACACATATTAAAAATGATAAAATTGTCAAAGAATGTAGAAAAATATTATCAAAATTGTTAAAAAATGTAAGAACAAATTCTAAAATTGTTAAAGAATGTAAGAAAAATGGTAAAAAGCGTTTTTTTAGGCCAATGCATTCTCTTATATATGCGAGGCGACCTGTGGTCGACTCGCATATATAAGAGAATGCATTGGCACAGGGCATAACTGTAACCATCACAATGTGGTCAATGAACCGGTTCCAATGATATCCATATTTGTATGGTGTTATTGAGACAGACCGAAGATATTTTAGGCTGTTGAAGCTTTATTTGGGCGTTTTTGGCCGGTTTGTTGGGTAAAGGGTTAAAATATGACTCGAGCCATAATTAAATTTATATCATATTATTAACTTTGGTTTCAAGATAACCTGTTAACTCTAATTAATTACTTTTCTATATATTATCGATATTATAATATATAGATCGTTGTTAGTGCCGGGAATCTATTGAAATTGGCGCACAATCATCGACCCCTTTAAATGGGGACTGTACACCAAATCCGGCAATTTATGAGACCATATCCTGTTATGCTCAACAGAACATATGTAACACATGAATGAATTTGAGCCATGGATTAGTGCAAAATACACATATTTGCTCTATGAACAATGCTAACAGCATGGTAATTATAATGAAAATGAATAAATAGCTGGAGTCATAAATTCATTTTCTTTATAATTTCATGTTGTTTGCATCGTTCATAGAGCACATTAGTGTATTTTGCACTAATCCATGGCTCAAATTCATTCATTTGTTACAATATTCTGCTGAGTATAAAAGTAGATGGTCCATAAATGGCCAGATTTGGTGTACAATACCCCTTTAACGATAATATGATGTGGTCCATGAATTTCAATATAATAGCAAAGCTTACTAGAGTACAAGGAACCTCAAAACAGTGTTTAAACACGAGGGAAGTATATAAGTATGAGTATACGCAGGCCGACATATGGGTCATCATAATCGAAAACACATTACGCCAATTAATCAAAATTATTTCAAGGTATCAACCGCCAGTTTTCATCGAGTTAACGTTTAAAAAATTCCGTACTACTCATTGACGAGGGATCATATGATTTAACAACCCTGTGTCTGTTAAAATCTGGAAGTCAATCGATTTAGTATGAGACAAATTACTCAATAGTTTGAAGCAGCCCACGTACAAGCCTGCAAATAGTGTGTCTGTCATTTGCAGAATGAGGTCCCCAGAGGGTGAATTTAGTGATGCTATCCCGCACAGCTAGCTAGCATCACCAAATTCACCCCCATGGACATCATTCTGCTTAGGCATTATCTTCTGGGAAATATCTATAGTTTCAACTTAACATTGCTTTTAGTTACTTTTCCCCTTCTGTTCAGTTTATATATCCCCTAATTTGCAGACGATAAATGCATAATCGAGGTGACCAATGGGTGAACATCACCATCTTCAACTGGGGAAATTCAATCTGATCCTAGATCTCCCATAGCAGTTGGGGCTTAATCAGACTGGGGTTCACATAAGGTGAATTTGGGGACACTAGCCCGCCATGCATGATATATATATATGGCGTCGCTACATTCACCTTCTGGGGACCTCATTCTGCAAATGACGGACACAGTATTTGCAGGTTTGAGTACGAAGTAAGTAGTGTACGTCAGTCATCAACAGAACAACGTGTTTGCAGGTGTTCAAATAAGCGTTTCCGACGCGTGTTAACATAGACGGCATGCTTGTTTCGATTATGTTTCTCAAGTCGAATGTGAAAATAAACGTGGCGGCGGTTAGCACATTATGGTTATAATCACGTAATTAGGAAATATCAAAGTTCGTCATACCTCCACTTAATCATGAGGTATATATCAGTCCGTTCATCGCCCTATCATCCACTGAGGTAATAGAGGTTATATATCCACGACCTGAGATACACCGAGTCTGAAGAAATATCGAACATCGAGTGACTTCTAATATTAATTCTTATCTTTACCGTTGTGTTTACGTGAAAATATAGTATATGTTTTCTTATAGATACCGGTAGTGAGTTTCATTAACCACTTCTTAACTAAATACTCATTGAGTATACCTTACTCGTTTTAAATTCGCGCAGTATTATTTTTCGCTCAGTTTTGAATTCGGACAACAGGGTGCGCGATTTCAAAACTGAGTGAAGAAAAATAATACTACTGTCGCACGGCACAATCGTTTCGACGATTCTACGACCAATTCCACGATTCTGCGGCTTGACAACCACGGTGCTGCGGCAATTTAACGATTCTGCGACCAGGCTGATGCAATAAACACGAAAAAAACAGTAAGAAATGAATAATTCCAGAAATATAGACAGTTATGTACCACATATTATATTTCTATTAGGTACGGCGATCTTCGATTCAGCACTAGACAGTTAGCACAACAATACATAATCTTTGACACAAATAGACCAGTTGTTTTGGATTTACACACATCACTGTGTGAAATTCGTCTTTAGAGTTGAGAAAATATATATAATGTCCTATAAAATTGAGTGGAAACCAAATAATAACATAGCCATACGTCTTTGGTTGATTTTTCACAACTGATGTTAACCTCAGTTCTGTGATTGATGGCGCTGTGTCCATATTTGTGGGGGTATCATCGCACTCAATTGACAACGCCGAGTAGTCGACTATGACAACGACGATTGTGAGACCAGCAATTGAAATTTCATTAACTTGTGCTCACGAGAAGTCGTTTTCTAATGAATTTGACGCTCGCTATAGACATGAATACGCATATGAATCACACGACCTCAAGGCTGCGAGATTAAGACTCTTTTATTTGGAGCCAGCTGTGGAAAATAAAGTAATGTCGAATCGTATATTACTGTACTGTACATGTTTAATTTCCATATCTGTGCACCACACATTACAGATTTAAATGTTCCGCCTATCCAACTTTCCTTCCGTCTGTCACTACGCCTAACTAGCAGCCGACTCACAATGCCTCGGTATTTTCTTATGGCCAACATGTCTTATTCTCAGTTGCGTTGTGGTATCGATAGCGGGGAATGGCCGCCTTCGTGTTAGAAATTAACTCCACACATGAAACTTAATATTTTGTTTTGAGTATAATTCCATATTTTGACATCCAGGTATATATATATATATATATCTATAAACGGTGAAAAATGATATTCTATAATGATTTATTTATTTGTGATTAAAATCTAGTTATCTAAAATATAATTCCCTCGCGCAGTCAAGATTTGCCTCCAGATATTACAATTCTATGACATTATAACTTGCTGCAGCAAGATGCTAACTTGCTGCAGAAAGATACTAACTTGCTGCACAAAAGGTGTTAATTTAATGTAGAATGATGCTAACGTACCGCAGAAAAGGCGATAACTTAGTGTATATATAGAGGGATGCTAACTTACTGCAGAAAGTTGACGAATGACTTAACTTGGCCCTCCAGTGTCGGTGATATTAGAAATAACCAAACTCTCGAAACGAACTAATTCAGCGGCAGACGAAAGGTTATCACTCGTTCATATTTGGCCATTGAATATTGTTATAATTGATATGTTTGATATGGGGAATGAACGATATAGTAGAAATCGACTATGTGATCCTTTCATACATTTAATAGTGATTGGTGAACAATAACAGACAGTAACAATTAACCCTTTACCCAACAGAACGACACTGTGCCAATGCATTCTCTTATATATGCGAGTCGACCATAGGTCGCCTCGCATATATAAGAGAATGCATTGGCTTAACACATTAAAAATTATAAAATTGTTAAAGAATGTAAGAAAAAATGGTAAAAAGTGTTTTTTTTAGGCCAATGCATTCTCTTATATATGCGAGGCGAGCTATGGTCGATTCGCATATATAAGAGAATGCATTGGCACAGGGCATAACTGTAACTATCACAATGTGGTCAAGGAGCCGGTTCCAATGATATCAATATTTGTATGGTTCTATTGAGACAGACCGAAGATATTTTAGGCTGTTGAAGCTTTATTTGGCCGGTTTTGGCCGTTTTGTTGGGTAAAGGGTTAATATAACAAGGTCGGATTCTATTCAATAATTTCAACAGCATCAAGATATAGAATATAAACAGAGTGTTCCTCTCTTCTTCTTTTTTCTCTTGCCAGCAGGGGGGGGGGGCGGAGAAAATATGTTTTCCGACACGTATGCTGGGGGTGGTGGTGTCAAAATAAGCCCAAAGCAATTTTTTCCGTGACAAAATTATTTTTTCTCCTTCACACCTTTTATTGGATTTTTACTAGTCTGTACAGGTTTGTAACACTAATAAATCAATAGTAAGGAACTGAAGCAACACTAAACATGCTAGGGCCATTGGATGTTGGTTTGTGCATATTTAGGACAAGGGAAAGTATTCTTAATGCAGCTGAATCGCCCATGTAGTATTCTATGTAATTAACATAAAATAGGATAACTTTAAAGAAATAAATTGAATGCCAAATCTGGTCAAACATGGACATTAAACACTGATGTATACACTGATGTATAAGAAAAAAACATGTAACATACCTGGACTTGCGAGTGGATAACACAATTATCTCATATGTGACAAAAGAGATAGAAAATGGTAATAATTCACAATCTCATGTAGTCATGAATGAGTTAATACAGGTTTCTACTAAAAGTGTAGATATGTTTTTTATTATATGCTTTACTCTCACATGCTACACTTGAGCAGTCCAATAGAAATAATGCCTTATCTGAACTCATACAAGATTCCTGAATTCATAAATGGTACCTCATTGACATTGGCTCATTCGCTGAAGATTTCACATGACACAAGAGGAATACAGTAATGCTCTAATTAATCGACTTCTTAACCACATCAGAATTATGAGTATGTTTTCAGGATTTAGTCGGAAATATGGCTTGTTGCCATTCATCGGAAAGCTCTCAGTGAGAGCTTTCCGATGAATGGCAACAAGCCATGTTTCTGACTAAATCCTGAAAAGTTATCCATAATTCTGATGTTGTTAAGAAGTCAATTAATGAGCATTACTGTAACTCTATCCTGTTTGTCATATTTTGTCAAAATTGTATTGTAAACTTTGGAAGTTCAGTATTTTGTGAGAAATTGAAGCTTTTCATTTTTTCTTTCTTGGACACTCAGCTATATTGTTTTTACTATGATTTTGCCAAGGGACTGAATGATCAGCTTGGGGCATTTTAATGTACTCACCATTATTTGTGCTAGATCGGTAAGCAGAATATTCACATGTTTCTAGGGACAAAATCCACAGCAGTCAAGAATATACTGCTAGAGACCAGTCCTGCTGTTCATTACTAGATTAACTGAATCTCAATGTAGGAGGTTTGGTGCTGGTTTTCTCTGTATGTTTGTGTTTTGCGTTCCACAAGGGGGTGGGTGTCAAAACATGGCTGGAAAAAACTCTATGAAATGGAAAAAAAATTGGGGACGGGGGGGGGTGGGTGGGTCCAAAAAGTGGTCATCGGCAAAAAAGTAGCATACGTGTCTGGAAATTTTTTTCCGACCCCCCCCCCCCCTGTTGCCAGTGATTAAAAAACAAAAACAAAAAAGCCTATATCTCTATATGTTCATGTGGCAGACCAATAGACTGCAATATGTGAAAAATAAAGGGATACAAGCACTCATGGCGGGCAAATGTGCACAGAATATGTAAGTCTGTAAACACACCAAATACATGGAGAAATAGAACATGCCATGAATCTCCACTCTGGCTAACGCCCGTAGAGATCATATGCCATCAGTAACTTGTTGAAGTTTTGACAGGGAACCTTATAAAGTCGAAAATAACACGGAGAATATATTTCTTTATTATTATCTGTTCCTTAATAATGTACTGCATTGTATATGTGAAGGTCCCGTCTCGATATTTCACGATTTAAGTGAATTTGTGAGCGATTTTGCTTTGCGTAGCTTACAATTATGGAATTTCGGAATTTCTACTGGGTAATTAATTCGATGTTTATTGCGAAATCGGCTTACAAAAGTCAGAGAAAAACATGCATTTTTAGTTGGTATATTCACGTACAGTGATGTACTTTATTAAAGAACAGATAATAACTAAAAAATAAATTCCCCGCGTTATTGTTCGGCTTTATAAGGTTCCCTGTCAAAACTTCAAAAAGTTCCCATGCAGGTTTTGTACTTGTGGAATATGATCTCTACGGGCGGTAGCCACAGTAGAGATTCATGGCATGATCTTGAACCTTTCATGACTGGAGCTTCCTGATTTTTTTAGAAAGCCCTGTGCCAATGCATTCTCTTATATATGACCCGCCATATCAAATCCAGTCGGAAGTCGGGATTTTTTTTTACCCTGTGCCAATGCATTCTCTTATATATGCGAGTCGACCATAGGTCGCCTCGCGTATATAAGAGAATGCATTGGCTTAACAATTTTTTATCATGTTTTTTAAATAAATGTTTCTTACAATTTTTAGGACATAAAATAAAATAACATCCATTACCCTGCAGGGAGCCCCACACATATATAGAAGCACATAGAAGATAGAAGAATGTCGTCTGCTCATGTTTGTCTGGGGCTCTGTATGGGTGAAATTATAAAATTGTTAAAGAATACAAGAACAAATTACTAAAATTGTAAAAAATTGTTAGTTCAATGCATTCTCTTATATATGCGAGACGACCTATAGTCGACTCGCATATATAAGAGAATGCATTGGCACAGGGTAAAACAAATCCCGACTTCCGACTGGATTTGATATGGCGGGTCACATATATGCGAGTCGACCATAGGTCGCCTCGCATATATAAGAGAATGCATTGGCCTAACACATTTTATATTATTTATTATAATTGTTAAAAATTGTAAGAAAAAATGATTAGCCAGAGTAGAGATTCATGGCATGATGTTTGTGCATACGAACTATGACGCAGAATTTAATTTCATCATTATCTTGCAAGCCTGCAAATAGCGTGTCTGTCATTTGCAGAATGAGGCCCCCAGAGGGTGAATTTAGTGATTCTATCCCGCACAGCGGGCTAGCATCACAAAATACACCCTCTGGAGACCTCATTCTGCTTAGGCCTCATCTTCTGTGAAGTATCTACAGCATCAAATGAACATTGTTTTAGTTACGTTCTCCCATCTGGGAAGTTTCTAAATCCCCTAATTTGCAGAAGGTAAAATCCATAATCGAGGTGCCCAATGGGTGAACATCACCAACTTCAACTTTGTTCTTGTATTCATTATTGGTAGTTCTCCTCTTCAAGAACGAATTTTTTTGCATTTTGAAAACATTGTTTGGTTTCAAAGCTACCAATCGTGTAGTACGTTAAATTATATTAGTCCTATATTTATAATATGACTTTCAGAATAGATTTCAAGGCTTTGACCTTTTCATATGTTCACCGTCAAATGTTTATTAAACTTTGGTGTCTTATTGGACTAATGGGAATGTTATCGGTAATGTAACTATCACAGTAATGCTGATGGGGTCATTGTCACAAGGCTCCGGTCACATTCGTAGCCAGCTTTTTAAATCGATCACAAATGTAGCCAGCTTTTCTACGCCGATCACATTTGTAGCCAGCTTTTCATATTCATGCGAGCTTCAATGAACAAGATTTTATCACATAATTTGCCCATAAAAGCAGTTTCATAATTACCGATAAGAGACACGTTTAATATTAGCGCGTGCGATGACGTCACATCGTTCTTCAAATGACTTGCGATCGCTGCGGTTTTTATCGTTGTTTTCGATGGATATTTCGCATTGCTTCGCGTTTATTTTATCATGTGATAAAAAGTATCTCACACTCGTCCTATTTTATACGTAATTTATCAACCTCGTCCACTAAATTCTATTTGAGCCTCGGTAAACCTCGGCTCAAATCGAATTTAGTGAACTCGGTTGATAAATTCCGTATAAAATAGTAACTCATGTGAGATCCTCTATATGTTAGTCTCATTTTTCTGAGTTGATGAATGAAAAACAACAAATTTTAATTTGATATTAGTTCACCTAATAACCTGAGGTTTCCGATCAATGTCGTTAGATGCTCGAATTATATTCCAATATAAGTTGATAAACGAAGTCAGTTTTGGAGCATGACGTCGATATTTTAGTAACGAACGCGATGACGTCATATTTCGCGCCATATAAAGCATGGAATTAGAAAAGCTGGCTACGAATGTGATCGCCGGCGAAAAGCTGGCTACATTTGTGATCGATTTAAAAAGCTGGCTACGAATGTGACCGGAGCCTTGTGACAATGACCCCATCGGCCACAGTAATGTGTACAAATTTTTTTTTTTTGACATGCACAGTCTCATAATTGGAAAGTTATTAATAACGAAAATAAGAACAAATATAATGTACCTGAGTAGCTTCAAGCAATTTTTATAATATTTTTCTACATTCTTTGACAATTTTATAAGAGAATGCATTGGCTTAAAGGTACTCAATCCGTAAAGAGGGTCCCCATCTCAACAGATTCCAACAACAACAATCCGATCAGGGGGTCCTATATTACTATTTCTTTGGCTTTGGGGGTAAACAATATTTGATTCGAGTCGATGATTCAAACAAAGCTCAGAGTTATTAGATATTGATTTTTGAAATTTGTTATGTTCTCGAGATGAGTACTAATAATTGCCGTCAATTTCGTATCCTGCTCGAGATTTATACACCAAAACTCTATTCAAACAGACAAGGATGGATAACTCTAAAATCAAGTGGTAATAATTGACTACGAACTGGGCCAGAAAGAATTCCCGATAATGAAAAATAATAGATTTCTAAAATCGATATCTAACAAATCTGAGCTTTGATGGGTGACTTCCTCGACTCGAATCAAATATTTTTGACCCCCGAAGCCATTGAAATAGTAATTGAGATGAGTTTTATCGGATTGAGTACCTTTAACACATATTAAAAATGATAAAATTGTCAAAGAATGTAGAAAAATATTATTATATTATATTGTTTAGGCCAATGCATTCTCTTATATATGCGAGGCGACCTATGGTCGACTCGCATATATAAGAGAATGCATTGGCACAGGGCATAACTGTAACTATCACAATATGGTCAATGTGTGCAACTTTATAATATTAGTCTATACATTATCTGAAACGGCAAAAGGGAAACAAACAAAAATAATTAAAGGCACGGATGGCCTTCGATATAGGTTATAATTTAGAAATAACAGTTTCCAAATTATGAAAATTGCCTCTATAATATAGTAATAGCAACCACAACGCGCCGCAGGCGCGTTGTTGCTTTTCAAGTTTAGGCGTGAATGACGTCATTAATTTTTACAATACCATGAAACAGAATTTCGACGCGATGAAAAACGGCGCACAAAAATGGGTTAAAAATCACGTGACTTCCGCTCCGCTTTCGCATAGCATCCTGGGAACAATAATTTCCCAAAAGAAATGGTGAAATCACAGAATCGGAAGTGGACCAACGGGATGGTTATGAAATTACCAACTTCAGTTTTTCTGAACAATTCCTATGTGATTTAGGCCTATAGATTAGTTTCATTTTGACCAATTTCGTTGGTTAGCTGAAAGAAAACCAGCGAAGACGTCATGACATGGTCCATGACGTCATTTACGTCATTTGGCTTTGTGGGCCAGAATCCAGACACATTTGGTCTCTACCGGAAACACTGATTTCACATCACTATAGACTGTAGACGCAATTATATATACGAAGTGGCTTTAGCACCGAGGGCTCAAGCACGGCATGCCGCTCTTTAGCGATGAGGGCTAAGGAGCGGTATACGGCTCATTATAGTCGGACACTGGAGATCGAGCAGTACGGATGATAATGTAATACCGTTCTTTATCGCGCCAGGACCATGTATAGCTAAATATTGGTATATACCGATGTTCACCACTCCTGTGCCCCGTTCTTTGACGTTTGTCACTGAATAGCAGTATACCGTTCTTTAGTGCCAGCGCTGAAGATCGGTAGGCCCATACCGTTCCTTGGTACCAACCGCTAAAGAGCGGTATAGCCTACCGTTCTTAAGCGTATCAGACCCATAAAGATGAAGAGTGGTATACCACTATTTAGCGTTTGGTACTAAAGAACTGTATAGCGTGTCAGGCCCGTATAGCTAAAGAGCGATATACTGCTCTTAAGCCACGGCCTTATATATACACATACACGATTTATTGACCGTACTAACACGGGACATAAATAGAGGCTCTATCAGCGTATAATCGCTTTTGTTAGAAGTTAGGAAACAGCGCGCGTATATAATGTATATTTTGACTTTGATAAGTCTTTTAGTCCCCAGTACGCAAATCAAAGCTTTATTACAACGACACAAATTAATGAGTAACACGCATAACACATATACAACTTTTTATATACAATATGCATACAATAAATATGGGATCCTGGATCCCTCCCTACAAACGTGTTGTTTGTTTGTTTGGTTTTCATTGTTGCTTTTTGTTTGTTCTTCTTTTTACCTAGTGTGTATATATAAGATTGTATTCTTCATCATGTTTTCAAATGTCCTTTTGACTATCAGTTTGAATTTTTGACCTGCAGGCATGAGCTAATTCAGCTGCCTTCCACAATGTATACACTTAAATGCAATAAGAGACGTCTCTAAAGACCATTTTCTAGAAAAAATACAGACTGGATTCAAACGAGGGATGTTTTCTATTGACAAGAGCCCATGAAACTGTTTGTGCGAAAGATTTGCCCAGTGATATTTTGGGATAATGCGCTCATGTAGTCATTTATATTTGTCATAGATAAACGTGGGAAATTGGCTAGGTTTAGTTTGGCATGGAGGTGTATGAGTTGCTTTAACGAGAGATGTGGTGGCAGGGTGGTTGTACTGTATATAGTGTTCCGCGGAATCCGCCCCTCCAACTTTGGTGAAAATATTCAACATTTTGAAATCCCATGCCGTGACACAGCAACAGTTGGAAACTACGTGTATAGATTGAAATTGTTGTGACAGTTTGTGTGGTTGCTCCACTACGTGCCACGTGCGATCATATTAGCAACAACAACGCGCCGCGCGTTGTTGCTTTTCAAGTTTAGGCGTGAATGACGTCATTAATTTTTACAATACCATGAAACAGAATTTCGACGCGATGAAAATCCGGACAAGAAAAATGGGTTAAAAATCACGTGACTTCCGCCCCGCTTTTGCATAGCATCCTGGGAACAATAATATCAAATTGTGAAATCACGGAATCGGAAGTGGACCAAGTGGGATGGTTATGAAATTAGCAACTTCAGTTTTTCTGAACAATTCCTATGTTATGCAGGCTTGTGAATTAGTTTCATTTTGACCATTTTCGTTGGTTAGCTGACCGAAAACCAGCGAAGACGTCATGACAAGGCCCATGACGTCATTTACGTCAGTTGGTTTTGTGGGCCAGAATCCAGACACATTTGGTCTTTACCGGAAACACCGATTTCACATCACTAGACTAAATGCAATTATATATACAAAAAGGCCAAAGGACATTTTATATACAATATGCACACAATAAATATGGGATCCCTCCCTACAAACGTGTTGTTTGTTTGTTTGTTTGGTTTTCATTGTTCCTTTTTTGTTTGTACTTTTAAAACTGGTGAGTGCATATAAGATTATATTCTTCATCATGTTTTCAAATGTCATTTTGACTATCAGTTTGAATTTTTGACCATGCAATGAGCTAATTCAGCTGCCTTCCACAATATATACACTTAAATGTAATTAAGAGACTTCTCTAAAGACCATTTTCTAGAACAATACAGACTGGATTCAAACGAGAGATGTTTTCTATTGATAAGAGCTAGCTAGCTAGCGCATGAAACTGTTCGCGCGAAAGATTTCCCCAGTGATATTTTGGGATATAGCGCCCATGTAAACATTTATATTTGTCATATATAAACGTGGGAAGTTGCTAGCTTTAGTTTGACATGGATGTGTATGAGTTGTTTTAACGAGATACGTGGTGGCATGCAGGGTGGTTGTACTGTAGTGTTCCGCGGAAAACGCCCCTCCAACTTTGGTGAAAGTATTCAACATTTTGAAATCCCATGACTGACACAGCAACAGTTGGAAACTACGTATATAGATGGAAATTGTTGTGATAGTTTGATGTATTTGTGTGGTTCCTCCACTACGTGTCACGTGCGATCATATTAGTATATTACAGTGATAGTATGAATGCGATATTTCCACTATAGATACACTTTGTGTGAGCCGAGCGTTTGTCATATACAACACGTAAAGAGTGGGCTATAAGGAATTCGCGGTGACCCATTCAACGCTGAAATATCGAGTGGCGATGATTAGCGAGCGCAGTGTCACATCTTGTAAACAACTTGGTGGCAATTTCATCCAAAAGTTCCATTAGTAGGGTGTCCCGGTGTTGCATGTTTTGATTATCGCATACTCTTTAAGTGCTGCACTGTAACATAGCATGGCTTTTGTTTACAAACATAGCGTACAAACTTGAAAATAACATACTATTTACGCGATATTTATAATCGGTATAAGAATAAGTATGTATATTTTAATATTCTTTCTGTTCATGGCGGTTAAAACGAATGTGACTGTCTTAACAACAATACCCACAGCGAAGACCATCCGTATCTTTAAGCTCGAGATTTTAGTGCCTTTCGTTTTAGAAAACTAACAATAGTATATTAATTAACGAATGCATGGAGCAATCATATAAGTATGTCGTTTCTTGGGATAAATAATGAAGAATTTGGAAAATAAAATAGCAGCGTTATGATAACAATTGAAAGCAAAGATTACAAGTTATGTCCCGGTAAAACTGTGGCTTCATGCCTTCAAAGATTACAAGTTATGTCCCGGTGAAACCGTGGCTTCATGCCTTCCGAACCACAGAAAATATAACTTCCGATTCATGCATGCCACTCTCAGCGTAATAACCAACTGCAGTCATACACACACAACTAAAGTCTATACGGGGAACATAGCTTTTTCTTTTTCTGTCCCCCCTCACCTCACCTCACCTCACCTCACCTCACACCACCTCTATCTCTCTCTCTCTCTCTCTCTCTCTCTCTCTCTCTCTCTCTCTCTCTCTCTCTCTCTCTCTCTCTCTCTCGCCAGGCCTCTCTCTCTCTCCCCCTCCGTTGACTATCTGGCTTTTAATACGCTTCTCTCTCTCTCTCTCTCTCTCTCTCTCTCTCTCTCTCTCTCTCTCTCTCTCTCTCTCTCTCTCTCTCTCTCTCTCTCTCTCTCCCTCTCTTTCTCTCTCTCTCTCTCTCCCTCCCTCACTTTCTCACTCACACACACCCCCCTCTCTCTCTCTCTCTCTCTCTCTCTCTCTCTCTCTCTCTCTCTCGTTGACAATCTGTCTTTTAATACGCCTTTTCTCTCTCTTCTCCCCTCTCTCACCCGCCCCTCACTCGGGTGTGAATCATCTCGTGTTACACATATTTCACTTATTAAAAGATAGTTTTTATATCGAAAAGCATACATACATAACACATGAACAAAACAGTCTCCCAAATACCCATATTTATGTCGCAATAATATTCCATCCACAAACATTTCCACTGGAGTTCTTGCATCCACAAACAATAACACTACAGCTCGCAAAGGTAGCGATGAGTTCTACCAGGCATAACAATATCACATTCATAGTCATTCATTGATTTTACTGCGCCACCTGGTGCGTGGGAGAGAGTCATGCAGTGTTGACCACCATCGTTGTCGCCAGGCAACCCAGATATGCTGTTAGATCCAACCCATCCATTCGGCAGCCATATTGCATCGCCATTCCTGTTTATATATGCTCCCTCATTTGCTTCATCATTGCCATCCACGTAGTGATACATGGCAGCGGGGCCTGTCAAATAGAGAGACATGTGGTCAGTGCTAACGCTGGCAAATACCAATATTTTTAGAAAATGGCCAAAAAAAAATTCATTTGGCCAAAGTTTTTTTCAGCCCAAAATCGAAAATCTGATTCAAAAACCCCAATTGATTTTGTAACGGGAGCAACATGAGAATCAATTTATAGTATGATCAACTGCTAATTGATTATGTGATACAGCTTAATGGGAAACAAAAGTCACTCATGGCAGTACACTATCAAACAATGTAATAAAACAGTAATGCGGATTAACACTTATGAATCATTTGTCTGTCATAAGGCAGTTTCAGAATCAGTAACCATGCACTTGCTATAGAGAAAGGGCGTCATTTACAGCCCCCAGTAAAATTAGAAGATAGAAAGTGTGGGTTTTGCTGTGATGATGTCGTATAAGATGAAACACATTTCCTTATGGAATGCACTGCATATTCACAACTACGAAGAGAACTTTTCGAATCAATGATTTTGTCAATAAATCATTAGCTAAGGCTGATTTGGGGTGGCGTTTATCGTCAAGTATTGATTAAAGGCACGGGCGGCGTTCGTTGCAGAAATATTCATATTTGTTCAAATCGCCATCAACGGAAGGAATATTTAAAAGAACCTGCTCGTGTTACAGAAGTTTTGCTTCTGTTTACATAACACAGCGCAATTCTATTGGTTAATCACACACAAATGATATAAACGCTCTTTATTATTTCCATATCAGGAAAACAGTAACAAATAACGCTCTTTATGTTACCATAACCCGATCTAAACAAAAGCCAGGTTATGTAACGTTTTTTGCTTTTGTTTACATAACAAAGGGAAAATATTTGACAATAACATATTGTTTATGTCATATTTCTTATTGGTATAAGAACAAAGTCTGTCTATATTTTACTATGCTTTCTGTTTATGGCGGTTTTTGGCGGAGGTGAATATCTTAACAGCATATCCACCGCCAACGCCGCCCGTATCTTTAAACTTTGTTATCGTATTGGCTTTTCAACTGACTGGGAGAATCCATTTATTATAGAAAGTGTTAAGCAATGCGAATATGGTTCAATATATAAACAGGGTTCAATATATAAATAGGGTTCAATATATAAACAGGGTTCAATACATAAACAGTGTTCAATATATAAACAGTGTTCAATATATAAACAGTGTTCAATATATAAACAGGGTTCAATTTAAAAACAGGGTTCAACATATAAACAGGATTAATATATCAACAGGGTTCAAAATATTAACATGGTTCAATATATAAACAGTGTTCAATATATTAACATGATTCAATACACAGGGCTCAATATATATATATATATATATATATTATATATATATATATATATATGTTTCAATATATAAACAGGGTTCGTCTATATAAACAGGGTTCAATATATAAACAGTGTTCAATATATTAACATGATTCAATACATACACAGGGCTCAATATATATATATATATATATATATATAGCTATATATATATATATATATATATATATATATATGTTTCGATATATAAACAGGGTTCGTCTATATAAACAGGTTTCAATATATAAACAGGGTGCTTGCGCGCTCCGAATTAGCGAATACGAATATAATTCTTACCTGGGTACGTCATGAGCGTAACCAGCCAATCAAACATCGCCTGGCTCCGGACTTCCAGAAGATGACCTCTGTCACATTCACACAGGTTTTTACTCTGGCGCCATGTCTGGCTGTCATTGGCTCCCATTTTGTACCATATGTTAAAATCAATGTTGTATGTGTATCCTGTAAAGAGAAGGGAAACCTCTGGGCATCCAAATAAAGAAAATATCTAGAAGAAGATTTAAAATGTGCACGGTTAGAAGCAGGACAATTTATTGAAGCGAATTTGACCATGCAGCAAAAAATAAAGAGACAACAAAAGTCACACTGGGAATTCAAAAATCTTTCTATAATATGATGAAAAGGACATACATTACATGTGGGTCTGGGGCAGCATGAAGAACGTTCGATAAAATATAATAAATATTGCACGGCTTGTCCGTGACTATGCCAAAATAGTGGTCCTCGGTAGAGGAATAGTCCCCTCGCCCCCGGCTCGGGTACTATTCCTCCCCTCGGACCACTATTTTGGCATAGTCACCTCCAAGCCGTGCAATATTTATATAATAGAAACATTTCCTGTATATCATTGTATGCTTTTCATCATTGGGTAGACGGGACCTTGGATTACTGGGACCTAATAAATATGAGCAATTGAACATAACATGCTAATTATTACAAAACAAGTATTCATCTTTGAGATGATAACATTTTATTTCGTGATTACTGTATCTGCCATATGGGCTTGTAACGCGCTCCAATGCCCACCCTTCATAAATAAGAACGAAATAGCGCGAATTATAGAAATAAGAATTTATTTTTATTAACTAAATAACGGAGATATTTGAAGAAGTGTTTTTGACGAAATAATGGAAATATTTGAAGAACCCAAACCTCCCCCAAGCCCACCCACCCTAAAGAAGAATTTGATTTATATTTCACCAGAGTTGATCTATTGTGGTGTTGTAATTTCTCATACAAATCGCCGTTATTTCGTAAAGGTACATTCTTTATAGAGTTATTACCCTTTGGCAATGTTAGGATTTTAGCTTTTCAAAGAGCCTGTGGCATGCTTCAACGGCTGGCGTGGCATGCCACATACCCTTTACCACTGAGGCATTTTAACTAATAGTTTTGTATTACTACAGAGTAACATTGGTCTGTATCAGGTGACCCTTCCATGCACTGCTCTTATGCATCGCTCCTATATACGTGCCTGCTCTAAACATGCGCATGGCAGTATACATATGTGTCTCAAGCATGCTACAATGACGTAAATCATGACCATGTATACTGGATGTTACGTCTGTGTGTGGGTGATAAATACGCCGTATAGATAAGGCGAATAAGGGTGGATACACACATGCATGTAATCTCTGTAAATGTCGTGTATTTGTCGTTTTACATGGATCATACAGACCATGTAATATGTGTCCGGTGACAACACAATCATTGCGGCTATGTTTTACCACAGTGAGCCAAGCTCTGAATGTGCAGGAAGCCGTTGAATGAACGAAGTCGTCAGGCCGTTTCAAATAATTGTTCGCGCGATAACCCAAATGTTGGACTTTCTGTTTGAATCGTTGTATGTCTTCTCTTGATTGTTATACCAGTGATGGCCCCAGGATTTCCTCAACGCAGGGGCTATGATCCCCAAACATGGGGGTGGGGCTATATTACCCCGGGGGCTACCGGACTGACCATTGTATATTTCCTCGACGTGGTAACTTTTCAGGATTTAGTCGGAAATATGGCTTGTTGCCATTCATCGGAAAGCTCTCGGCGGGGTGGGGGCATGCAGCACCGTGAGTCCTGACCCCCACACATGAAGCCACGAAGCCACTCCTGACTTATACATATTGTAGTTGACAGTCATTTCTGTCGTGTCTGTTTGCTACGAGTGATTAATCTAATATTCAACAATTTATGCTATTCATATAATTATGAACATAGTATTACAACTTTAAATTTGAGAGTACAGAAGGCAGTGTTGATGTGTGTCTTCATTCGGGGAAAAGAGTTGTCTAGCTCTACGAGTTCCCAACTACGTCACCTTTTCTCTTTTGTGTTATATATGTATACGCAAAATTTACAACTATGGAATATTTAAGTTAATCATATTGTAAACATTCATGCCCAGATAATCCCGGCTGATACATTCAACTAAATCCCTTAGTTATTCGAATCGTTCGAGAACCAGCCCCCCTCCCCCAATCATGGATTATGGTCCAAAATGTTATAATCCAAGCGTGGACAAGCTAAAATTGTGACAGTTAGGAACTTTGTCAACCTTTGGTTTGAAAAACATATACTTTTATATACATTCTGGGTGAAAAAAGGGGGGGGGTCACTCTCTTTAGTTTCAACGCTGTACCTGCATTAATTTTTTGGCGCTGTACAGTGGATATTTGCATGGAAATCCCAATTGAATGTTATCACATGACCTCGCTCTGAAACTATCCGAGGAATCTCGACGAACCGGTATCATGCGGTATTGTCTGTCTTAATTTTCCAACGCCTGTTATTCAAGGAATGAGAGCACCATATCGGCTTGTTAAAGTGACACTAAACACTCGTGTATCACAATCGCCCTAAAAGAGCACATTTTATTTAAATTTTGGATGACCCTGAAATGACGAAAAACAAATCAAGTATAAAATCGACGGACTCAAATCCACTTTTCAAAATTAATTAAAACTCGTGAAAAACAGCAACAGATATCAAACAGGATTTATTCATTTCGGCATCCATGAAAGAATTGATGACTGGCCTGAAATTTCTTGATAACAGTTAGTTTGATAATGGCTTATAACTGCTCACTTGTCTCGCCTGTTAAAATTGTCCGATCGCGCGCAGGCGACTAATGCTATCAATGATTGGTGTGACCATGTAAAATACATGGATTTTACATACAGAATTACATGCATGTGTGTATCCACCCTAAGGGTAGAACTAGTGCAGTTAAAGACATATTATGGACTTGTTCGAGTGCATGAATCTGATAAGTTAGTACTCAGGCGCAATGCCAAGCTTGGAAATGTAGCATTCTAATAACATCGTCGAAAATTTCAAAGAAATCGACCATACCACTCTATAGAAAACATCGTCTGAACTACGCTACGCTCAATTGTAAATATTTACTTCTCGATTCGGGACGCAACTATCGGCGATAAACTAACACAAATCATTTCGCCGTTGAGAGTCATTGCTTTTAATTGATATATAAGAATGGCGGTGTGTGTTGTCAATTTGCATTAATATTCGTAACAATAACAACTTTGAGCAAGATTATTCTCCATTTCTATTTGATCACCCTACCGGAGTATTTCACATCACTTTAATTGGCGTAACGGAGCAGCAAGTGTGTTACAAGCCCCTGTGTTTCTGCCGTTTGCAAAAAGATTGCATGTATTTTATCGGTTTGTTCTTCGATTATCTGTTATTGGTTAATGGTACAGACTGCAGATGGAAAATTATGTAATAAATACAGAGACTGTGCGACCATTTAGTCATCTGGTCAGGGCTAGTTACAAAGTATGATATTGTGATATATCTCACTATTTGTATATCGTATTTTCAGTGCGCAAATTATTTCATTGAACAAACTTATCCCCTATAAACCAGACTTTCCCAATACATGTCGAAGTATAATCCCATGTATAATGGGCAGATCATTAATAGCAAACACCATTGGCAAATATATCCGCATGGTTTAATGTTGCGACATTAACCACAGTCCTATTCAATTCTACCGTGTATATACTTTCGCTAATCACGCAAATCGAGTTCAACCATGCCTCTAGCATTGTTTGTAACTTGGAAACTCTCAAACACACATCGATAAAAAGCTACAGTAATTTTCGATAGGGGGGATTCGAATTTGGGAGTTGTTGCTGTCTGACACGTTTACCCGTCGGGCTGCATGCTATGTGGTTCGGCGGGGTCTCCATTTAGATACTGCTATACGTTTGTTATGCTAGACGGATTGTATATGTATATATATATTGTTGCTGCTGTTACATATGTTGATCCATGTACACATTAAAATGACTAATCCCCCCGACTCTGATCTGTCTTCTTGAAAATCTACAACCCGGAAATCAGCTCTACTACAAAAGTTACAGAATCTGCTATCTTTGTCGCATATATACTGCGGTTAACTAGTGGTTGTGGATGCTGAACCTTATTTCACAAGTTTAGTTAATTAGCGTTTTGATATTTCCTGGTGCTTTCACAATTGACCCCCGGGAAAACGAAGCCTTCTATATCTTTTTCCGATGCGATTCTGATCACCATACATGAACTATAGTTTACCTGAGTGATCTTCACGTCTATAGACTCCGCTTGATGTATACAAAGAGTCAAGAACGCCGCCGGACATATAACATTCACTATCGTCAACGTTGAAGGAGAACTCCAGACAAGATAGACGTTCGCATAATCTCGAGCAGTCAATTTCAGAATCGGCCTTCTTCACTTGCGTTGGTTGAAAGTCACATCCTGTTGGACTCTGATCATCGTGTTTCGTGAAACGTACTCCATGAACACATGGCATGAATACAGACACCAAACTCACTAGGTTTACGTACAACATCGCTATACTGAAACCAAACTTACTAAGTGTACGTATATCATCGCTGGACTGAAACCAAACGCACTAGGTGTACGTATATCATCGCTATACTGAAACCAAACTCACTAGGTGTACGTACATCATCGCTAGACTCAACCACGAACCACGCCGTCTACATCAATAGCTTTATTGTAGTGTGGTCCTGTATCTATAGGGATCACAATGTCAACGAAATATCGACATAAAGAACTCTGGTCTGCGTGTGTTGATGTGACAGGGTGTTGCATAGGAACAAGGTGGCTTTTGTTCGCCATTATATACGGCACCACATACCATCTCAATTGTCCAGTTCCGATCGATACATGGTTATTTTCGATAAGAAATGTTCAAGGAAGTACAGTCCGTGTCTCCATATATCTTTCATAAATAAAACCCTCTAGGGCAATTAAAATACCAAAAACAGTATACTAAGTTTTCCCCATATATGGATTTCCTCAACAATATCATGAAAACAAAGATGGATTATATTAAACTACTATATAAGTGGGATGAAAGAGAATAGCATTCGATCTTATTGACCATGCCTGGTGCGAAGCGCCCAATACTCAATTATTCATACAACACAAACACATTGTCTGCTGCTTTATTGTCTCACATGATTAAAAAGGCCACATCGAATTACTTTAAGAACCAACTAGAGCAGAATAATGGTAATTCGAAAGTTCTGTGGAAAACCTTGAAGAGACTTTGGACACCATCTATGAAAGCAAATCGCTCCTCGTCGAACATCTATTTAAAAACAGGCGATTCTTTTATGTTTGATAAAGGGGCAGTAGCTAATCGATTTAACATCTTGCTGGTTTAATACAGAAACTACCCACTCCAACGGGAAAATATGACAAAAGCTTTGTGGATAAGTACTATGCCTAAAACACTGCCGCCCTTAGCTCGTTCGAGCTTGAAAAAGTTTCCATGAGAGAAGAATCCGAATTTCTGCTGGATCTGACCACATCCAAGGCAACTGGTTTAGACACAATTACAATCAGGTTTCTGTGGGACGGTGCATCTCTCACAGTGTCTTACTTGACCCACACATGTATTATCAACCTGACCTTTCATCACGGACATATTCCGTCAGATTTAAAATCAGCTAGGGTGGTGCCTATTTATAAGAAAAATTAAAAAACCAACCATAGTAACTACCATCTCCACCCTTAAGAGGGAGGTAATGTGGTAGCATTTGAATGAAGAATTCAGTCTAAATTTTCTGGAAAAGATTGCTCAATACGTACAAAGCGCGGAAGACCGCCGCGTGTTTGTTGGAAAGTGTGAAGATATGTTTAGCGACAACGCGAAGTGGATTTTTTATTTGATTTTGTGACATTCGAATTTTGATGGAAATATTTGAAAACAATCATGTACTGTTGACCTACTTCCTATTAATATCCAAACTGGGTCGAAAATCAAAATTCTGCTCTGTGTTGTCTCCATATAAGCATTCAATCTTTCCAATAAGATATGATATGGTCGCCTACGCTTTGTAACGTTTTAGTAAACCTTTCCTGCAAATTAACGCTGAATTCCGCATCCAAATGTTTCCATTTTACCTCCCTCTTAATGTGGTCTCTAAAGTTTAGAAAAGGTGGTATTTGAACTTCTAGATGAATTTCAATCTGGTTTTAGATCTGGATTCTCGACTGAATCCACATTGATTAACTGACTATATTCGGGAACAAATTGATCAAGGAAGTATACAGGAATGGTATTGATAGACCTATAAGAAGCCTTTGACATGGTAGACCACCATATACTTTTAGACAAATTACACGCCATGGCTTTGATAGTAATACTCTTAATTGGTTTACAGCTTACCTTAATCGGACTCAAATTACTGACATTAAGGGCTCTTTCTCAGACACACATTTGATTACTTGCGGCGTCCCTCAGGGATTAATTCTTAAGCCATTATTATTCTTACTCTATATGTCAATGGTGCACCGGCCGCAGTAAAGTGTAGACTTCTATTGTACGTAGATAACTCTGCATTGCTTGTATCTGGGAAGTGTGTTCGGTGGGGGGGGGGTACAGCAGTTTCCGAATGCGCAGTTTGCCTCTCTTTGTGAATTGCTCATAGACAATATATGAATTAGGTAAGACCGATTATATTATGACTGGGTCCCAACCAATAATGCGATGCTATAATCATCTTAATATCAAATGTAATCAGACCAGTATCAGCCCCTCTGACACCGTTAAATGTATGGGACTTGCCTTTGGACCAACACCTAGGTGGAGAGCCTCAGCTCAAATAGTGTTATCTAAATCATGCTCAAGTCTTAAGTTCCTTCATAGAAAAGTTGACTCTTTAACTAGCTTCACAAAAAGATTACTAGTTCTTGCTTTGATTCAGTACAAAGGTACAGAAATCCCATAATAGAATGATTAGATATTGTCTTGGGCTACATAATCGAGCAACTGTAAGATACAAGCAACATCTAATCAATGAACAGCGAGTTAACCAAAGAAAGCTTTTACTAATGAAGAAGATAGTGGACTCAACAAAGGCTCCCAAATATCTCTGTAGATCAGGGCAACAAAAAATCAAATTGATCCCAAATGTAACAAGTCAGTTTGGATCACTATTCCTTAGAGTATTTTAATAGGTTGAAAATTCCTGAAAGTTCTATCTGTAAGTACTATTAACATAGTACTTGATTGTGTAGTTTCATGACACACTTTGGAGATTTTGCTTTGTAATTATTTTTTTATTTCATGACGGGGTGAGCGTAGCCTTTGACTGTGGTGTCGTAGTACGTGATCGCATAGTGTAATTCAGGTTGAAGGGAATAACATCACCTTACTGTCCACGGTTCAGTTGGTGCAAGCCTTATCGTCAAATGAGCCACCGAACCTACATTGTAGTCAAAGACACCCCTCTCTCCTATTTTTATTCAGAAATATCTACAGTGTATTTTAACTTCTAGTGGTACACGTGCTGTCTAATTCACTGTGACCTATCGTTATTCCAAATTCAACTGACTGAATTCATGTCATTGCTTAATCAAACATAATGTATTTTTAAACCAGTGGGTTGCGATGGTAGGACGCGGATGGGTGTATTCCGGTCTCCCGTGTGACCTGCGTGATCCATTGGGTACCATATTGGAAATAAATTGTCTTAGGACTGTTTTCTCATGCTATCCCCGATGGTCACAGTCTTGAATAAACGCCATACTCGTTGATCGACTGGGGAAGTGGCTATCTACCATCCGAGTTTTGTAGTAACTGCATGACGAGTTGTGTGGTAGCTCAAGAGTTATGTAGTAACAATCGCCGAGTTGTGCGTTTCATGAGTTTTATAGTCAAATCAACGAGCTATGTAGTAATTTGAGGTCACGAGTTCTGTAGTAGAAAATTAACTTGTTGTGTGGTAGAATACAAGCTAACGAGTTATATATTAGAAAATCGTCGAGTTTTTTTTTTTTGTCTTTTCGAAAACCAGTTTGGACTTTGTGCAATATTATATAGTAAATTCAGGTGTGTGAAATTTGTTTCCCTATTTTTCAGACCATCTCTCGATTTTACAGGAATCTGTAAAATGGGGAAAACGATACAAATGCGACTAAATTCGAATGAGGGTAAAACATGTCATGTCACCTTTCGTGCAAAAAACTCAAAATCGATTTTTGGGTCGAAATTTTCTAAGCCCAGCGATGGCCTGAAAAAATGGGGAAACCGGGGAAACTGAGACCAAATTCGAGAGAGGGAGCACCTTTCGCGCAAAATAACTCAAAATAAATTTTTTGCTCAAAATTTTATTTTTTAAGTCCAGCGATGGTCTGAAAAATGGGGAAAATAGCTTCACAACCAGGGGGGGGGGTGAAAAAAAAAATTCCGGCACGTATGCCGGGGTGGGTGGGTGGTCAAAGCCACCAACAAGCAATTTTTTCTGCGACTAAAAAAATAAATTCCTACTTGTTTTTTAGTGTTTTGGCAATGAGTTGGGCTTCAAAACCACTTTGAATGAGAGAAATAATGTAATTCTAACTGGTAAACTGACTGCAGGCAGTTATCGTGTTGTATTTTGTTGCAAATATTGAAATCCAAGATGGCCGCTGGCAGCCATGTTTTTTTGGCCGAATGACCTCAAAATGACTCATTCCTATTTACATGTCCATGTTAACATCCATGATAAATAGTATGCACAGAAATTCATATACACCTGTTTACAGTGAATTTCCCCCCGAAAATCTCTGTTTTAGTGTTAAAAGGGGGGTGGGTGTCAAAAAATGTTCGGAAAAAACTGCCGAAAACGGAAATAAAATTGGCGGTGGGGGTGGGTGGGTACAAAAAATGATCGAAAGGGAAAAAATGCCATACGTGCCTGAAATTTTTTTCAGACCCCCCCCTGTCACAACCCTGAATTTACTATGTAACATTGCATAAAGTCCAAACTGGCTTTCGAAAAGACAAAACAATGTTAGTTTAAAACTCGAAGATTTTGTACTACATAACTCGTTAGCTTTTTTTCTACTACATAACTCGTTGATTTTACTACATAACTCGTTGATTTTACTAAATAACTCGTTGATTTTACTACATAACTCGTTGATTTTACTACATAACTCGTGAGCTACCACACAAATCGGCGATTATTACTACATAACTCGTTGATTTTACTACATAACTCGTTGATTTTACTACATAACTCGTTGATTTTACTACATAACTCGTTGATTTTACTACATAACTCGTTGATTTTACTACACAACTCGTGAGCTACCACACAACTCGGCGATTGTTAATACAGAACTCATGAGCTACCGAATAACTCGCGAGTTACTGCACAAATCGGCATAACAACCATTTTGTATATCGCACCCTTCCGATAATAGCAGCCACAGTGACATAACGAGAACATTAATCTCCAATCCATGCTAGTTTAATCAAACATAAAATAGACTCAATAATTTACAACATAACATCGTGATATGATATTTTTATGAGCACAATTTGTGATGCGAACGCATCAGCAGTCACTTATAACGCGGCAAATTTCGCTGGAAGAAAGATAGTTTTCTTGAAGGGGTCACTCTCACAAAAAAAAACGCTGAAGGGTACACAGGGTTTGAAAATATGCTGAAGGGTACACAGGATTTGTGATAAGCACGAACACCGTTACTTAAATTGTGTTTATGAAAGTCTGGCATCCATTAGCAGTTTGTTTTCAGTACATTTTAACCCTTTACTCAACAAACCGGTCAAAACCGGCCAAATAAAGCTTCAACAGCCTAAAATATCTTTGGTCTGTCTCAATAAAACCATACACATATGGATATCATTGGAACCGGCTCCTTGACCACATTGTGATAGTTACAGTTAGCCCTGTGCCAATGCATTCTCTTATATATGCGAGTCGACCATAGGTCGCCTCGCATATATAAGAGAATGCATTGGCCTAAACAAAAAAATTCTTACATTCTTTAACAATTTTATAATTTTTAATGTGTTAAGCCAATGCATTCTCTTATATATGCGAGGCGACCTATGGTCGACTCGCATATATAAGAGAATGCATTGGCACAGGGCCCTTCTGTTGGGTAAAGGGTTAATATTCATTGGAACGTAAACAATTATTCTCTAACAGAAATCATGGCAGATACGAAACCTGAACGTCTTTAGAACGAAAATTTAAAACTTGTGAACCCTTCAGCACTTTTTTTGGTGACAGTGACCCCTTCAGCGTTAGTTTTGGTTCTAAAGATGTCCCGTTCGATTTATCCCTTTCATGACGGGAACTGCGCTGGTGCAGCATTACATATCATGTGTCAGTGCATTCTCTTATACATGCGTGTCTCCCATAGGGAGCCTCGCATATATAAGAGAATGCGCTGGATTAATAGGTCAAGGTAAATATTTTTAGGCCAATGTATTCTCTTATATATGCGAGGCGCCCTATGGGAGACTCCCATATATAAGAGAATGCATTGGCACAGGGTTTTCGCAAAATTTCAGGAAGCTCTAGTCATTGAAGGGTTAAACTACTCTTATGGAGCCCCTCACAGACGTCAGCAGACGACACTCGGCAATACAAGCTGCCATCTGCTCGTGGCTCCCTACGGGAATCTCCGGTCATGGAAGGGTTAACACTATAAAAGCACCATATGTACGTTTTCTACACCAGGAAATAAATAGGTTTGACCATTTTACTTTTGCCTGATACCTGAACTGAAAATTAACTAACACAATTTTGACTAATTTGGTATCAAATCGAACCGTTGATCATTAAAGGGGGGATGTATAATAACGCTAAATCTGGCCATGGGACTATTTCCTATTATACGCAACAGAATATATGTAACAAATGAATGAATTTGAGCCATAGATTGGTGCAAAATACACTCATTTACTTTATGAACAATGTAAAACAACATGGTAATTATAATGAAAATGAGTTTATGGATGGAGTTATAAACTCATTTTCATTATAATTACCATGTTGTTTACATCGTTCATATAGAGCGAATGAGTGTATTTTTGCACTAATCTATGGCTCAAATTCATTAATTTGTTGCATATATGTGACCCGCCATATCAAATCCAGTCGTAAGTCGGGATTTTTTTACCCTGTGCCAATGCATTCTCTTATATATGCGAGTCGACCATAGGTCGCCTCGCATATATAAGAGAATGCATTGGCCTAACAATTTTTTATAATCTTTTTTAAATAAACGTTTCTTACAATTTTTAGGACATAAAATAAAAAACATCCATTACCCTGCAGGGAGCCCCACACATATATAGAAGCATATAGAAGAGTGTCGTCTGCTCATGTTTGTCTGGGGCTCTGTTTGGGTGAAATTATAAAATTGTTAAAGAATACAAGAAAAAATTATTAAAATTGTAAAAAATTGTTAGGCCAATGCATTCTCTTATATATGCGAGGTGACCTATGGTCGACTCGCATATATAAGAGAATGCATTGGCACAGGATAAAACAAATCCCGACTTACGACTGGATTTGATATGGCGGGTCACATATTCTGTTGAGTATAAATGGCAGGATTTAGTGTACAGTACCCCTTTATGGAAATAAAAAAAAAACCTCGTCCGACGATTAGTTGAATACACTTGGGAAAAAATCTAGTGTATGAATCTACTCTGAGTAATGTCTGATTAAATCCTTATTTGTCTCGACGTACATAACCGATCCGCGCACAATATATCCATATAATTGGGTGTCACCCCTATGCCCCCCCACCCCCGAAACCTGCATACCAGTTAAATATATAGAGGGGTGAATCGTGCGCACCAGTTAATGGGAATAAAATACTAAGTAATTTTACAGAAATTTCATAGTTTTCATACATTTGCTGAAGTAGTACCGTATCGATAACTTCAACATATCAAGAGGAAATATATTAGACTGAATTGCATCAAAATATGTCATTTGGGCTGGAAAATAATTTAAAAAAAATGTATTTGTGCAAAACATCTGCGTTTTTTAATCGTCTTCTTATATTATCTCGACATCCCTCTAAATCAATAATATACTATTCCGATGTATACTTTTTTAACTTGGTAGGAAAATCCATTTGTATAGGAAGGGTTAAACCCTGTATTTTACATTGGTTTATTCTATTTATTTTACATTGTTTCGGGGGTTGAACTATGAAATTAAATACGTCGTGAGCTATAAATAGGATGTTATTAGCATACTAAATAACAGGTGTTATGCGCGCTTCGTATTATTTTTGGATGATCTTACGGGGTTTTCGTAATGCGTATATGCTATGAATGATATGTATTGCACGTGTGTCAAATATGGTGGGAATCTTTAAATCATGCAAATTCACTTATTCCAATGTTTAGTGCGAACAAGAGATGAATCTGGGGAAATTTCGCGATTTATTGAATTGAAGAAAGTCGATGCCATTTCGATAACGTAGATTCTGATGTGTAACGGGTAATGATGTGAGCACTATATATAGTGAGTCATGTATGAGATCATAGAGTTATTACATAACTCCACAGGCACATAATAATAATAAATATCAATCAGGCCGCACACCATTAGAGACCATTTATTAAAGGCACGGGAGGCCTTAGTTGTCGAAAATATTCTTATTTGTTCCAATCACCGTAAACAGAAAAACATTAAAATGCATACAGTTTCGTTCATATATACCATGACCATCGCGTAAACAGCATGTTATCATAAAGACCTACTATATGTTACCTAAGCAAGAGCCTGATTGTGTTACAGAAGACAGCACAATGCTACTGGCTAATCACACACAAATGGCATAAACGCTCTTTATTTGTTCCATATCAGGAATTCACCAACAAAGAACGCTCTTTATGTTTACCATCATAATATAAACAAACACCAGAAAAGTAACTTTTTATGCTTGTGTTTACATAACAATGGTCAAACAAATGACAATAACATACTGTTTATGCGATATTTCTTATTTGTATACGGACAAAGTCTGTCTACATTTTGATGTTCTTTCTGTTTGTGGCGGTTTTTGCCTGGTGGGAATATTTTACAGGATACCCACCGCCAAGGCCAACCGTACCTTTAATGTTCATCATATTTGTCCAAGTCCGGCCATTTTGGATGGTATTAATGACATCCTTAGTTCAGCCTTATCCCTTCTATACTAAATACTCATTGACGAGTAGTTCCATATGATATGTTCTGATAATAATTTCAACAAATGATCATAATCGTTTGCTGAACTTATTATTCAACAATGGGACATATAGGTCAGGTGTTGAACTATTGTATTATCTTTTCGGCATACTGTTGTCTGCCTGTATACGCCATGTCACTAACTCGCGGCCATATTGGATCCACCAGGCCCCGGTTCCGTGGTTTTAGTTTAGTGCTACAGGTCAAAATTATGGCGTATCATTTCCATATATGGAAGTCATGAATATTCAAAAGCACCATATATGGAAATTCTACTCCAGAACTTTGACATGTAACACTAAAACCAAGGAACCGGGGCTGTATGAATCTCTGAAACCACGGAACGGAGCTGGATGATACGACCGCGACTCAGTGATCTCGCTTATTACCTGAATATCCTTCCAAAGCGAGTAATATACCATTCCAATTATTTTATACTTTTGTAATTGAATGGGAGAATGTTCGATAGCCGCGTGGTCTATGGCGTGTACACAGGGATGTGGCTAGAGGGGGGTGTCGGGGGTGTCTCACCGCCCCCCCCCCCCCCCCCCCCCCAGCAGAGAGCTATATTTTCAATAGTTGGAAATTTCATACCTGCCAGAACGAAATTTCACACCAACAATAGGTTGAAAATGTTCTTGTAGTTTGATTATAAAACAATTTATTGGGGGGAATTTATTGTTTGACCAATATTTGCATATGTTCCTATTTTTGGTCAAAAATTTTGACAGAAATGGTCATCAGTTGGACATTTTCCAACCTTAGGGGGTGACAGGTTGGAAATTTCCAACACTTGGAAAGCTTGTGTCCTGGTCCCTCCCCCGTGGCCAGTCAAAAACTTCTAGTTAATTTAAGAAAATAATATTGTCATACAATTGGTCAACATTGTCATTGGAATTGTCATCAGTTGGAAATTTCCAACAGTAGGAAGGCTTGAGGCTAGTCTAGATGTAAGGATATTGCGATTTTCTTGTTCAGATTTCAAAAAATTTCGCACACCGAGCCGAACCATGGTCGGTCCGGTGTGTCATTGCCCCATCCACATGGCCAATACAAAACTGCTAATTAGTTTAGCAAAACAATATTTTACTACATTTGGTCAAGCTTGTAGACATAAATGGTCATCAGTTGAAGAATTTTCCAACCTGAGGGGGAGCATGAGGTTTGAAATTTCCAACACTAGGAAAGCTTCAGGCCAGTCTAGATGCTAGGATTTGCGATTTTCTTGTATAGTTTTCAAAATTTTCTCACACCGGGCCGAACAACCATGGTCGGCCCGGTGTTTCCTGGTCTTTCAGGTTGAAAAATCTTAATGTTCTCATACTGGGAAAATAGAAGCATGGCTAATGAATATATAGGAAATTAGGCCTGAGCATGAGGTACAAGGGGGGTGCAAATGGAATTATGCAAAAAGTTGGGTTGGTGCGATTCCGACTCAAGGGGGGGGGGTGCAGTTGGAAATTCCCAAGGTGGACACCCCCCAGCGGAGACCCTCTAGCCACATCCCTGCGTGTACAGCATCATCATCGCAGATGGACATAGCCGAATTGGGCATAGGCTCGACGCCCAGTACGGATCAGCCCGAAAATTCACATCCACAAAAACTATTCCGGAGGCTGATGTCGTCATGTGGTGTAAATACGCAAATTACGCATTGTCACTGAGTCGCGGCCATATTGTATCCATCCAGCCCCGTTCCGTTTTTTTAGTGCTACAGGTCTAACTACTGGAGTAGCATTCCATATATGAAGCTTTTTGGATATTCACGAATTCCATATATGGAATGCTACTCAATTGATCTGTAGCACTAACAACGGGCTGGATGGACGGACTGGATGGACTTGTAGCCCTAAAAAAACAGGGCTGGATGGATCCAATATGGCCGCAACTCAGTGACAAGGTGTATACTATACCACACAAAAAGGCCGATCTCGGACGAAACGGATGAAAATTAATATATGGCCTTTAATGATGTACCATCTTGTTGATAATTGCATTAACACAGGCCGATACATAGTATAACAAAACAGTTTTCAACTCTGTAAGTACATCGGTGTCATAGACATCGAGCCCATGGTGTTGGGCTTCTGTACACCGTAATAGTTATAGTTTTGTCCAACCGGTGACATATTGTCATGTGACATGTTCGTTTGGCCCATGGCCAGCTGTCCTGCTCTGAAGCCAAGTATGTCAGTCACGGAATGAGATGAGGGCCATCGCATCATGCATGGATGAACACCTGACATCATGGTTTTATTGTCAATGGGAATGCTCGCCTGTTGAGCGGTGTGAATTTGTGGCGCGGAGACACTACATGCCATGGGAGAACCGGTGTATGAATACGGGTAAAACTGGTTATACAATGGCGTCGTGTTGAAACTTTTGTTCTCACACTGTGGACTCGTGTTCTGACTGCCTCCTCCGCCTGCTCCTCCTCCTCCTCCTCCGCCAATTTTATTCCTTAGAATCCGACTAATAGAACTAACAGACGGGACGTTGTATTTATCACACACGCCATCGGCTAGCAGTTTATCTCTTATCTCCCAAGCAAAGATTCCGGGATCTCTTTCTTTATATACTTTGATATGTTTTACCACATTCGGGGTAGTGACCCTCGGTTTACTTCCTCCGATTGCTCCGGGCAGAATTGAGCCAGTCTCGTTGTATCTCGCGAGAATTTTACTCACACAACCATGTGACACCCGTAGCTGTCTGCTTATATCACATGGTCGAACTCCCAGTTGGGCGAGTTCGACTATCCTCAGTCGTATGGCGTTTGGTAATGGACGTCCGTTGACGAACACTCCTCCCAGTTGGTTCACTTCTCCATAGGATTGCTCTGAAAAAAGAAAAGTGTTTACATATTAGGCTAGCTTTTGAGAGTTTTTAGTCATAAGACGCCTACGAAACCCAACAATCCATAGTCTGATATAGAACCAGATGGTCAAATTATATATTCCTTATATGGTAATATATAACCAGAATACATATATAGCAAACGGACGTCTGTTGAAAAGCATAAGTTGGAAAGCGGGTACCTTAAACAAAAATGTGCTAAGAAGGAAGAAAATACTAACACGAAATGCTTACAATGTAAACAAGTGTTGTTAATAATGTAAGATGTATATGGATTATGATAACGTCACATGACTACATGTAAATGGGCCAATCACATTAATTACTAGCATATTAAATACCACTATTATCCCTTTCTATATTAAACACTCATTTAGATGTAGATGTAGATGTTTATTTGTACAGTAGATAAGAATAGATAACAAAGCATTGATATATGAATTAATGGTATTGTACAGGAGCAGCATGACCTACTGGTCGTCTTCCTGCTGCCCTTCAATCAATAATACAATAAGAAAATATGATGGCGTGTGTAGTCTCTTTTATGAGTATAGTACCCAGGGGGGGGGGGTAGGTCAAAAGTAAAAACACATCACGCTGAAAATGGCCTTAGTTACCCTTGGACTACACACAAAAAAACAAAAAAGAATGAAAAAAAAAATTGGAATTTATTTTTGCAAATTTTTTCCATTTTTAGGTGCCGCGCCCACTAAAATGAAAACAGAAATAATTAGTTTCAAAGCAAATAAAACCAATAACTTATAGCCATTATGTTCTTAAGTGGCCACTGAAGACATAGCAAAACTCAAATTTCTTGTATCGGTGAAAAAAATGACAAAAAGTGGATTTTTAAAAAATGGTCCGGCCGCGGGGGACCCACCCCCTAGGCCCTATATGTTGCAAATTTTTTCCGACCCCCCCCCCCCCCCCCTGTAGTACCCTTTAGATTTTCGGATAGCTGATATCTGGAGCTTAATGTAGTGGCTGTGCTAGATGTTTGTTTGGGGATTTGTTGTACTTACGAGTGTAAGGGACTGTGTGCATTTTACAAACATTTTATTAAGTAGTTGACGTGTGTTTGATGTTTAAAGTGATGTGAAACACTCAGGTTGGTGATCGAATAGAAATGGAGAATATTCATGCTAAAAGTAGTTATTTTTAAGAATATTAATACAAAGTGACAGTCATTTTTATATATTAATTAAATGCAATAACTCTCGATGGCGAAATAATTTGCGTTTGTTTATCGCCGATTGTCGCGTCCCGAATCGAGATGTAAATATTTACAAATAAGCGTAGTTCAGGCGATGATATCTATGGAGTGGTGTGGTCGATTTATTTGAGATTTTCGGTGATGCTAGATGGCATAGCGTCTGAATACTAACTTATCACTTTCTCGCACCCGAACAAGTACATAATATGCCTTTAAAATATGGGCGTAATCAACATCTATTTTTTCTTGTTTAGTTTAGTTATAAATATGAGTTTTTAACGATTACTGGTTTTTGAATGTGCATGTAAATTTCCACAGCTCATGTAATAATTTATCCCAGTAACCAAACGTTACCAAATATGTTTAAATAAATTTAAAATTAAAACAGCTTTGGTTTAGAGACTTGATTGGTGATGTATGTTCCGGGCAATGTATTATTTCAAAAATGCAGCGATCCGGTGAAAGTTTCTTCATCAGAAAGGCACATTGAAACAAAGAGGATTATAGCTATGTAAACCCCACCACCAGACATATTAGCAAACCCTCCACCCGTCGATACTAATACTATTAGATTAACTGCATCTTGATAGAGGTGTTAACTTTTCATAACCAGATAAATCACCAATAATACCATTAATGAAAGAGTTTCGTGAAACGAATGGTATTGGTTGACAAATAGTATTAAACTTTCTTGAGGAATCAAAAGTGACTTTACCAAATGAAAATATTTTTTGCCAAATGTGAATTAGTTTTGCCATTGGAAAATTTGACAAGTGGCAGCGCAAACCCTCGTTGAAACATAACAACTTCATAGAGTACACTTTCGCAACATGACTATGGGGGCACCATTTCTAAATTCGAAGCATTCGACGTAGTTCTGCACTGCCAAACGTGCCATGATGTGGTGTCATAAATATAAATTTGACCTGATGTCAAAATTGACTTGGCTCTCATTTCGTTTCGCGATAAGGAGCATACCGAAACGACGTAGATATCTCGACTAAGCCATAATACGTGCCGGACCAGTGGATTTTGCGCATAATGTTATCACATAATAATAGCAATCAAGCCACGGAACCAGTCTCTAGGGGAATATCCAACACTTACCCTGTAAAACTATTACCAAGTAGACGTAATTAATTTGTTTGGATTTGCCTTAGTTAAGTGTAGTTTTATCGATAAAGCAGAGAAATATCAACACGATAATAGAAATTGTATTAGCTCTGGGAAAATTAAAATTAGTATTGGTCTATTTCACCCAACTCACATCCTGTCAAATTAGATGGAAGGTTGGTTGCAAATGACTGCCACGATAATAGTTATACAATGTATACGCTTTGCGCTCTCTGACTATCTTAATCCGTGACGCTTAGGCAAGGTTCCCTTTAAGCGTGACCAACAAGTTTTCTGCTTGGAAGCTTTGGTTCCGGTAGGTAGATATCGTCTGCGATATCTTATTGTGGTAATCAGCTCCGGTTAGTGTCTTCGAATCACCCTCGGGAATGCCGTTGCAGAGGTATACAGATATACCACAATAGATTGTATAGTAATAAAAAGAATAAAAGCATAAATACTATGTGCCAAGAAACTATGGAGTTCTTGCTTACATGTTCTTTATTCTCTTGCCGACGAATCCTTAATTATAGAGGAATGTTAGATTAGGGATCAGAATTCACCATGAACTTGGGTAACTTGTTTGAACCACGTGGCAATTGTGTTTTGTGGTATTTTGCGGTTGCTTTGTCTTGTGAATTATTTATTTTGGTCAATATGCCTATACAACCTTGCATAGCTTGAAAATATAATGAAAACTCCATGACTTAATTCCTAGCAAAATTATGGGGTGCCCCTGGTCGAAAATTGTGGAACGAAATGTATGTGCAATGTTCCAGTTAACAGCGAGTATTGATAGATGCTCTGAGACATAGCAGAACTATTACAAGATGGATTGTGCATTGCTGTTTTTACAAGAACATCCCATTCAACGAGAGTTACCATAGTGGTCAGTTTCAGAATATGCCCGCGCATTTGTCAAAGTTATGACCATTCCTGAAAGATGTTCCCAGTGTAAAGGTGAGTTTTCAAGTTGATATAAAACTTGGTATAGCGTTTACTGAGTAAAAGGCCCAAACGCTGACAATGGTGTGATTAGGATGGATCATAAAACATATAGTTCCTGTATCTCTCCCTAATGCTATTCATGCGCTTGAATACCTACACATGTCTGAGCCCCTATATATATACCCTGATAATTTTATTCTGATCTGGCTGACACATCATCGCAGATTTTATTTCATTCACATACTCAAAGATGTCTTCAAAATAGAAAATATATTTTGTTAAATTTTAGTGTCGAAAATATCGAGCAAAACTACCCTCGGTCAGAAATTTGTATGGAGTAACGGAAATTGCCAACTGTTTAATACAATGGAGGCATGAGTGTTGCTGTGTGTATCCGCAATGAGAGCGGAGGACAAGTGATTGAAACTCTTTGACATAAATTAATTTTACTGCTCAGTGGAAAAATACATTATGAGATATTCAAGTGACAACTGTGTTAAATTTAGACAAGTTTTCAATCATAATTTGAACAAATTTTTAAACAAAGAAAAACGATTTTCCTACCTATACCATACTCTGTGACAAGGTCCCGTTAGCAGAAACACTCATACATTTTTTAGGCATATTGTTTTTGTTTTATTTGTTCATATCTGCCACTTTATCATCTCGCGGCTGTATGATTTGCAGGTTCATTTGAAACCGCGGCGATCTGAATCTACAGAGACGTATGGTTTACATACAGAACTGGTGACTTAGAGATATCGCATTTACTAGTGAAAACATATTTTATCATGCGAGTACACTCATTCAGGAACCAAAGTCAACAAATGTTGCAACATATAGATGTCATTTACAACATATCTGTCAACAAGTTATCGTTATTTTAACACACTTGTTCTCGTGCTTAAATTGGCATGCAGATGTTCTGGGTTGTATTAACCCTTTTTATACTAAATGTATTCTCCCATTCAGTTAAAAGGTATACATCGGAATTGTCTATTATTCATTTGAGGTGCTGTTAAGGTGATAAAAGCAGACGATAGATAATTAGAAGTGCAGACCGAAGGAGCCCTATTTATTGAAGGAAATGTTTAGATAATAAGTTCAACAAATGGTCAGAACATTTCCTATGGGATAACTACTCGTCAATAATGCTTTAGTGTAGAAAGGGTTAAACTTATTATCTGAACATTTCCTATGGGATAACTACTCGTCAATGATGCTTTAGTATAGAACGGGTTAAACTTATTATCTGAACATTTCCTATGAGATAAAACTACTCGTCAATGATGCTTTAGTATAGACAGGGTTAACAAGTCTTTTTGTGTTGCCTTGTTATCCTACAATTTGATTATGATTTTTAAACATTATATACATTTAAAATAGGCATTCTACAAATTAGTTCTAGTCTGCTGCCATATATGTATATGACTCTACGGTATAATACAAATGCGTCAGTATATATAGTGAGTTTTTCAAATTAACTCGTATGCAACATATGATTTCGCATCTCAACAATCCATAGCAACGGTCATCTGTTATTTTTATTTCTTCTGGTATAATGTATAGTGTTGTGAGACCTAGATGTTTCTTGACCTTCGTTCTTTGTAATATCTGCTATTTTAATTGGCCGGTTTTCTAATTTCTGTGAATCTGTGGAGAATCATGACCATATGAAGAATTTAGAATAGTTGGAAAATATCTTCAATTTTACATTGCGGAATTGTTTATCTACATCGTCCAGCCGATGGGAATTTCAATTTCTTTCTCAATCCCACGGATATATTCTTGTCGTAAATCGTGAAATAATTTTAAAACTTCAAAGATTGCCACACAATTCCATAATTAAACACGCCTCACAAACATTCCCAATTTAAAGAAAAATTCGACCTGGGCAAGTTTACGGTTATTACCGGAAAGTTTACGGCGAAGAACAATGTTAAGTGTGGGAATACGGCCCTAATTGTGGAACTTTTGGGCAACAGGTTGAGATGTGTATAGCTTCCATATGTGAACGGTCGATAGCGAGTGACCATCGCGATAATAAAACTCGTCAGATAGTCTAGTTAGATTGATTGGAAATAAATTTGCCTTGAATGAATTGCTGCTATAAAGCGTCGGTTCTGCAAACGATTCTCACATATCACAGGGTAATTAAAGATAAAGTGACCGCTAATAAAATGAAGATGGGTTCCGCTTTGGAATATCACTGACCTGACTTAGAGCGACGGGCTGTATTCGAGTCAGTCCTAGTAATAGGGGGAGGTGAGGTCACGTAAACCCTATATTTTCGTTCTAAACGTGTACATGTGTTATTCAGCCTTCAAATATAGATGTAATGATTGTAATGATTCAATTATTGGTTATGTTTCAACCAGGGGTATTGTCTGTCTATGTATATGCAATTTCTGTATACCATACGTTATTATTTTATTTCATACCTCCATTTGTTTGGAGAAGAATATGGACATGCCTGAAGTTCAGTAGTGGCAACTGAATTTTTGCCAAAATAAATGTCCTACTTGTGTGAAGTTCTGTTGTCCAAAAGTCAACGCTGTGTTGTTCTTTAGGATTATATTCAAACCTCAAATATGCTGGTAAATATAACTTTTATCACCCCCAATTTACAATATGAAAATGATTGTGACCCATCCATATACGAATAATGAGTAGGGTTCTAACCTCTGTTAGAAATACATATCAGCGCGCGATGATCCTTTCCACAATGAAACCATCGGAAATCCGCCGGTCTTCAATGTTCACGAATCGATTGTCCATTGCATTTATTTACCTTTTCATTTCTTATTTTAGAAATTTACGATATAATCCTTTTTGGAATTTGCTTTGTAAAGTCAGCTATGGTTAATTTCTGTGTGTTTAATCTAATCTGGATAAATGATATATTTTTGAGTCATATATTTCTATAACTTTGTTGGGGCTCTCTCAAGTATAGGTACATATATAATAATATAATATATATTTATCAGACAATTTCGAGAAAATCTATTAACCCGTGTTAGACTTAAAGTTATAGCGTTGAACATATATATATTTAGCTTTAATTGCAAAAAATAGTGGATATATTTCATACTATCGTTTTGTAAGGAAAATGTATCATTTGTTTTCGTGAATCACCTTGACAATCGATTTGGTACTCTTCGTTAATGATTTCCTGTCCCATTTGATATAACATTAGAACAAATTCTTAAAGATATTCAATCTGTTCCTGTCACCACGTTATACAACAAAAACATTTATTGGAAACTCGTTTTGTTGAAGGCATCGCCTTAGCACTGCCGTTCCAAAAACAAAACACACGATAAACATCTGATGTTACATGTTTTCCATTACAGTGTTTTAAAACAAAAAAATTCAATCAAAATGTTGTAATGTTCTAAAAAGAAATACCCACATGCATGCATAAACTGTCACGGTTCGTAAAAAATAAATCATAGAACAATTCAATTCCTAGTGATAGAAGCTCGAGTTGACTGGACCAATACTGGTTTCCATGACTCATACTTATTATTTTACAAACCCGAATCTATACAAAACAGGGAAGTCAATTGTCCTCTTATAGAAACGCTCTTTAATATTTGCCACTTATAAGTACGACATAGACGCTCTTTATCCTGCGCCAGCCTGTTTGCTTAAACGAATCTCACAATGAACTTATTTCAAGGATACAAATAAGCCCATATCGGCATTATTTGAATCTGAATTACGCTCTATATGATCCTAAACAAATTAATTATTTAATCTACTATATACAACATATTTTCATTGGCACGCCTCACCAGATTCACGCTATTTATAATATGTTGTTTTTTTACTGCGGCACGTGCCGTTCAACGGAATAACTGATATAAGCTCAATATGAACATAATTATGTGAATATTTAGGTCCAATATGAACCTATTTTCACGAAAACAATCATGTTGCCTGAGCGCTCGACAAGAATAAAAAAAAAACAATAATGCATTTATCACCTTTGAAGGTCGAATCTGACCCAAAAAAAACTCTTTTCTGAATGGGCTGGTAGCTTAGATCAGAAAATGCATAAATTGTTATATTATGTTGTGCAGAGTGCCTGTCCGATTTAGCATCACATTAGTCTGTGTTCATTTTCAGCTTACTATGCAAAAGAAAACCGGCAACGACTTACAAGAACCATCATTTTTATGGCACATGCATCGCGAAAATACACAAATAAATCCCATCATTTGTATGGCACATGCATCGCGAAAATACACAAATAAATCCCATCATTTTCTGTTAAAAACAATTTTAAAAAACGCTCTTTATTATCTACTGTTTTGGGTGACGGAAGCATCGACGCTCTTTATCAGAGACGATCACTGGAATTATTGTTACGCTGATAAAAAATAAAAACGTGCTAAACATTCTCCTATGAAAGTCGATACCTGGCTATTAAAACCTCATATTGATGGGGTCACGTGTCTTATCTAATTATTTATCCAATAAAATTATTCATTCATTCATTGTTTTCTGGAATAGTAAAGTAGAGATGAAATATAATATAACCTCATTGCGATTTTGTCCATGTTAGTATTTGTATATATGTTTGCATTTGTGGTGCTACTGTGATAAACTGTATTTATATTATATAACAACTCTCCATCAATGGAGGACAATAAAGATATATATATATATATATATATATATATATATATATATTGTTTGTGTGTGTTTGGTCAGATTTGTTTGTGTTCAACATTAATGCATGTAAATTTTCTTCCGTGCACCACCATCTTTGTCCCGGGGAGAGGAGCGCCATCTAAGTTGCTATATAACTTGTGCTCCAACCCCAATTCGTTCATCCTATATTAGTTTGTTATGAACAAATTTGTTTGAAATGTATATATGGGATGCTCAATAAAATATGAAACAGAGATGATGGATCTATGATGTCACATCGGACAGTACATCATTAAATCAGGTGAGGAATCTTTGGTGTATTTGTAAGTTGTGATTTTTCAAGTCAGTGGGAATTTTCAGAGTGATTCCTTATATATTATGTTAAAGCAAGAGATAAATTTGCAAAAATTATGGCGGCATAATCATATGAAGTAGACAAGTGTGGTGTTTTATAATCGGTATGTGTATTTGGTTCTCCAGTTATCACTATAAGGGAGCATTAGGTGAGATAAGTGAAATCAGTATTTCTGCATTACTCATATATATGATATTGTACAATGCGGCATACATTCCTTCAACGGCATTGTTAGATCAGAAATGACAGTGACTTGACATTTGACAGACCACAGAACGTGTGGACATAATGACTAAATCATTGGAATTTCGGGTTTCGCCAATTATATTACTTGTCGTTTCTTTGAAGTTTTGCAAAGTCGCGTGTCAAGATAAACAAATTAAAATGAAAAGATACTAAATTAAAAAAATATATATATATTATTAAAATGTGGAATTTCATCGCATGTATGTTTGCCTGTATACGACAAGGATACATTTGATCGTCAGTTCTTTTCCAATGTGTCGAACAAATGTTCCAGTACACTGGTATACATTCTTCACAAAATGAATCATCTTAAAATGAATCAGTATTTGTAACAGCTTACTCACCCATTTCAGAAGAATTGAATCTGGTTATATTCCGACAGACTTCTATTTATCCAAAGTCAAAGAAAACCACAATTAAAATGGCAACTAGAAAAACTTCCAACAGATGATCAACAAGTTTTTCTTAATAAAAGTTAATATCGTAAAGCAAAATCGTGTTTGAGTTCGATCGTGACTAAACACATCGTGATATCATCAACAATAGTGAAGGGGGGATTGTTTGCGATATAGGTTACCATTTTGGTTTTATGCTTATCACAAAGGCAAGGCGTATCCAAAGAAAGTTGCGAAAAGTTAATTGTTTGTTCGCAGCCGTGATTGGATGAGGAATTTTCCGCTTCCACTTTCTGTGGCACCGCTGTTTCTCCTTGGCTGGAATTATATATATTATACCCCCAGCTGACTACCAGAAGGTTGCGGTCTGCTTTTCTTGAAATATTTCATTTTTTTTATATTTCAGCTGCATGGAATTGCCATTGGAACTTATTGTTATCTGAAAGTGTTCAACGTGGAAGATTTTATTAATTTTACCATATGTATGGATTCAATCTGCAATTTTTTTTTTATCCTGCCTAAGCAGTCGAAGCACGACATTGATTCATTGACGAAATTTTAACATATACGGCATTTATGAATACAATTGTATCTTAATTATTCTTATGTATCAGATTTATGGAGGCAGGGACTCGGTATAAATATTAGTGTTCATTACTAAATTCCTATGTGCTTGCTTCAGTGAGCGTGAACAAATTCTCATTTCTTATCAAAATGGCCATGTGTCGATCGGAATGGCACATTGAGATGTCCCTCAACTGAGATCAAACTTGAAAATCGGTTCCGATTTGTGGCCCATGTTGGGGTTGGAACCCGTGCCAACCTGATATGACTCAGACTGCGATGGTGGTATCCACGTTCAAGCTTGCGCAGATGAAGCTGAATTTGGCAAGTTCGTGTGTTTCCGTTGGCTTGGTTGTCCAGGATCTTCAAGACATTGATTAGAATCTCCAGGGTCTTCAGATCGATGTTTTGGGTACATTTAGATCATGCCATGAATTACTACTCTGGCTAACGCCCGTAGAGATCATATTCCACCAGTACAAAACCTGGGAACTTTTTGAAGTTTTGACAGGGAACCTTATAAAGTCGAAAAAATAACGCGGGGAATATATTTCTTTGTTATGATCTGTTCCTTAATAATGTACTTTACTGTGGGTGAAGGTCCAAACTCGAATTTAGGTGACTTTGTGAGCGATTTTGCTTTGCGTCGAGTACAATTGTGTAATTTCTTCTGGGTAATTAAATCAATGATTATTGCAATATCGGCTCACAAAAGTCACAGAAAAACATTCAATTTCGAGTTGGGACTTTCATTTATAATGAAGTACATTATTAAGCAACAGATAATAACAAAGAATTATAGTCCTCGCGTTATTTTTTCGACTTTATAAGGTTCCCTGTCAAAACTTCAAAAAGTTCTCAGGTTTTGTGCTGGTGGGATATGATCTCTACGGGCGTTAGCATAGTAGAGATTCATGGCATGATCGAGGGTACATTCAGGGTCTCAGAGATGATGGGTTTGGTTACAATGATCCCCGCATCTCTCCCGACATGCTATATACCTCTACAAAAGAGACAACCCTGTCTTTATTGAATGGATTCTCCTCTTCAGTTATAAAAGTATACTTTGGAATGGTCTATTATTTGTTTTGGAGGGATAAATATAAGCAGACGACTGACCGAAGAGCTTATGATACATGCAAGCGTCGGGCGATTGTTGTTCATTGAAATGTTAGATGATAAGTTCAACAAATGGCCTATAGATATGACTGTCTGTTGAACTTATTATCTGAACATTTCCTAAAGGAACTACTCGACAATGACAGAGAGGTTAAAATTTGAAATATCGCAGGAGAATTGAGGGAGTGTTACTTTGTGTTGTTTTTTTTTCATCAGTTGTATTCCCTCTGTTGCTAAAAATAATGATTTGCTTTAAAATTGAAGTGTGGACAAACTCTCTGTGATCACAGTTACTGGACATAAAGTCCCAAAATTATGGTTTTAATCGAATTTATAATAGTATACCGATTTATAAATTTGATTAAACCCTTATTGTTGGTACTTTATGTCCAGTAACTGTGCTGTGGTTCATTTATCGGAGAGATTTACATATCATGGGTACCCAAATCAATGTCGGAGAGATTTACATATCATGGGTACCCAAATCAATGTTTATCGGCGAGATTTACGTATCATGGGTACCCAAATCAATGTTTATCGGAGTGATTTACGTATCATGGGTACCCAAATCAATGTTTGCAAACATGTGAACTTATAACAAAGTCAATGTCAATGAAATGTTACTTTCGCCTATCGGATTTTCACTACCATTTGTATTACACAGCCATCGCTAAAACCTACAAAAGCATTCATAAAGAATGTGGAATACGATCACAAAAGCATTCATAAAGAATGTCGAATACGATCACAAAAGCATTCATAAAGAATGTCGAATACGATCACAAAAGCATTCATAAATAATGTCGAATACGATCACAAACGCTCATACTTGATAACGCTCTTTATTATCCACCGATTTCGGGAAACGATCCCATCGACGCTCTTTATCGGAGACAATCATTGGACATTATGCTCGCCTGACAAAAAAAAGTGTTAAATCTTCTTTTGAAATTCGATAACTGACAATATACTCAGTCTCCCATAAATAATATACTCATGGGTACTATTATGTAATCAGTATGTCCGTTAACATTTTTGGTTTCCGGCCGGTAACTCTAGTTTTGATTATTTTATCTGAACGCAAATTGGTATGTGTTTTTCTCAGCTGAAAATACACGTCAAGTTCGAATATGAGTTCAGTCTCGTCGAAAATCTACGGGATAATAAAGATATACATTCAATGTATAGTCAATTTTGGACTAGGTTCAGTCCAATAATTTTCACATGAGTTACTGCCCTTATTCGACTTAGAAGTTGAACGCATTTGGCATTGGAATTAGGGGTATATCAGATATTCTTTGTAAGCTCAACTTGTTATTGTAGTTTGTGGTAGAACAATTCGAAATGACGAACGGGCATATTTCACCGTGCCTTAGTTGTGGTATATATGAAGCGTATTGTTGTGTCAAATCCCATGAGTAAATTTTTAAATGGACCGAAGGTACTCGCAGTGGGCAAATTGGCAAAAATTATAAAGTCTGTAAAAACACCAGCCAGAATATGGAAAAATAGATAAACATTTTTCTTACATGTTTATATTCATTATTGATATATCTCCCATAACGAATATATGCAACAAAGCTGTCAGACTGATTTATCATCGCTAATCATCGCTAATCATCGCTAATCGTCTATAGTAAGTTCAAATGTTTTAGTTTTTTAATCTCAGTAAAAAATTGTTAGGCCAATGCATTCTCTTATATATGCGAGGCGACCTATGGTCGACTCGCATATATAAGAGAATGCATTGGCACAGGGTAAATCATAATATTTTTTAATTCTTTGACCATTTCCCATGTTTACTGCCAAGTTTTAATTAAATCTGGTATCTTGTTTGACTAATTTAACTAATTTAAATTGGTAATTCAACTATAACCGTATTGTTTACAGAACGATGGTTTTGACATACGAAATCTCATTATTGGAGAGTTATTAATAATGACAAAAATTCAATATTTTTGTTTATGTACTTGTTGAAGATAATTGTTCTACAGACTGGTATGTTATTTACCATGAACCCATTGCGAGTGCCTCAAAATCGGTTTTTAAATTTCAAAATGAACGGATTAATTTGCCACAGTTCTTGTATATCACATTATGGGTTGAATAATAGTGGTTTATAATCAAATAACAGCACTTTCGCATAAACAGCATCGTGGTTTATAGATAAAATAACAGCACTGTCTCAGAAGTAGTCGTTTTGTACGTGTCTTTATTTTGTGCATGTATGCATAATATAATTCCATTGTGCAATTCAGAAATAATATGATTATGTCTATAGTTTCGATCTTCACATCGAGTGGTGGATATTTCAGTCTATATAATGTTTACTGCAAGTAGGATAACGTTCGACTTTGTCTAAAAACGACACATTTTACACTAAATATTGGTCAAAGACTCAAAGTTGGAAAAAGAATGTATCAAAACAAAGCGAACCTACTTTGTGATTGAAATTTCCACTACTGTTGTTTCGGGCATGGAATTTCGAACTATTTTAAATTTTGACCAAACTTATATAACAACCGGGCAAACAGTTTTCTTTCAGATTAGTATGAGGGTGCGGGTGTCAGGGTGTGTGGTCGAGAGGACCCAAAAGCAAATTTTGCCGCAGCTCTACAAAAACATTTTGGCCTTAAAACTTAAGAGATAATGTAATGTAACATCAAAACTGCCTTCAGTCAGTCAGTATATAGATTGTTTCTTGATGTAAAATTACTAAATACCCGAGTTTCTGTCATTCTAGGTCACTCCGAATATGAATTGCATAGACACATTGCATAAGCGATCACTTTTATGTCAAACAAACTATCACATCTGAATCGCTCATTGAAATAGGTAGGAAACAGACAAGAAGAGGGGAAAATTTAATATTCTTCGGAAAATATTTGATTTCTTGTTTCTAGGGGTGTCGAAAAATGATCGGAAAAAACTTGCCACAAAGGAAAACAATTTTGATTGAGGGTCCTAAAAAACCTAAAAATTGCCAAAGGTAAAACAAAAGTATCAGATGTGTCTGCATATGTTTTCCAACACCCCCCCCCCCCCCCCCCCCCCGCAAACAACATCACAATTTCTAGGAAATTCGTTTTTAATTCACACTAGGACTGCTCTTCCCAAAACAAACACATCAGAAACATCTGGTGTTAGAAATATTTCAGAAATTTTCTAAGTGCCGAATATCCAACGTCCAACTAACTTCACGTGAATATCCTTTGAATATCCAACGTCCAACGGCTTATTTGTGCCCTTGTCCACACTTAATCTGCTTAGAATGGCATCATTATGAGTCGATAATATGACTAAATCCTCCCAATTTCAGCACATTATCTACGCAAAAAGAGATAATTTAAGCAGATTATCTACCTAAAACTAGTTCTATTATTAGTAGATAATGTGTTTGTTTTCGGGAGAAGATGCAGGTTTTCGATATTGAAAACGCATGACGCGGAGCATGTTTGCACTTGTAGATTGGCATGTGCAGTTCTCCTATGGGAATGACTATAGTTACCAAATTTCAGCTTAATCGGCTCGTCAGTACAGCCTGCATGCGCTCTCTAAAGTTACAAGTCGTATAAGTGAACATTTTCCAGCTATGGTCTGGAAAACAGGAAAATCGCGGAATTTCGGATGAAGTTTCAGTGGGAGAGAACGAATTGGACTTATGGCGCACCCTTAATGCATAAAACGAATAATAACAAAATTTGAATATCCAACGTCCAACTAACTTCACGCGAATGTCCGTTGAATATCCAACGTCCAACTAACTTCACACACCTACTGTTCGAAATATAGCCACATACATGGAATCTCCCGATTCATTGAAAATAATTCATGGAAAAATTCATTTCCTAGTGACAGAAGCTCCAGTTGGCAAGTTCCCCTGAGTCATATAATTACTATTACACCCCCCCCCCCCCCCTGCTGAGTCATATAATTACTATTACACCCCGAAATATATTCAAAAAGTTCAGGAAAGAAATACGCAATCTCTAAACACCCAAAAAGACCTGTTGCCACGCCACAGCCTCAATTTATAATTGAAATACAGAGATATTAGAGACTGTCATAAAGGTACGTATATAACGTTACTTTCATGTATGTTTCTTCAAAGACGCATTCCAAATGACACGGAATGTGATACGAAGTTTTCGAAAAGAAAAATAAATTGGGTTTCTGGAAATCGGCCGTAGTATTAGTTATACAAAAAATAATAAGTTTAACACATTAACATAGGTGTTTGATGTAAGTTGTTATATTCAAGCGAATTGTTTATACACGTGGTAATGCCATAACGTTACTCTCAGACCCTTTGTCCACGTAATATTGGAGAGGAAGTAATTTACGGGAGAAATCTGGTACAAAGAACGCACTCTACACAACAGAGGTAAAGAGAACACTTCTCTTGTAATGTCTTAATCAACGCTCCTCAGTCAATCTCCGGCTGACCATATATCGGTATAATGGAATAAAAACGCCCATTGCATGCATGGTGCATAGCTCTCGATCAGAGGCCTTCATCTGTGCAACAAATGAATTTCAATGTAATGTCTTCATCACGCTACCCAATCCCAATCTCCGGCTGACCATATAATGGTATTATGGGGAAATAACACTCAATGCATGGTGCATATCTTTCAGCCAGTGACCTTCTTCGGTGCAACAGATGAATTTATTTTCTTTTTTTCAATTCAATTCTTTAATCTCAGTAAATATGGAATGTGAGATACGCAAATTTAATACTATTACATGACAAAAGCACATTCAACAGGTACATAATTATAAAATAGTATATGTAATATTAATACATCATATTAATAATAATAATTGAAGGCACATCCACCAGAATGTATGCCATTAAAGGGACTCAAAAATCATCGCCACCATGTTGTTGTTGTTGAAATCAGCTATTCACTGCCTGTTCCTAACGCTTCTGTAAACTGCATGCATGGTTTATCTCCCCTGATTGCTATAAATAGATTGGGGGTATACCTCATTGTCTGTGTTTTGTCAGTGACAGCAAGCATGGTTTCAGGATATCGTTAGAAAAAGACGATATATTGAGCTTAAATTGGCAAAATGCGATCAAATAAGACGTTTTCGTCAGCGCGAAGATGCCGAAAAATCCGCAATGGATTTTGGGATGTGAATGTCAGTTGTCACACTCACAGTGGATTTCCATGCAAATCTGCGGAGCAAAATTCTGAAAGTTTAATAATACGGAGAACTTTGCACATACATGCATACTTCTCAGTCTTCGAGTGTGGCTTGATGTGGTACTATAAGAAACAGCAGGTATTTATCTGGTGGGTCCGCTTTGTAAATTATAAAATTTTGCAATAAATATATTTTTGATAATTTTTTTCTGGAATTACATCACTTGACCTACATATTAATTTGTCAGATTTGAAATATCAATATTGAATATAAAATTCAAAAATAAATACACCAACATCTATACAAGTTCCAATCGGACCTGCCAGATAAATACCTGTTGTTTTCAATACCACATCAAGTCACACTCAGAAGTATGCGCAACTCCAGTTCAGTCATGTACGTAGTGCGTATCCTTCCTTGCTGGAAGCAGCAATCTGCGAAAGCGGTCATGTTGACTTAAAGAACAAATACAGAAAAGAACAAATACAGACGAGATGATGGATCAGTCACAAGCATGCTGTTTGAGGTAAAGCTACCACCCCTCGAAGAATGAAGGAAAGAACAGTGACTGGTTCAATACCACAAAATAGTCAAGGGGTTGGTTTCAGCCCTGCCTAAAGCCTGATTTATCAGAACACGAGAAGAAAGACACAAGGGAAATACAGCCAACAAAATTTTAGGACTGTGTCAGTCAAAATCCGGTGGAGAAGGAGGTGTGTTCAACAACACAGAATCGTTCCAACTTCTGCGTACCAGCAGCTCACAATTATATATATATGAACACTCCTTCTTTGTTAAAACAACTGTGGAATTGAACTACCTCAGTACCTGGAACAGTCGGTTGTTGATGTCGGTGATATTGACGGTTTTCTATCTGCTCTGCGAGGGGAACAACAGTATGGAGTGTTTTCAACAATGCTAACAAGGAGCTATTGCTTAAATATTTAAAAATTATGCTTGTTTATCATATATAATAAATTATTTTTCAATTATTTCGCTTGCTGCTTATATTTATACTCCAAAATAATTTTGGATGGCTCAAACAACAACATTATCATTGCATATATTAACTACTATATGGGAGATTAATCTAACATTTAATGGCTGATTACGCTTAAACGTAACTCCATTATGCTTAACCCTTTACCCAACAAACCGGCCAAAACCGGCCAAATAAAGATTCAACAGCCTAAAATATCTTCGGTCTGTCTCAATAAAACCATACAAATATGGATATCATTGGAACCGGCTCATTGACCACATTGTGATGGTTACAGTCATGCCCTGTGCCAATGCATTCTCTTATATATGCGAGTCGACCATAGGTCGCCTCGCATATATAAGAGAATGCATTGGCCTAAATTAACACTTTTTACCATTTTTTCTTACATTCTTTAACAATTTTATAATTTTTAATGTGTTAAGCCAATGCATTCTCTTATATATGCATAGGTCGACTCGCATATATAAGAGAATGCATTGGCACAGGGCCGTTCTGTTGGGTAAAGGGTTAAGCATAATTGGTTTGTATTGCCTTGCAACGTTATATGTAATGGTAGGCCTCCATGTATCTAACTTAGTAAGGTTTAATGTTCTGGGCGGATGGTAAGATTACTAGCATCGTAATTGACTGCATCAATTTCAGCTTCAGGGGAGTTTTTTCAATTCTATTACGCTTTACTTTAACGTAAATGCATTATGTGTGATCGTAAATGAATTACGCATAAGCATAATGTAATACGCTTAAGTATGGTATAATGGAAATCTAAATTACACTTAGGCATTGCGCATTAAGCTTAAATTTATGCTTAAGCATAATGAATTACACTTAAGCGTGATTAGTAATTAAATGTGAATTTTGCCTCCCATATGTGTACTATTGTTGTTTCTTACACTTTGCCCCACGTGTTTGGTTGTTTCGCACCATATATTTGGCCATTTCTCACCACATGTTTTGTCGTTTCCCACAACTGTCATGCGTTGCTTTTGAAAAAATACTTTGAAAAAGAACATACAGTAATACCCAAAGTAATTGACCCCTTAACCACACCAGGATTATGGAAAATAATTCAGGATTTAGTTGGAAATATGGCTTGTTGCTATTCGTTGGAAAGCTCTCGTCGAGAGCTTTCCGATGAATGGCAACAAGCCATATTTCCAACTAAATCCTGAAAAATTACCCATAATTCTGCTGTCGTTAAGTGTCAATTACTTTGGGCATTACTGTATTAAGTTATCTGATGACAACGCGCCAATTGGACACATTTGTTTTGTTTTTTTTTAATCCCAAATTTTGACAACAAAGTTTACATTATTTTTAAAAAAAACATATCAATAGACCCAGTCTAAATAAAATTAGACCATGTTTCATTTCTTTCTTACGAGTCTGGATATCTATATCAGACTGCAATATACCTTATACTAAATGATACGATTCAATGATTCATCCAGATTATACCGGTATGAAACTGGCCACTTTGAAGGAAACATTTATGGGGGGGGGGGAGACAACCCCACTGTGACATCGTCGCCACCTCCCTGACAGTCTGAAGTTAAAATGAACCTGGTTTCTCTATGGATGAGTGATTCACTGATAATTGTTACTTTTGGCCTCTCATAACAAAATGCATATATACACAAGCGTATGGTAATAGCGTATATGAAGACTGGAGAAAATTTCATACTAAAATAGGTTATCAGTACATACATGTGTACATGTATATACCAATCACATGTATATTGAGTTTTTTTAAAAAGTTTCTGAACCCCTTCGGTTGTAAATAGAATGCACTCAGTGATTATGACTTCAAACTTGTGCCTCCTAATTATATAGGTTGATTGAGTTGAAAGGTTAGAAAATCAGTGCCCTCTCTTGAAATTATTTCTTAAGGAATAATCTCTGTTCCATATTTTGATTACAGTTTAAAGATGGTCTATATATTCTTATTACAAGTTTTATATATTTTCCTGGGTATAAAATAATGTCCGGAAATGCTTCTATCAATTACTGTTCATTCTATTTTGAATTTTCTGGTATATATACTAGTATACCTACAAATAATTTGAGACATTTTACTGCTTGAGGAAACGTTCGGAGCATAGCAAGCAGGAAAATAGTAAAAAAAGATTGTCCCAACTGATTATCAATCAGTTGTAATATTAAATGATAGAAGCGTTTCTGGACTGGTGTCTTTGACAACTTGACTTATCATTATTATTTTATACCCTAGAAATTATAGAAAACAATTTAGGAACAGATGATCCATCTTTAAAGGTACTCAATCCGATAAAACTCCTCTCGATTACTATTTCAATGGCTTCGGGGGTCAAAAATATTTGATTCGAGTCGAGGAAGTCGCCCATCAAAGCTCAGATTTGTTAGATATCAATTTTAGAAATCTATTATTTTTCATTATCGGGAATACTTTCTGGCCCAGAACTCAGTCAAAATTGCGTTATTATTACCACTTGATTTTAGAGTTATCCATCCTTGTCTGTTTGAATAGATTTTGGTGTACACATCCCAAGCAGATTACGGCAGTTGAAGGCAATTATTAGTACTCATCTAGAGTAAATAACAAATTTCAAAAATCAATATCTAATAACTCTGAGCTTTGTTTGATGGGTTCCTCGACTTGAATCAAATATTTTTGACCTCCGAAGCCATTGAAATAGTAATATAGGGCCCTCTGATCGGATTGTTGTTGTTGGAATCTATTGAGATGGGGACCCTCTGTTCGGATTGAGTACCTTTAAGCCAATCGAGCAAAGTTGATCTATTTCTCCATGTTCTTCTAATAGGTGATGTTTTTATCGAATATATTTGCACATTTTACCCACTGCCGCACTGCGAGTGCATTGGTCCCTTTAATATTTCATGTAAAAGCTGGTAAAAGTGGTGAAAACTGTAATATTAAACAAGAACAATAGCTTTAGTTAACACAAAATTCACTGAAATATTTTCACAGTGGGGTTTCTGTGAGGAAAAAAATAGTTTTTTTCCTCATAGAATCTCCACATATATATTCAGACAGATGGGGAGGGGTGTTGAAAAATGCTTGGGGGGGAAACAGTTGTAAAGAGGGAAAGAAATTGGTTGCGGGGCTGGGTGAATTGCAGAAATGGTCAAAGGTAAAAAAAGTAACATACGTGTCTGAATATATATTAACACCCCCCCCCCCCCTCCAGAGCAAATTGAAATAATTTAAATCCATATACCCTGCTTTTCTCATGGCTTTTTTTGGTGTTTTGGTGAATAAAATTAACTTATGACTGAGATTAATGTTGGGGCATAAATAGAAAAAAAAACAATCAGCAGAGAGTGCACTGGCTTAGAAGTTCAATACAAGTATTGTTAGCTTAATGCATTCTCTTATATATGCAAGGCATCCTATGGGAGACTCGCATATATAAGAGAATGCATTGGCACAGGTTTTCAAAAAAATTCATGAAGCTCCAGTTATGGAAGGATTAATCATAAATAATGGTCTCCCATATGGCACCTTGTATATATAAAAGAATGCACTGGCTTGCATAGTCAAGATAAATGTTTTTAGGTCAATGAATTCTCTTAAATATGTGATTCTGCCTATGGGAGACTGGCATATATAAGAGAATGCATTGGTATAGTGTTTTTGCAAAATTTCAGGAAGCTCCAGTCATGAAATGTGCAAAATTATTTTAACTTTCCTCTTAGAACACTTTAAATTGTTAAAAGATAGCATCGCAAGGTGTTTGGAAATCCCTTCAGTTTGTAAGTCTAACACACAATTTGTTCAAAAATAGTTTTGTCTTCATCATAGACTGATAAAGAAATCATGTTTTGTACACAATCTACATTGTAGTCAGAAAGTTACTAAAACAATGAAAAGGCTGTTAATTTTTTTTCTAGTTTTTGAAATATCTGACCATCATATATTGAATTTGGCTCAGTGTGATACACTCCCATTCTTGAAAACACACAACTTGAAAAAATCCTTACTCTTACAGATGGATTAATAATTATCTCTTTCTGTAACAATTATTTTATAGTTTCCTGTGTATAACATAATAAATATGAATCGAAGACCCTTGCCTGGAAACACTTCTATCAATTAGAATTATAATAGTATACAATCAATTTCCAGTATTTTAATGGTATCTCCGGCTTATTTTTATTGTTTTATAACCAGTAAACAATACAACACATGTTAGAGGAAGAGATAATCCATCTTTAGTGAATCCGGAAATTTGTAAATGATTAAATTTCTTCTGTAAAGCCAGGTAAAGCAGGAAAATAAAATCTTCAAAACATGCAGTTGGAAGGACTTGGGAGACTCGAATATATAATATAACCATTTCTTGATGGGAACTGCGCTGGTGGAGCAATGAATCATGTGCCAGTGCATTCCCTTTTTTTTGCAGACACCATACTAGGTAGCCTCACATATATAAGAGAATGCACTGGCTTACAAGGTCAAGGTAAATATTGTTAGGCCAATGTAATGTATTCTCTTACATATTCTAGGATCCCTACTGGAAACTACCATATATAAGAGAATGCATTAGCACATGGTTTTTTTGCAATATTTCCAATGCTCCAATCATGGAAGGGTGAATGCTGCTCCCATAATGAAAGGGTTAATTGATTTTATTCCAAATAGACATTTTTTGTTGTAATTAGTTTTAGTTCCGACCCTCCAGGTTTGGTATTTTGTCTCATAAATGAACCACATACAGTAATGCCCTAATTAATCGACTGCTTAACCACAGCAGAATTATGGGTAACTTTTCAGGATTTAGTTGGAAATATGGCTTGTTGCCATTCATCGGAAAGCCATATTTTCGACTAAATGCTGAAAAGTTACCCATAATTCTGCTGTGGTTAAGGAGTCAATTATTTAGGGCATTACTGTACTATGATGGTGGTGGTTCTGCTGAGTTTAGTAAGGCCAAATCAAATTAATGTTCTGTTTCTGAGACACTGCCAATTCATTATTATATGGGAGAGATTTCCGATGAATGGCAACAAGCCATATTTCCGACTAAATCCTGGAAAGTTATCCATAATTCTGCTGTGGTTATGGAGTCGACTAATTAGGGCATTACTGTAGCTTTGATTACTCTGACTACTGATGGTATACATGTACTAGCACCTGCCATAAATCATGAATAACAGAGGTGAATCATGAGTACCGGATACAAAAAATATAGGATAGAAGCCATGGTTATTTCACACTATTATAAATATGAAAATAATTACATTTTTGCTGCTGAAGTATTGTCCATAACTCCAGCTCATCAAGAAGTATGAGACTGAATTATATCAAAATATGTCATTTTGACAAAAAAATAATCTGGTACCTGCTGGTACACAGAAAAATCACCTATTTGTTATTAGTATTCAGAATAGGAGTCTGGGGTCCGCCATGGGAGGGAGGGACATCATCAATGTCATGAAGAGATATATTTAAGAAGACTTATTTTAAATGATTTATTAATGAATTAAATTTAATATAATTAAAAAGTCTGTTAATAACTGAATATCACAATTGACTGTCACTAGCTGTGATAGACTTGCAATTGAATTTATTAATTGAGTAATTGGCAATCATGAATATTTTTGTGGGACAAACCCCAGCTTCTGGCATGATTTAGTCCTTGTTTAAATTATTGTTGAATGTTGGGTCAACAGCCTGGAGCTATCTAGTTGAAATTGAAGAAACCCCCTCCCCTAGATCATGCCATGAATCTTTACTCTGCTTAGCGCCTGTAGAGATCTTATTCCATCAGTACAAAACTTGGGAACTTTTTTATGTTTTGATAGGGAACTTTATAACATTGAACAAACAAGACAGGGAACATATTTCTTTGTTTATAATTGTTCCTCGATAATCAACTTCAAAGTATGGGTTGGTCCCAGCTCGAAAATGCATGCTTTTTGTGGCTTTAGTGAGCTGATATCACAAAAACACTGAATTAATTACCGTGGGGAAATTCCATGATTGTAAGTGAGCATAGCAAACTCACCCATCAAGTCTGTTATATAATGTCATCTCGAGCTGGCACTTTCGCCTTATGAATAAACTGTTAAGCGACAGGTATTAACAAAGAAATATATTCCCGTGTTATTTTTTCAGCTTTATAAGTTTCCCTATCGAAACCTCAAAAATCATGCTTAAGTGCAACTCATAATGCTTAAGCATGAATGCCCTATTTGTACTTAAGCACAATATTTTATCGCACTTATGCACAATCGTTTGCCCTTAAGTGCAATAAATTTTGCTTAAGCGCATTCAATTGCACTTAAGCGCAATTCAATATAAATGTGAATGTGGCCTCTCATAATCATATTACCAGAGTAGAGATCATTCATGGCATGATCTACACTTTCCCCAACAAAAAAATATATCTAATATTGGGCCACACATTTTGAAATTAGTCATTTTAATACTATAGGGTCACTGTTGAGACTTGTTGAATTTGAATCTGCAGGGCCTGTATGTAGTCAGTGTAGGCCTAATGCAGCCAGTCCAATCCAAAGCCATACATGCATATATAGCTTAGTACATTTCAGTGTAAAATTGCACTTGGTACATGTACATTTGTCTGACGCTATATCGACCCACACTGTTTTTTTTTAAATCTGCGTGTTTGAACGATTGGTTCCCCAACAGGTCCCATTGAGACCCGAGTCACTCGGCTCCTTGATCATCAGGCTGAGAATTCCCGCTGTTGACAATATTCAATTACAATGTCAACAACACACGAACTTATTCGAAACGAGTTTTGACCAGTTTTCCAGGCAATAATCGTTGACTTCATATGTGACGACCCAACATTCCCATTCAACGCACAATACACCGAGTTAAAACTCCGATAATCTAATTCAAATATACGTTCTAACTATAGGTTTTTAATTTACTTCGTCTTGAGAATGAGAGTGGATTTATTATTCCCAAGAAGTAAAAACAATCGTATCAAATTGGTGACGAAAGGTCGCCGACCAATCGGATCGCGCGGATTGGAATTGTGGCTAAAAATAGTTATCTGCGGGATTCCGCCGTATATATATATATTATTGCTTCAGTCAATGGGGGTATATTGGTGAAGATTGTTGTGTCACTTTAAGTGTGATGGGAAACTCTTCCATGAGAAAAAGACCATATTCGGCAGCACAAACCCGAAAATGGACAATTACTTTTGAAGGGATGTTCACTGTGAATTTCGCAACGTTGGTGATATGGAATCATTGAACATAATAAACAAAAACATTGAACACAATGGTGAGGGCCAGACTGCAATACCCGTTACTATTATATACAGACTATCTATTTATTTGAATCACTCGCGTCATTCACACAGGAATGCTGTCATAGCGACATAAATGTATACAAGTTGACTTGAGACGATTTGTGGGAGAAATCTGATACAAAGAACGCACTCACACAACAGAGGTAAAGAGAACACTTCTCTTGTAATGTCCTCATCAACGCTACTCAAACTCCGGCTGACCATATATTGGTATAATTGTGGCAACAATAACGCTCATTGCATGCATGGTGCATATATATTTCGGTCAGATGCTTTCTTCTGTGCAACAAATGAAATTCAATGTAATGTCTTCACCAACGCTACTCAAACTCCTGCTGACCATATATTAGTATAATGGTGGCAACAATAACGCTCATTGCATGGTGCATATATATTTCGGTCAGAGGCCTTCTTCTGTGCAATAAATGAAATTCAATGTAATGTCTTCATCAACGCTACTCAAACTCCGGCTGACCATATATTAGTTTAATGGTGGCAACAATAACGTTCATTGGATGGTGCATATATATTTCGGTCAGATGCCTTCTTCTGTGCAACAAATGAAATTCAATGTAATGTCTTCACCAACGCTACTCAAACTCCGGCTGACCATATATTAGTATAATGGTGGCAACAATAACGCTCATTGCATGGTGCATATATATTTCGGTCAGAGGCCTTCTTCTGTGCAACAAATGAAATTCAATGTAATGTCTTCAACAACGCTACTCAAACTCCGGCTGACCATATCTACGTTTAATGGTGGCAACAATAACGTTCATTGTATGGTGCATATATATTTCGGTCAGATGCCTTCTTCTATGCAACAAATGACATTCAATGTAATGTCTTCATCACGCTACTCAATCTCAATCTCCGACTGACCAAATACTGGTGTAATGGGGAAATAAATAAAGCCCATTGCATGGTGCATATCTTTACGGTCAGAGGCTTTCTTCGGTGCAAAAAAATGAATTTCTGGTTACATATCACAATTATGACATTGACTAATACCTTGAATATGGACCTTATGGAGTGAAAATGCATCTGTGCAAAACTTTGGATCTTTTTGTCATCGCGTATGGGTCATGATATATTTGTCATTATAGTATGCTGACGAGGCAGCATGCAGGGAAAACTATCCCCATTTATAACAGGTTGTAGCCATTCAATTCTTCTGAAGTTATGACCATTAAAGTGTAAGCATATATCCTTCCCTGTATATCGTCATCTCACATGTATAGATCGGATGTGATCCCTGTATATCGCCATCTCACATGTATAGATCGGATGTGATCCCTGTATATCGTCATCTCACATGTATAGATCGGATGTGATCCCTGTATATCGTCATCTCACATGTATAGATCGGATGTGATCCCTGTATATCGTCATCTCACATGTATAGATCGGATGTGATCCCTGTATATCGTCATCTCACATGTATAGATCGGATGTGATCCCTGTATATCGTCATCTCACATGTATAGATCGGATGTGATCCCTGTATATCGTCATCTCACATGTATAGATCGGATGTGATCCCTGTATATCGTCATCTCACATGTATAGATCGGATGTGATCCCTGTATATCGTCATCTCACATGTATAGATCGGATGTGATCCCTGTATATCGTCATCTCACATGTATATATCGGATGTGATCCCTGTAAATCGTCATCTCACATGTATATATCGGATGTGATCCCTGTATATCGTCATCTCACATGTATAGATCGGATGTGATCCCTGTATATCGCCATCTCACATGTATAGATCGGATGTGATCCCCGTATATCGTCATCTCACATGCATAGATCGGATGTGATCCCTGTGTATCGTCATCTCACATGTATAGATCGGATGTGATCCCTGTATATCGCCATCTCACATGTATAGATCGGATGTGATCCCCGTATATCGTCATCTCACATGTATAGATCGGATGTGATCCCTGTATATCGTCATCTCACATGTATATATCGGATGTGATCCCTGTAAATCGTCATCTCACATGTATATATCGGATGTGATCCCTGTATATCGTCATCTCACATGTATAGATCGGATGTGATCCCTGTATATCGTCATCTCACATGTGTAGATCGGATGTGATCGCTGTATATCGTCATCTCACATGTATAGATCGGATGTGATCCCTGTATATCGTCATCTCACATGTATAGATCGGATGTGATCCCTGTATATCGTCATCTCACATGTATAGATCGGATGTGATCCCTGTATATCGTCATCTCACATGTATAGATCGGATGTGATCCCTGTATATCGTCATCTCACATGTATAGATCTGATGTGATCCCTGTATATCGTCATCTCACATGTACAGATCGGATGTGATCCCTGTATATCGTCATCTCACATGTATAGATCGGATGTGATCCCTGTATATCGTCATCTCACATGTATAGATCGGATGTGATCCCTGTATATCGTCATCTCACATGTATAGATCGGATGTGATCCCTGTATATCGTCATCTCACATGTATAGATCGGATGTGATCCCTGTATATCGTCATCTCACATGTATAGATCGGATGTGATCCCTGTATATCGTCATCTCACATGTATAGATCGGATGTGAATGAACTTATGCTTGTCCGTGGTTCCCAAATGGGACGAGGAACGCTACAGGTGCTACACGTTTATAGTCACAACAAGCCTGTCATTTGCAGAATGAGGTCCACATTGTGTGACTTTAGTTATGATATCCCGCATAGCGGGCTAGCATCACCAAACTCACCCTCTGGGGACCTCATTCTGCATGGCCTCATCTGCTATGGGAGACATATACTCATATTGAATATCTCGTCAGACAAACACTCATGTATAGGTTTGAAACCAAATTTTAAATAAAATAAAACCGCTTTGTGTTGAGAGACTTCAAAAACTAAATTTTCTTCCGTAAAGGATTTGCTTCTCAATATGAAATTCCCCGCCAGGATACATGACAGTTCTTCTATATTTGATTCATATAGCATGGCGAATCTTGAAAGGGTTGATATGTTACCTTAATAGGTCATGATATAATTGTAATTATAGTAGGCTGCATGGCGAGGCAGCATAAGGGGAACACTATCCTCGTTAATAAAAGGTTTTGTCCATTTATTTCCTGTGAATGGTCATTAAAGTGTAAACATATATATCCATCATTGTATCTCCGTTATCTTAGATAGGATGTGAATGAAATCATGTATGTTCATGGATCCCAATGGGATGACGGACGCTACATGTGCTGTCTATAGTCACAACAAGCTGGTCTAAGATCACGCCTGAGTTTAGTGTGCCTGTCATTTGCAAAATTAGGTCCCATGGGTGAATTTAGTGACGCTATCCCGCATAGCGGGCCAGCATCATCAAACTCACCCTCTGGGGACCTCATTCTGCATGGCCTCATCTGCTATGGGAGACATATACTCAGATTGAAGTTCATTAAATGGTGAATATTGTGATGTACACCCATTGGGAACCTCGATTATGCAATATGCTGTCTGCCAATTTGGGGATAAAGAGCAATTAAACCAAAAAAAATAGAATCTATGTGAAGAAGTTTCAATAAAAAATTGATAATAAAGAAACTTTCCAGACAAAATGAGGCCTCAGCAGAATGATGTCCCCAGTTATGCGGAATAGCCGCCCGATAGCGTCACTAAATTCACCCTCCGGGGACCCCATTCTGCAAATGACAGGCACACTAAACTCAGGGTTGACTAAGATATGTTTCTAATTAAGTCATCTAAGAAAATTTTAAATCTCAGCGAAATGCCACCTTTACGGGGGGTACTCTGTGATATATTTGGAAATATTTACATAGCTCCTCTTTGTTACTAAATCCTGTTCAGTGATTGGTCAACTGCTAATTGTGTCATCCGTTTCATACCCCAATAACACATACCGTAACAGGAACACGAAGTCACCAATTGTTGACTTAATATAACTTTCCTTGTGTTTCTGTTATAAATGTGAGTTTTTAACGATTACTTTTTTTTAATGTGCATTGTGAATTTCCACAACTCATGCAGTAACTAGTTTATATTCGTAAATCATTGGGATTTAGAATTAACTGGTTAACCCCAAATTCGCGTTCGTAACGCCACAACGAACTGTTGCCCGCCCTGAATTATCTGTTGCCCGGTTTGCAATCACGGTCAGCTTTCGTGACGTCACGAGTGAACTGTTGCCCGACCCGAGCGAACTGTTGACTGGCTCCGAGCGAACTGTTGACTGGCCCGAACGAACTGTTACATGGTTTGCAATTTCCGTGACGTTTCGGCTATTTCCTTTTTGCATTCAGATACATGGCGGTATATTCCAGTTAGTTCTCATAATTCGAAATAACTCTATTAAAGAGTGTGATTAATTAGCAATGACCTGATTATATACAAGTAAATGTATTGGGTAACAAAGCAATTATTTTATGTGTCTTTTGGGAACAGGCAAAATTGTTGTCCCTCGGTATCAGGAATGACTATCGAACTGTTGCCCTCGGCCTTCGGCCTTGGGCAACAGTTCGATAGTCATTCCTGATACCTCGGGACAACAATTTTGACTGTTCCCAAAAGACACATGAAATAATTGCTTACCGTCAGCAGACAAACAGTTATATAGTTTTAAACAAATTTAAAATAAAAAACCGCTTTGTGTTGGAGACTTCAAAAACTTAACTTTCTTTCGTCAAGGATTTGCATTGCAATATGAGATTCCCCGCCAGGACACATGACAGATCTTCTATAATTGCTTCATAGCATGGCGAAACTTGAAAAGGTTGATATGTTACCTTTAGCGGTTTTTTGCCATAATCACCATTCCGCGCACAGTAACCAAGCATGGAAGATTACTTGAGAAATGACTTATGAATAAAATAGCAAGCAGAAATAATAAAATCAAAATATACTAAATCAATCGATGGCTCAACGCTTTTCGTGTGCACCGTTAAAAGACACGACGATTGCCATCTGAACAACACGAGACCCTGTGCGAAACAGTCATATCCCGTTGCAGATTGAAGTCTCGCGTGAAATCACTGGTAACGAGAATATGAAACTCAATTCCGCTCCGCTTCTTTAGTCGCCGGCACAGCACGTCCGTATTGTTTATAGCGCATTAAATTCTCCATCAAACAAAAAAAAAAACTATCATATTTTCAACCAGAAACTAGGTCATCATATTCTGAATATCTGTGCTCCCGCATTTGTAAAATCCGTTATATACGAATGGTATCATGTTATATACACAACTTACTTGTTACGGAATGCTGCTATTTAAAGCATTACATTTTTATAATATATTTATCCATATTATGACCCCTTTTCTGGATGCCACTGCAGCAACACACCACTATTAGTCGGGGAGCCAATAAGGTCCACCTTCACCCCCCCCCCCCCCCCGATGATTACAAATAACCTTATTTTTATTGTTCCCTATGGTATCCAGATAAAGAATCCGGAATTCACCGAAAAATAAAGGTGGCCCTACTAGGTGCTAGAGCCATTTGAATATATTATGTACTTGATATATGTCAACACGGCTCAGGACCAATTGTGAATATAATCAACATTTACCAAGCGAACAAAGTAACTTTGCATTAATCTGGATCATACATTTTCTGAAACGGGAGGTCTGAAACCATGAATACATATTTAAACACTCCAACCTGATATCCTTTTATGAACTGGAATAACGTGTACTCCAATCCACTGTTGCCATAATTATATCACATTTATAATGTAATCATATATATATAGGTGGCACCAATTAATTGTATAGTTATATAAGGCACAATAAATATGTCATTACTATTACTATTTAAAGCAGTAGTATAAATAAACAACGATAATGCGATTATATTCATTGACCATTTTAATGGCCAACCTATTCTCCTCGTTAGGCACTTGGTTCTGGTGCACAACAGTGACATACTGAAACATAATATTCTCAGAGGCAACGGTTCCATCAACCAACTATATATAGGGCGCCCAATAGGCTCCTGCTATCAATTGAGACGATTCAGTGGCATCTCAACTTTGCTTGCAAATACCACAGCGGTCTATAAAAGACGTCACCCACTACAGTATTCGTTGAACAATAAATTGAGGCTCTACAAGTTATTAGCTGAACGAAAATTGTAGACAGGGACTTGCTACCCGTATGCTATACATGTATATCATTCTGTTTCTAAACACGAAGCCTATTGTTGTTTGTCGTTACGACCGGCGTCTTCAAACCTCATACCAGCCTAACCCTTACCTATATATGCCCAAAACAACATATATATTACTACAAACTTATTCTTGACCATGTGAACCCCAAGAAATTCATCTAATAGTTGTCACCAATTTTCCACTCAAATGACATCACTTGACATGCTTATTGAAATTGTACACAGTGATACCATTTACATGAAAATCTGGTTGACATTCATGGGATTGGTGTGGTTCATTATGGTTCACATTACAGTTGCAATATATCACTTATCAATATTAACAAACACACCACAGGAAGATCCAGTGAAGAGAATCGGCATATCGGCCATGGGTTATTCGATCTCTCCGTGGCGGTATCACGGAGTCGGCGGTTATGCCATTATATCAGCCATAGATAATTGCTGCCTCACTGCATTCTTAGAACTGGACCGTGATGAGTTATATGTTGATGTTGGAAGCTGTGTAAACTGATCATGGTCCACCCATCTGACTGATATATGCCATAACTGTATAACAAGCTCCGGTTGCAATTATATGGATCCTTCTCGCCACGTTGATGCATCCACTTGATAGAAAATCATGGTTGGATTATTGGTGAGCGCAATCTAAACATTTCGCGGTATAACAATCGTGTATTGCGTCCACCAGTCACGCAATAGTTCTATCGATGCTCCGTTCACGATAGATCGCGCTCGGTTGCTCCCAACATCGTTCACCTGAGTTGCAAGTCGGCGTGGTAGTTGATGATAGCGACATGCTTAAATGCAACGGCGAGTGCCGATCTATGCCGATATAAACACACCGCGGACATTACATCCGTGGCTGCATGAGTTCTGAAGTCACATATCGATCATGAGTTCCCATGCCTGGGTTCCCATCGTCACATATCGATCGTGAGTTCCCATGCATGGGTTCCCATCGTCGCAACCCGATTCGCGCAATTATACGGAACAATGGGGACTGGTGTGGCTGCTGTCAAATCATACGCCACCTTCCTAGACATGCCAATAAATGAATCCGATGGGCGTGTGCATTGTTTGCCTGATAGTCTCACGTCATAATGGGAATCTATCTTCCGGACAGCATGATGAGCTTAAGGTTTCGCTAAGATGAAAAATGTTAACCCTCCCAAAGATCTCAGATCCATTACAGGTAATTGTTTTTAAAAGATTTGGTGTCATTAATTTGCATATATATATAAAGTTGACATCATTCTAAACTACTGATATGTATTTAATTTGTATTACCAAATAAACATTAATACAGATGAATGCGAAACCGAACGCTCCTTAACTTCTCAATGACTATACATGTGTGCCTCTGTAATAGAGCTGGAGGGGACAGGTTACTATATACGTTTTCAGATTTGTCTCCGCGAACTACGCAACATTGCATTAAGATGGACCTTTCTTTTTCTAAAACATGAGATCAGAAACCATGAATACATATTTAACCATTCAAACCTGATATCCTTTTCTGAACTGTACTACCATGTCTCTTTACTGTCTTATCATGAGGGGAAATCAACAGGGGGATCTTAACGTGTACTCCAATCCCGTTTCCAGATCACATTTGTATTGTACCATATATACATATGGTTCTAAATTAATTGTATAATGATGGCACAATAACTATGTTGTTACTATTTAAAGCAATATAATAAATAAACGAAGAGAAAGTGATTATATTCATTGTCCACGTTAATGGTCAACCTATTATCTTAGAACAACGTTCGTTGGGCACTTGTTTCTAGTGCATAACAGTGATACCGTTGTCTCGGTCATAGGGAATTAACCATAATTTAAATATGGTAATATAAGTACTATGCTCAATGGGAACGATTCCATCAACCAACTTGGGCGCCCAATGGGTCCTGCAATCAATTGAGACGCTTCAGTGGCATCCCAACTTTGTTTGCCAAAATCACAGGGGTCTCTAAAAGACGTCACCCACTATAGTATTCGTTGAGCAATAAATCGAGTTTCTATAAGTTATTAGCTGGACGAAAATTCGAGACAGGGAGTTTCTATCGGTATGCTATATCATGCGTGTTTCTAAACACGAGTAGCCTATACTAATTGTTGTTTGTCGTTGCGACCGGCCTCTGCAAACCTCACAATAGCCCAATCCTTACATATTCCCGAAAACAACATATTACTACAAACTTATCCTTGACCATATGAACCCAAGAATTTTATCTTAAAAGTTGTCACTAATTTTCCCACTTAATGATCTCGCTTGACATGATTATTGAAATTGTGCACAATGATACCATTTGCATGAAAATTTGGCTGTATTAATGAAATTGGTGTGGTTCATTGTGGTGCATGTTACAGTTGCAATATATCCATCATGAATACGACCAATCACACCGCCAAAGATCCAGTAAAGAGAATAGGCATATCTGCCCTGGGTTATTTTATCACTCTATGGCGGTATCACGGAGTCGGCGGTTATGCCATTATATCAGTCATAGATTGTCTCACTGCATTCTTAGAACAGGGCCGTGATGATCGAGGTCTGTTGATGTTGGAAGTTGTAGAAACTGATGATGGGCCACCCATCTGACTGATATATATGCCATAACCGTCGCAAGCTCCGGTTGCAAGTGTATGGATCCTTCTCGCCACGTTGAATGATTCATTTGATAGAGAATCATGTTTGGATTATTCGTGAGCGCGATCTAAACATTTCGCGGTATATAGCAATCGATTGTTCACGATAGATCGCGCTCGGTTGCTCCCAGCATCGTTCACCTGAGTTGCAAGTCAGCATGCTGGTTGATGATAGCGACATGCTTAAATGCAACGACGAGTGCTGATCTATGCCGAGATAAACACACCGCGGACTGTACTGTACTGAAGACCCCCCCCCCCTCACCATGTATAAGACCTGTCATCGACCATTAAGAACCAAAAATGAACTTAATAATAACGAAAAGACCTCCATCACCCATGCACAGGACCCCACCCAAACACTTTTGAGTATTGTATACTTACAACGCATGCGTATACACAATTTATGTATTACTATTTGTAAACGTATAATATGTCAATGCTCCAATGTCATACTTTGACCACATGAGTGACTAAATCAGTAACCTGACATAACATCCGTGACTGCATGAGTTCTGAAGTCACATATCGATCGTGAGTTCCCATGCCTGGGTTCCCATCGCCACATATCGATCACGAGTTCCCATGCATGGGTTCCCATCGTCGCAACCCGATTCGCGCGATTATATGGAACAATGGGGACTGGTGTGGCTGCTGTCAAATCATACGCCACCTTCCTAGACATGCCAATAAATGAATCCGTTGGGCGTGACCATTGTTTGCCTGATAGTCTCACGTCATAATGAGAATCTATCTTCCGGACACCATGTTGGACTTAAGGTTCCGCTAAGGTGAAAATTGTTAACCCTCCCAAAGATCTCAGATCCACTACAGATACAGTTTTTGTCCCCCGACGTTCTGAAAGAAAAGGGGGACTACATAAACGGGCTTCGTCCGGCCGTTCGTTCGTACGTCCGTCATACTTTTGAGTACCATCATTGTGTAATCATCTCCTCCTACAGATGTCATCCCAGATATGCCATTTTCTACTTCAGAATATTGTTGCCCATATAATGAAGTTGTGCAACATGTATATAGATGACGGAAAAAATATTTTTTGATGGAGTTATTAACCCTTTTCGACTTCGAAAGTATCAACATTTTTTATAATTTTCTGTATGAGGGTAACTTCATGGTGTAATCAACTCCTCCTACAGTTTTGATCGTAGATATTTGAAACTTCCGAGTATTGTTACCCACATATTGGAGATGTGCAACATGTATATAGAATGATGACGAAAAATATATTTTTTTACGGAATTATTGACCTTCGACTTAGAAATTTCAACATTTTTTTTAATTTCTTTAACAAAGCCGCGTCGACTTGCCATGTTGTCGGGGTCACTGTGGTCGGCTGACCTTTTATTTAATTTGGTGTAATTAATTTGCATATAAAAGTGTAGGATCTGTATGTCAGTCTGTCTGTTCGGATGTTCTTCCATACCCTAGACCTATTTCAACCTTTGGTGTGTTGACTCGGGGTACCCTGGCTGAGGTTATAACGGCGTTAGTTTTTCAAAATTTTGATTTAAAAAAATGTAATTAAATAAATAAACACAAATTAAAATAAGCTCACTACGGGCCTATTTCAGAATCAAATAAATGTGAATATTTAGGTTCAATATGGCATTGAGCCAATGTGCAGTTAATGACGATATGTTTGTGTCTCTTTAGTAGACGGAGATGGAAGTTTGCTGCAAAAACAAATCAATTTTAAGGACACCTGAGCAATGGTGGTATACATGCCGATGTTATCTACCCTTCCCGCTCATCGGAAAGATGGATTACAGTGTCATTCCATTCATCATAGAAGAAATGCCCTATATTTCAGCTAAAGAGCATTGTTATATTTCCATTAGAGGAAAAAAAATCCATTCTACAGTAGTACCTTACTTTGATCTTGGTTCTTGAGAATGCCTTAACCCTTTACCCAACAGAAGGGCCCTGTGCCAATGCATTCTCTTATATATGCGAGTCGACCATAGGTCGCCTCGCATATATAAGAGAATGCATTGGCTTAACACATTAAAAATTATAAAATTGTTAAAGAATGTAAGAAAAAATGGTAAAAAGTGTTAAAAAAAGATTTTTTTTAGGCCAATGCATTCTCTTATATATGCGAGGCGACCTATGGTCGACTCGCATATATAAGAGAATGCATTGGCACAGGGTATAACTGTAACTATCACAATGTGGTCAAGGAGCCGGTTCCAATGATACCCATATTTGTATGGTTCTATTGAGACAGACCGAAGATATTTTAGGCTGTTGAAGCTTTATTTGGCCGGTTTTGGCCGGTTTGTTGGAGAATGCCTTAATATGACGTTCATTATGCCTGCTCTCCAGCAAACGAACAAGAGGGATGCAGTGCCATTCCATTCATCATAGACGAAATGCTCAATATTTCAGCTAAAGAGCATTGTTATATTTGCATAAGACAACAAAATATCCATTCTGGGACCACAAATTAAGCATTCAACCAAATTTGGACAAATGTTTTCACAAAATTTATTTCGCCTTTCTTTATCCTTTTTTATGCTTAGTATGTTGTTTATAATGGGTAAATATACTTATTCCTGCTAAGAAGTATTGTGTTGCAATTATAGTTTGATGTTTGGCACTTTTTTTTCATAAATGTACTGGACTATTAGTAAGATTTTGGTCCTTGAGAATGCCTTGTATTGGTGTATAATTCTGAAAAGTTTGCCAATACCCCTAAATAACTGAAAACGTTACCTTGTTGGAAGTCTTGACCATTGGTGCTACCGGGGCCCATGATCAAAGCACAATCGAAATCTTATGTCGACAGTATTGCATATCGAACAGGGTGTGTGTGTGTCTGTTATCAGGGACGCCGTTATTTAGAACATCTTTTTTAATAAGTCTTGTCAATGAGTCACTGCCATATTGGATCCATTCAGCTCCCATTCCACGGTTTAATTGCTACAGGTCAAAGTTCTAGAGGTGAATTCCATATATGGAGTTTTGAATATTCATGAACTCCATATATGAAGCTTGGGTATATTCATGAATTTCATATATGGAATGCACCTCCAGAACTTTGACCTGTAGCACTTAAACCGCGGAACGGGGACTGGATTATTTCAATATGGCCGCGACTCTGTGATCTCGCTTATTTCAGCCACCAAATAATAAAATAACAAAACGAGAAACTCATATGCAAGTAAATCTGCGATGGATCGTTTTGATATTTTGTCTACTAAGGCCAATAGCTTCTCAAACGTCGAGTGTTATGTTATAACAATATACGGCTACCAACTAGATGTTATAATGGAAATACTCAAGCCTTTCTATCCCACGAAAGGTCAGCCACGACTGATATCGATACCACACCAATGACTGGTTTCCCCATTAACCACCTGGTCATAGAGGGCGCTATACCAGAACCCATGCTGGTTGTCGACTGAGCGTGAAAATAAGTAGCGCGCCATATACTCCATCTGTCCTCGTGAAGACAGCAGAAACCAGGGGTCATGGCGACGCGCTGTGAATTAAGTGATGAAGACTCGGGCATCAATCCCATGCAAATGGACTGGGGGTATCAGATGGGTCCGCTTCATGGGCCACTTCCCTAATTATTCGTTTCGGTTCAACTAAGTTCCGGCTCGAGAATTCCCATGTAGTGAAAGGTATCCATCACAGCCTCTCGGCATCCCATGGCACACCAATTTCATGACAAATCACGAACTTCATTTGCATGTATGTAGTATTATATTATGTATGTTATTCGTTATTGCACTGACCCCCGGAGGAGGTGGGTGGTATATGGTTGATGGCTCATTTAGAATATTGTTTGGTATATATATTGATGGAATAATACATAGTGGAAGAAAATATGGGTTTCATCCAGATTTTCACCGGAGTTAGGAACCCTCTTGAGCTTTGAAAATAGGAAAATGTTTCTTGCATATACAAATATTTGGCATTGGCCACTCTCTAACTGAGCATCGGGGAGGGGAGAGCATATGCCACGCTTTGCACTTTTTCATTTATTCTATATATTTATTAAAGTATTATTATGTGGTTGACACGGACGAACGTTAGCGTATCAATGTTTGGTTGGTTTGGGTTGATCTGTTAGGATTACGATATATATGTAATGTTTGGTTGGTTTGGGTTGATCTATTAGGATTACGGTATATGTAATGTTTGGTTGGTTTGGGTTGATCTATTAGGATTACGGTACGCAAAAGCATATCACAACGTTGTCAGTTATAATTTGAGGAAGAAATTGAGAATAATCGTGCTCAAAGTAGTTATTTTAACAAATATTATGTCCAAATTGACAACACTCACCGCCATTCTTATATATTAATTAAATGCAGTGACTCTCGATGGCGAAATCATTTGCGTTTGTTTATCGTCGATTGTAAATATTTACAATTGAGCGTAGTTCACATGATGTTTTCAATGGAGTGGTACGGTCGATTTGTTGGAAATGTTCGGCGATGTTAATAGAATGCTACATTCCTCCAGTTGCCTGAGTGCACACTAAAACATAAAGGGTCAGGTTTCTACGAATCGGGCGGCTGGTTACTAAGAATCGGGCGGCTGGTTACGACGAATCGGGCGGCTGGTTACCACGAATCGGGCGGCTGGTTATTACGAATCGGGCGGCTGGTTACTACGAATCGGGCGGCTGGTTACTACGAATCGGGCGGCTGGTTACTACGAATCGGGCGGCTGGTTACCACGAATCGGGCGGCTCGTTACTACGAATCGGGCGGCTGGTTACCACGAATCGGGCGGCTGGTTATTACGAATCGGGCGGCTGGTTATTACGAATCGGGCGGCTGGTTACTACGAATCGGGCGGCTGGTTACCACGAATCGGGCGGCTCGTTACTACGAATCGGGCGGCTGGTTACCACGAATCGGGCGACTCGTTACCACGAATCGGGCGGCTCGTTACTACGAATCGGGCGGCTGGTTACCACGAATCAGGCGGCTGGTTATTACGAATCGGGCGGCTGGTTACTACGAATCGGGCGGCTTGTTCAGGTTGCTACGAATCGGACGGCTGGTTACTACGAATCGGGCGGCTGGTTACTATGAATCGGGCGGCTGGTTACTATTAATCGGGTGGCTGGTTACTACGAATCGGGCGGCTGGTTACTATTAATCGGGCGGCTGGTTACTACGAATCAGAAGGCTGGTTACTACGAATAGGGCGGTTGGTGACTATTAATCGGACAGCTGGTTACCACGAATCGGGCGGCTGGTTACTATTAATCGGGCGGCTGGTTACTATTAATCGGGATGCTGGCTACTACGAATCAGAAGGCTGGTTACCACGAATCGGGCGGCTGGTTACTACGAATCGAGCGGCTGGTTACTTCTAATCGAGCGGCTGGTTCATGTTTCTACGAATCGACTGGCTGGTTACTACGAATCGAGCGGCTGGTTCAGGTTACTACGAATCGGGCGGCTGGTTCGATTGGGGTAAGGACCAGTCTAATGTGCGAAATTCGGCAACAAATGTCTACGTTTCTACTTCATGGAAGTAAAGTAAAAGTACATTTTAATAACATATTTTTGTCTCATAGTTGATATAATTTCTCTATAATAGTGGATGGCTCTCCAACTGTCGCATGTCGTTTTATCTGGTAAACTTTCTGTGACCATCATGTCTGTTTATTTGCGCGCGCTCAATGTCCCTTGTTGAATAGACTGATTACTGGTCCAAAACTGCAAACATCTGAAAATTTAGTAACCTGACCCCATCCAGCCACACTAAATGTGCTCCAAGTGCCACGGCGACTTTACACCCCATCCATCATACACACTCAAACTACATTCATTTCTTACATTTATTTATTACATGATCCTACCCTTATTCCATTAAATAAACCCATTCTATAAATTGTGATATTAAACGTTCGTTTAATAACAGGAAATAGTGCCAGGTGACCTTTGACTTCCGGTTTATCGTCTGTTTACATTCCGTACGCTGTCTCAAAATACTATTGCTTCCAATATTTTTCCAACAATCTATACTGACTGAAGAGTTTGAAAAATTATGTCATTAAATATAAGCCATTAAATACGACAGTCTTTATTTATCTGGGACTATTTTTTACGCGGTCAAACAACGTATAGTTACATGAAACGTCATTGCATGCCTTATAGAAGCCGGTGTTAGTTTCGCGTCCCATTTGTTGATTTAAGTATGTTTTGGATAATGTAATAAATAGAATCTACAACTCGTGCCCAGTTTAAAGCGGAATGTACAAAACTCGTCCAGTAAAGTAGGTCTAGACCTCGCCAAAGCCTCGATCCAGACCTAATTTACTGGACTCGTTTTGTAAATTCCGCTCTAAACTGGGGACTCGTTGTAGATCCTCTATATATAGCCTGTTCCTACTTAATTTCTATAAAGTCATGTTTCTAAATGGAATCTGTCTTCTATCAGGATCTTCTACGGACTGCACAGAATGTTAACTCTTCCATCACAGGAGCTGCGCTGGTGCACCATTGAAGATCATGTGCCAGTGTATTATCTTATATATGCGAGTCTCCAATTTGGGAACCTCGCATATGTAAGAGAATGTACTGGCGTATAAACACTGTCAAGGTAAATGTTGCTAGGCCAATGTATTCTCTTATATATGTGAGGCATCCTATATATAGGAGAATGCATTGGCACATGGTTTTCGCATAATTTCAGGATGATCCAGGTCATGTAAGGGTCAGGTATTGACTTCTGGAAGGTTTTGACGTTTTGTGAGACTCCCGAGAACCTCAAAATATCCCTAATTATAAAGAGCGTTGACCCATTCATTGTCCGAATGCATGACATATTAACCCTTTACCCAACAAAACCGTCAAATAAAGCTTCAACAGCCTAAAATATCTTCGGTCTGTCTCAATAGAACCATACAAATATGGATATCATTGGAACCGGCTCGTTAAACAAAGTGATAGTTACAGTTATGCCCTGTGCCAATGCATTCTCTTATATATGCGAGTCGACCATAGGTCGCCTCGCATATATAAGAGAATGCATTGGCTTTAAAAAAATTCTTTTTTAACACTTTTTACCATTTTTTCTTACATTCTTTAACAATTTTATAATTTTTAATGTGTTAAGCCAATGCATTCTCTTATATATGCGAGGCGACCTATGGTCGACTCGCATATATAAGAGAATGCATTGGCACAGGGCCCTTCTGTTGGGTAAAGGGTTAAAGAGCGTTATTTGTTTTATTCCCATTATATACTACGGTCGATGGCCCTGTGTGTTGGTGCCTCTGTTTATTATGACCCCACCCCCGTGGATGTTCGGGGCAAGTACCAATGCTCGTATAATTAAAAAGCCAAGCAATTGAAAATAACTTCCTCATTATTAAAAAAGTACTCATCTTTGCGACGATAACAACTTTTGATTTCGGGATTTCCTTTTCTGCCATTTCAAAGAATTTTGGCGGCGTTTTCTTCAATATTTTACTTTTGTATTGGTTATTGGAAGGAACAGACTTCATATGTAATTAAGACAGGGACTGTGTGATCATTTGGTCATCTAATCGGGGCTAGTCACCACGTTAGAGGAATGCACTGACATGCATTCACATCTTTGTCGTAAATATACCGGTGATGTGAGAAACCTGGATGCCAACACTTTATAGAAATGTTTAATTAGCGACTGGTGCATGGGTGATTTTCAGCATTGTGTCCTGGATATTTTTCCTGGCCCCATTGAAATATGTACGTAGACAGTATATACAGTTGTCGAATGCTCTTTACGCACTGTATGTTGTATAATATATCCATAGTGGCTCAATGAAAATGAACGTTGAAATTCGAACATTGAGAAAGAACGTAGACTGCAAATTTGATCATATAAAAAGTATGGTAATCATTTCAAAATATGAATGACATAAGGAATATGCGATACAATATGCTTATCAATCATCAATCTTCAGTAGATGTTAATTAGTATCAGCCCTATATGTTGACAAGAATTCCATATTAATAGAACCAAACCCAATGGGCCCGCCTTTTTGTTTCAAAGTTTGCAGCATTATATTAAACAAAATATTTAAAACCATTCACCACACAGGTTGTTTCGATGTTTTATAATATATACATAGTGGCACGCAAAACATGAATGTGGAAATTCGAACATTGTGAAAGAAAGTAGAGTGCAAATTGGGTATACCATATAAAAAGTATGGTAATTATTTCAATTTATGAACGACATGAATTAACATACATAAGGAATATGCGATACAATATGCGTATCAATCATCAATCTTCAATAGATGTTAATTAGAATCAGCCCTATGTTGACAAGAATTCCATATTAATAGAGCCAAACCCAATTGGCCCGTCTTTTTGTTTCAAAGTTTGCAGCATTGTATTACAAAAATAAAAACCATTCACCACAAGGGTTATTTCGTTGTTTTATAATATATCCATAGTGGCACGCAAAAAATGAACGTAGAAATTCGAACATTGAGAAAGAAGGTAGAGTGTAAATTGGGTATACCATATAAAAAGTATGGTAATTATTTCAAAATATAAACGACATCAATTAACCTACATAAGGAATATGCGATACAATATGCTTATCAATCATCAATCTTTCATTGATGTTAATTAGAATCAGCCCTATGTTGACAATAATTCCATATTAATAGAACCAAACCCAATGGACCCGCATTATTGTTCAAAGTTTGCAGCATTATATTTAAAAAAAATACTTTTAAACCATTCACCACAAGGTTGTTTCGTTGTTGTATATTTCCATAGTGGCTTACAGAAAATGAATGTGCAAGTTCAAACATTGAGAAAGAAAGTAGAGTGCAAATTGGGTTCGGTCATATAAAAAGTATGGTAATTATTTCAAAATATGTACGACATCAATTAACATACATAAGGAATATGCGATACAATATGCTTATCAATCATCAATCTTCAATTGATGTTAATTAGAATCAGCCCTATGTTGACAAGAATTCCATATTAATAGAACCAAACTCAATGGGCCCGCCTTTTTGTTTCAAAGTTTGCAGCATTATATTAAACAAAATATTTAAAACCATTCACCACAAGGTTGTTTCGTTGTTTTATAATATATCCATAGTGGTTCACAGAAAATGAATGTGGAAATTCGAGCATTGTGAAAGAAGGTATAGAGTGCAAATTGGGTTTGGTTATATAAAAAATATTGTAATTATTTCAAAATATAAATTAACATCCATAAGGATTATGCGATACAATATGCTTATCAATCATCAATCTTCAATTGATGTTAATTAGAATCAGCCCTATGTTGACAAGAATTCCATATTAATAGAACCAAACTCAATGGGCCCGCCTTTTTGTTTCAAAGTTTGCAGCATTATATTAAACAAAATATTTAAAACCATTCACCACAAGGTTGTTTCGTTGTTTTATAATATATCCATAGTGGTTCACAGAAAATGAATGTGGAAATTCGAACATTGTGAAAGAAGGTATAGAGTGCAAATTGGGTTTGGTTATATAAAAAATATTGTAATTATTTCAAAATATAAATTAACATCCATAAGGAATATGCGATACAATATGCTTATCAATCATCAATCTTCAATTGATGTTAATTAGAATCAGCCCTATGTTGACAAGAATTCCATATTAATAGAACCAAACCCAATGGACCCGCCTTTTTGTTTCAAAGTTTGCAGCAATATATTCAACAAAAACTATTTAAAACCATTCACCACACTTGTATAATGTCTACCGCAGTGCCAAGCTATCAGATGTGAGAACCGAGGTCCTTAAAGCATCCCGGACTGGCATGTGAAAGACGCCATAAATCTAACCAAATAGATGATAGGTTTAAAGGAGTTTACCCTAAAGATTTGCATTCCAGTACGCGAAGCAAATAAACCCTTCATCGTATACTTGTTAAAGCGTGGTACTTGAAGGCGACAAATTGTAATTAAATCTGATGGGTTTGCTAATTCTCTCTTCCAACACGGTACTATGCAAACTCCATGCAACGTTATCACTGCGATATAGCACTGCCACAATCATGGTATTTTGCGGACCGATACATCTATTTTTACATACAGTAATGCCCTAATTAATCGACTCTTTAACCACACCAGAATTATGGGTAACTTTTCAGGATTTAGTCGGAAATATGGCTTGTTGCCATTCATCGGAAAGCTCTCCCCGAGAGCTTTCCGATGAATGGCAACAAGCCATAGGGCATTACTGTATCGTCCGAACTATATTTAGTCACCTATTATTTTATTTTGACCACCAAACATTTGCAGTAATGGTAATTCTTTCGGTATTGATAAGGACAATATGAACTGAGCCAGACATTGACAATTTTAATCCTAAAACATAAGAACTAAGAACACGTAAGAAATCCTTACCAAATGTCCTTATGGCAGTGGTATCCCAGCGGAAATCCTTACCAAATGTCCTTATGGCAGTGGTATCCCAGCGGAGCGATGGGAGATAACTCTGCCTGGAGTTCGGGTACTATGCTGGAAAGTCGCTACATTATAGCAGGGTATGTTGTTGTCGAGTAGTTTTGAAGACCTAGTGTTAAAAGCTGGTTTATCTCATCTTAGAACTTTCTGTTCTTATTCAGATATACAGAATAATACTTTTGAGTCAGAATGACCAGTCAAACGGAAAACTTCTGTCACCAGGAAGTCATTTTTACCTCAAATTGACAAAGTAAAGTTTGAGCTAATACCATGGGTTTGCGCCCGTTATCCGTGGTGGCGTGCGTTCGTCGACAATTCCCTTTGACATAGTCCAAGGTCCCTTTCCGATCGTCACCAAACTTCATATGGATTATTTCCGACATTTGTTGAGAAATATGGCTGCCAGTTGCCATCATTTATTTTACTCTTTGCTTGACTAAATCCTTCGGCACACCCTACAGGCAACATCCCTCACCCGATCGCCATCGAACTACTTCGAGGTGACGCCTAGATGGGAGCCATCAATTATTTCCGAAATTCGTTTAAAAACGTGAATCCGCCAGTACAACCTGCAGTCCGCATTTATCTGAGAAATGTTTTTGAAAATATGCAGGCATGTTTAGGCTCATCTCTAGATGGAGCTAATGAATTCGAACGATTGTTGATGAAAAACATGACCGCCGACAGCCATCGTTATTGTATTTTACTATTTGCATGACTAAATCTTTTGGCACACCCTGCAGACACACCCCTCGTCCGATTATCATCAAACTTTATATGGATATTCCGAGTGAGTTGTAGGTGGGAACCAACGATCTTTTCAGCAGAAATTTGTTGAAAAACATAGCTGCCAGCGGCTATCTAGGATTTGACTCTTTGCATGACTAAATCAATCGGCACACCCTATAGGCCACATAACACCATTCATCCGATCGTCACCAAACTTGAATTGGATCTTCAGAGTGACCTCCAGATGGGAGCCATCGATTTTTTTCCGAAATTCGTTTTTTTTAAATGGTTCCCAGCGGCCATCTTGGATTTTACTATTTGCATGACTAAATTCTTCGGCACACCATGCATGTAGGCCATATCCTTCATCCGATCGTCACCAAACTTCACATGGATCTTCATGACTTCTAAATGGGGGCCATATAGATTATAACCAAAATTCGTTTTAAAACAAGGCCACTAACAGCCATCTTGTATTTCAAATTTGAATCCATCAGCGGCACACCGTGCATGCAGCCAGCGAATTGTTTTGAAAAATTACGGGCATGTCTAGATGGGAGTAGTAGTAGCTTATTGTTAACCTCCTCAATTTAGGAGAGCATATATACAAATTACAAATATATACATGTTATATAAAATATGCATGCAAATGTTATACTAATCACAATACTAATCACAATATTAATCTTACAGTGTTTACGCATGCGGTCGGGTTCTGACATTTTCAAGTTTCAAGTGTTAGTGAGGTTGGTATAATAATCTAAAGAATTTAGAAATGGGAAGGCATACATAGAGGTTCCCGAATGCCAGTTGCCCTTTTAAAACCTGATTAGCAATATCACAGGCGTGTGATCGAGCGAAATAAAATTTCCAAATAAAATATTTACTGGACATCAATGTTGAGTATTGGAACTTGAGAATGTGTGTTGTCATATTACCTTCTCGTGTTAAATTAGACAAGTGTTTTAGACATCGAATTCAGAAAGTAACATACATCATACGATAATGGCCTATTTAAGAAACTGGAAATAAATGAGCAATATCACATGCGTGTGATCGAGCGAAATAAATACCTTCGCCGATCGTCACCAAATTGCATATTGTTATTGAGGGTATCATCCAGATGGGAGCCATCGATCCCCCCCCCCCCCAAATAGCCCGGATATCGGAAAAACATGCTTTAACTTTACATGCGTGTTTATGATCACCTCTAGATGGGAGCTGTCAATTTTTTCCGAATTTCTTTTTAAAAACATGGCCACCGACAGCCATTTTGGATTTTACTCTTTGCATGACTAAATCCTTTGGCACACCCTACCGACCACATTCCTCACCCAGTCGTCACCAAACTTCATATGATTCTTCTGGGTGAACACTAACATGAGCGTAGCTGCGGCTGCCTTAAGTCTTGCGAAAAATAAGAATCAGTGTTGATTCGAATCGGTGCACTCATTGTATATCAAACCATCCAACCATTTTTTTTTCTCAAAATGAGCCAAGATTCGGACATGGATTCCTAATCCAAGCATTGGAGAAAAAACCGAGTCATTGCATCACATGGCTGGTCTCAGTTTCGTACATCAGAGCACGCTCGTTTTACAATTACTCTTACATAGAGTATACAGAAGAAGGAACGGATGGACGCCTCGGTGGGATCGGTTTCGGGTATTAGCTGAGATGATTCGCTGATCATACAGATCAAAGGTAGAATAACGGCTATCAAATCACACAATCGGATTCATCCCGTTCCAATTATTAAAAGGCAAATTGTCAGAGTCAAGCAACCTGAAAACTCGTAAAACTTGTTTTTTCAGCTCAAAGCGATTATTAACTATCTTCTCTCCTAATTGCGCATAATGGTATTTCCACACGCGAATTTTCTGCGGTGTTTCGGTTCGTTCATGTGTTTTACTCATCTTAATGTCAATAAAAATCGTATACAGTTCCAGCGAAAATATCCCGAGCGGTAACAGTATATAATTATTTCGCCTCTGTGAGATTTTTTCGTCTGATAACTTCATCAACATATTTGATTTAGTTTAGAATGATCTTCGTGTTTATTTGTTGTTGCCGATCTGGACAGATTTTTTAGAATATACACCAGCTCTGCTTTGGTTGTCAGCCCTCTGTCGCTCATCTTCAAAAGAAATGGGATGCGTTTTCCGGCGATTGTTATTTCAATATCTTTTATAATTAGATATCGTTCATTATGAGCAGGAATGTTGAGGCGGATTCAAAAAGAAATGCACCCTTATAACTTGATATTTCCGTTCAGGGCTAGTTATGACAGAGTGGTGTTCATACAATGCCAGATATATCCACGCTGAATTCATAAAACATCCACGACTCTTAACATCTTCCAGGTGAGTCGCACCCATGTATATCATGTTGAGAGAAAAAATATGTGTGTGTCTTCCGAGGTTGGAGATAAATTAAAGTTATATATATGGAACATTTCGCCGAGATATTCATAACGGAATAGCAAATAATAATGCCAAAATGATTGGCTTTAATAAAACTTATATCCAAATATAGGCAGAAAATAGCGTCATCGTTATAAACGAATTACATTCAGTGACTGTTGTTGGTGGAATCATTGACGATTGATTGATTGATTGATTGTTTATTTAACTCAACGCCACAATTAAGTGGCGAATATATACAGAGCACTAATTTAAATAGATATAAACACCTCCAAAAAAAAAAAGTCCCCCTGATATATTCGGTAATATTTTATGAGATATTGATGGATTTTGGTGAAACTTTCCACAAATGATTTGTGGTACCAAATACATCAAGTGTGTTAATTACTGTGCTGCGAGGTGAGATATGGCTATGTGAGCACAAACTGAATGGAAGAGGGTCGCTTTTCAAAAGTTGTAAAAAAATGGCCTATACATCAGGGGGTCTGCAAAAAAAATCCGTATATAGGGCCGGGGTGGGTGGTCCAGAGGCCGAAAAAATCGTGCTTGTAATTTTTTTCCAAAATGTTTTTTTTTTCAAACAATTTACAAGTACTGACCATGTAATGTTGTTTGTAAGCATGTTAGTACCATGCTTGTTGGGATAGGGCTATATAGGCAGCTATAGTGACTCTTTAGCCTCAGATTTAGCAACATTCTGGATTTCACAAAATCCCGGCCCACTTCACAGTGGACCACCGTAATAGCGTTCAGGAAACTTATGATCAACGGAAGAAATATTTAGTAACAAAATTAATATATTACCTGAATAAAAGTTTTAAAACAAAAAAACTGTATCACAAATTGGATACCACATGGTGAATACTCAATGATGACTAGATATCATTAACCTGATTGTTGCATAACATGAAATTGAAAAGGGTATCTCATAAATTTCTAATGTCTGAAATACTGTCTTGTTCTGGCATGTAATCAAATTCATTCCTTCTGGTTATTTGTCATCTTGAATGATTGCAAGTAATGTTAATTTGCCACAATTATCCAAATAAAATTGAATTGGTTATGATGAATGGCCGTTACTGTTTACTGCTCAGACAATCCCAACTGAAGGTGACGCTATTCTCATTGAATTTCCGAACTTCATCTTGGAGCTTTACTGCTCAACAAGACTAAACTAAAATACTAAGTGTATACTGTTATCACTTACAAACAGATGAACTGAAATAATGTGATGCATTCAGATGCATTGAGAAATGACATTCTTCAATGTCTTCAAAGTTCAAACTAAAAGTAAAATCAAGAATAAAATCTGACTGAGACTACACTGCAGACTCTAGTGCACAAATGTACACATACAAATATTTAAAATCCATAGCAACTGAAGCTCCACTAAAACTCAACAGTTCTTGAACATTTGATAACGTTTAGGTCCTGTGGTATGCAGTAATATGTGCATACATCCTTCCCCTATCATTATTATTATTTATTAACATTTAAGAAACGCATTCTACATGTACATAATGTTCCAATGCGCTTTACAAGTAAATACAATAAAAACACATAAAACTTTAAAAATATAAACAATAGGCCAACTACTATTAAATACAATTTTGTAAAGATAGATTAAGAAAAAATAAAAACTTAACTATGTTAAGAAAAATAATAATTTAAAATTAAATTTAACGAATATTACTGTAAAATTAAAGCTAAAGAAAATTGATATTTCAGTAAAAAATGAAAAGTTTCATTTATAAAAAAAAATTAAGATAAAAGAATAAATTAAACTTTAACAACGGTGTGTATTGAAATAACAACTGCAATAAGATTTCCAAAAATAACGATCTATAAATAGAAACATTTTTTGAAAAGATGGGTTTTCATTTTTTTCTTAAATTCGGAGGTTGTTTTTGAACGTCTAATCTTTAACGGTATAGTCCATTCCAAATCTGGATAGATGTCTCTTGAAAGCATTTTTCACCATAACGTCCGTCTGATTTCCTGATGTTGGTTAGGTCTAGATCACACGCACTTGAACGGGTAACTCTGTCACACGATTTCAGGATAAACATGTCTGTTATGTATGACGGTACTTGTTTTCTGAGGGATTTAAAAACGATCACAGCACATTTAAACTGCATCCTGAATTCGAACGTCATTATGTGATTATGAATTAGAACTCGTGTTATGTGGTCAAACTTCGAAACGTTCCCAATAAGCCGAGCACAGTTATTCAATAACAGGTTGATTCTTTTAATGTTCCCTTTTGTCAAATTTGTAAGAAGTGAGTTGAGACTGTCCACGCGCGCTACCACTAAGGTAAGAACAGCATGCTTTATCGCCTTCGGGCTCAAATGACATTTAACTCTCCTTAGGCACCTTAGGTGAAAATAACACGACTTCAACAAATTGTTAACTGTCACGGTCATCGACATAGTATTATCAAAATAGGAGCCCAGGTTTCGAATTTCCGAACTTGAGTCAATTATAGAGTCAGCAAGCTGAATTTGAAATTTGGCGTCTGCTTGTCCATTTACAGTCTCTGACAACACTTTTAACGAATATCGAGATCCTATCACAAGAAATTCTGACTTATCATCGTTAAGTTTGAGTTTATTTAGTTCCATCCAATTCTTAATATCCAGGTAACATTGTTGACGGCGAGCTTTGGCGAGATGATAACCGTTTGACTCTTTTCTAGAAAACTCGATGTATATTTGAGTGTCATCCGCGTACATATGATATTTTACACGATTTTTCTGTAAGATCTGTCCCAACGGTAAAGTATAAACTAAAAATAGAAGAGGACCCAATATTGAGCCTTGGGGAACACCGATGTCCATGCAGGTCCACACATTCAGAGTAAGAATTTCCAATAACGACCTTTTGCTTGCGCAGTCTCAAATATGATGCAAACCATGCCAATTCTGGTCTGTCACCATACCAAACCACATCAAAATTCGACAACCGACAATTAACTTATATTGCAAAAAACTTTGTAAGCATTGATGGTCACAACCCGTGATTATGCATATTCGTTCCCCATTTCTGGTCCGTCACCATGCCATAGGGCATCAAAATATGACAACCGACTCTTTAGTTATAATGCAAAATGTTTGTACGGACGGACGCACGGACGGCTCGAGACGTCAACTATATACCCGCCGACTAATATCGGGGAGTATAATAACCATATATCTATGTGTATACCTAACCAAAAACAATTCCCCTCCCCCACCCCACCCCGGCGGATAAGACTAAAGAGTTCTTTGGTCATGCACAAATAATTGTGGAACCCCTGACCTGTTTACCACCATCGTCATCGTCGTCATCATCATCATCATCATCACCATCATCGCAATCATCATCGTCAGCATCATTATCATCGTAATCGTCATCATCAACATCATCGTCATCATCAACATCATCATCATCATCATCATCGTCGTCATCATCATCATTATCATCAGCATCATCATCGTCATTATCATCATCGTCATCATCATCATCATCATCATCATCATCATCATCATCATCATCGTCACCATCATAATCCTCATCATCATCATCGTCATCATCATCATCATCATCATCGTCGTCATCATCATCATCATCATCATCATCATCATTATCATCATCATCGTCGTCATTATCATCATCATCGTCATCATTATCATCGTCGTCATCATCATCATCCTCATCATCATCATCGTCGTCATCATAATCATCATCATCATCGCAATCATCATCGTCATCATCATCGTCAGCATCATCATCATTGTAATCGTCATCATCAACATCATCATCATCGTCATCATTGTCGTCATCGTCATCATCATCAACATCATCATCATCATTGTCGTCGTCGTCGTCATCGTCATCATCATTATATCATCATCATCGTCGTCGTCATCATCGTCATCATCGTCGTCAGCATCATCGTCATCAATGATATGTTCGTATATACGGACATAAAATCCAGAAATTTCCAAGCCAAACAAGGGCAGTAACTCTCGTGAAAATAATCGACCAAAGGACAACAACATCCGATAATTGACACCCGAGTTATATATATACAGAAAGCAAATGTTCGGACGGATGGACGGCTCGACAAACGGACGGAGCACTCGGCTATATGTCCCGAACCTCATACGGGGGTCATGCGTCATGATGTGTGTACATTTTATTGCTAGGTTGTGGCTCGTGTCCCACCACAATACAATCAAGTCAAGTCAATGTTGTTTATTTGATAAAATATTAGCCACAGCAGATGTTTCTCTTGTGTTATTTGTGTCTGGGAGAAAAATCGCGAACAAACAGACAGAGGGATAGACAGACATATCCTATTATTGTATTTATATAGATGACCACATGTGGTTGCAGGAGTGATCACTCTACATAAGTTGAAGTTTAAAGAACTTGCAATCGACTGAGTTACAACCGGTAACATTTGTGACGGGCCATTCTCCATAGTCTATTCTATAACTAACTCTGACCCATATGTCCCGATTAGAATGAACCATATGCTTGGACAATTTCGAATTGGCAGCTTAATGCATACATGCTACAAGCCACAAGATACAAGCAGAAACTCTTTACTATTACATTATTTTATTAACTCGTGTTAACCCTTCCACGACAGGAGCTTCCTGAAATTTTGCGAAAACCTTGTGCCAATGCCTTTTTGTTATACATGTGAGTCGCCAATAGGACGCCTCGCATATGTATAAAAGAATGCATTGGCCTAACAGGCTAACAATATGTTCCTTGACATTGTAAGCAATTAAGTGCATTCTCGTAAATATGCGAGGCTCCCCATGTGAGACTCGCATATATATATAAGATAATGCACTAGCACATATATAATAGTCAATGCTGCGCCAGCGAAGCTCCCGTCATGAAAGGGTAACGCCCGGACTAATAGACCTATATATATACATCTAGCATCAACAGACATAGTGGTTCGAGGGGTCTGAGTTTTTATGGATGCTTAAATGATAGAGCTCGGAACTTGAAGGGTTGGTATATAGATCGCTGTCTCCCACGCTACACCTCGAATCATTAGCTCCGAAAAACGCGTGATGGATTCTAAACAGGCCTCAATCCTGCAGGGATGGAATAAAACCTCGACGTTAGTGGTGTATACGTATCTGATGCGTCGTTGCAAAAATGTTATCATTCCACTGTGGATACATGAGTTATAAGTCTCGGCTGCGCATGTCAATCTCCGCACGCGCGGGTTCCAATCGTCTGCCCCAACAGGGATATACAGACATTATTCACATTTCAAAATTCACCGCTTGCTCAGGTTCCATTTCATGGTTTGTTACAAACCATCAATTTTCACTTGACTTCGTCTCATTTGCCAGGTGCTTCGTTTCGGTTCGATCAATCATGGCCGTGTTATTGTTTTTATTTGACGATCATGTCAGGAATGCTTATTGCCCGGGATGATGATAATGCTAGTGCTCATCCGTGGACATGCTCACTGGCAACAAGTCGGCGTAGTAATTCCACACTGATCGGTTGACGTCGTAAAACTCAGATTCGGATCTCTATTTTCTCTTGAAATCTTCATCATCGAAAACGAGTATCTACTTTAGCGTGACCTTGGACGAGATTATGTCGCGCCAAACGCCAGACGTGATATCTGATCATATCTTGCCGCCAGTTTCGAGCGAATTATGACGTATATATATGTAGGTTCCCCGTCTTGAAAAATAGGAACTGAAATAGGAATCCCCCAGCAGATTTATGGTACTGTCTGATATTGGTACAACTAGTTGAAATGGACATTCTGATTGCCAATTCGGTTCGACTAATTCAGTTATGGATGTATTGTTTCGCTTTGAATCACGTGTGTTTTCTGCGAAAATAGCACTCTTACTGGTCCGTGAACCACGTTATTACACAATCAATCGCCAAAACAAACCCAACAATTGTTCCCACCTGTGACCATACATGCATTCAGTCACGAATTTGCCACCAATCAACGTCACTTCAACTCATCAAAAATACAGGTTCTTCATTTTGGATTCAATAACCCTGAACATTACTATTTCATGCCCGTTAATCCTTCAAAGCCAGCAATTATGACGTCTTATTGTTTCGAGCGAGATTTCGGAATACCCATTGACGATAAACAGAAATTCGACCGCTAAGTTAACAAAGTCACCACGGCTAACCAAATTCTCGGAACAATGAATAGAACGCTATCTTTAAAAAAATTTAAACAGCAGCGGTTTTGCCCATTGCCCATTCTAGATTATTGCAACATTGTTTGGAAGCCGCACTACGTATATTACTTTCAGAGAAAAAACTCGAAAAAGTACAAAGAAGAGCTACGCGCGCGTGGTGAACAGTCTACATAAATTCAGCTAATTCAGCTATAAAATTGGACTGACTAAAACAACTAAAGTTGTATATTTGTCTAGTAGACAATCTTGTGTTAGAGTGTCAGCTTCTGTTGTAATAACTTCCAGACTATAGACATGTCCGCGTGGTTTTACATGCATGGTTATTCCTCCCCATATAAAGGCAGTTGCTTTCCGTTTCTTAAAATACAGCAACAGTCGCTATACATTATGACCGAGGATTTATTCTTCATAATAAAACACAAAGAATAACCAGGTGCATTTTTAGACGCTAAGTCTTTATTCGATGGAACCCAACTTCCAGTCCCGTCTCCTATGTTAGAATATTTCCTACCACATGGTTGAGAATGTTCCCATCTGCATGAGGCGATTATACCGAAGGTGGAGAATGTCCCCATCTATGGTGATTATACCGAAAGTAGGAAACTATTTTACTCTTCGTCTTTAAAACAAAAATAGCTTACTTTACACTAAACATTGGTTAAAACAGATTACTATCAGGACAATTCAAATCTATGTTCTGGCCTGAAATTTCTAACTAATGAACAAATTGACCATAATTGATTATGTGGGGTGTTCTGTGCATGGTAACTTTGCCTTTATCGAACCACAGGAGCCTCGAACGCAGGGAACAAACCTTCAACTTTGGTTAAAACTTTTGACAGTTGGAAATTTCAGGTCGAACATAGGTTGCGATTATTTGTTCAGATGGTTCATCTTTGCAACCAATACTTTGTGACAAGTGCAACAAAATATTGTTTGGAGACCAAAATGAGAATTTGATGGTGAAATGGCCATCAATTGGATATTTTTTCTAACATGGGGTACATTTGAATTTTCCAAAAGTTGAGCATGTTGATCCTTAATGGCGTGTGCAGTTGGAAACAACCCTTTCTTTACCAAATGCATTCTGCAATTTAGTAATAAAAGTATACATTGGAATGGTCTATTATTTCCTCTGGATGGCTGTTGAAGGAATATTATCAGACGAAAGACAGGCGAAAAGATCATACAAATACAGAATTATTCATTTTCGTTGGTGGGAAATGTTCAGATAATCGGTAGGTTCAACTTCAAGAAACGATTATCGTTGTTGAACTTATTATCTGAAATTTCCTAAGGGACTACTTGTCCATGGAGTATTTAATGCAAAGGGGTTCAAATCACAGAGAGGATATTAGCCTTTGTGCACCGACGATGTAATAAAATCGACCTGCCGGTAATGGCATTTGTCGAAACAAGTGCATGATATCATACTTGATGGCATAATATACAGCTGGACCCCATAGAGTACGGCTCAAAACGAATCACATCTAAGACGATGATGTTAACCCTTTACCCAACAGAAGGGATTTTTTTTACCCTGTGCCAATGCATTCTCTTATATATGCGAGTCGACCATAGGTCGCCTCGCATATATAAGAGAATGCATTGGCTTAACACATTAAAAATTATAAAATTGTTAAAGAATGTAAGAAAAAATGGTAAAAAGTGTTAAAAAAAGATTTTTTTTAGGCCAATGCATTCTCTTATATATGCGAGGCGACCTGTGGTCGACTCGCATATATAAGAGAATGCATTGGCACAGGGCATAACTGTAACCATCACAATGTGGTCAATGAGCCGGTTCCAATGATATCCATATTTGTATGGTTCTATTTAGACAGACCGAAGATATTTTAGGCTGTTGAAGCTTTATTTGGCCGGTTTTGGCCGGTTTGTTGGGTAAAGGGTTAATGAGCCGATCATAGGAGTTTATTTTTGTGATCTAATTAAACTTTCCACATAAACGCTCGTGTGTGTTTCATATCAGGAAAAATATAAAAATGAACGCTGGTCTATGTTACCTGATGGAGAAAAGAGGGTCCTTAGTATTTCACTACAATTGAATTTCCCTGTGTATAATGAATGATACAATCATGTTGTAATTAGATGATATGCGTATATTTGGTTGTTTTACCGCGTATTAGAGCCATGGAATGCAACGAGTTATTGCACGATTGATTCTTGCCAGATATTTTAAGGCTAATTTCGGGCATATGTTTTAGATACGCCAGTACCATTAAGAAGGAGGTAAAGTGGAAACATTCAAATGGGGAATTCAGTGTTAATTTTCAATATTTACAAACCGTAGAATAACGCTTCATGTCTTGTTGGAATGTTTGAGCATATTTCTAATGACTATGCAAAGCAGATTTTTTAATTTTATGATTTGTTTTGTGACATTTGATGGAAATCTTATAAACAATGATAACCAATGGTAACCTACTTTTTAATAATGTCCAATACTGTCCAACCTGGGATGAAAATCTAAATTCCGCTTCGCGTTGTCACTAGATAAGTATTCAAACTTTCCAAAAAGGTATGATATAATCACCTGCTCTTTATAAGGTTTGATCAATCTTTTCCCAAAAATTAACACTGAATTCCCCATTCAAATGTTGCCACTTTACCTCCCTCTTAATCGTATGGTCACGTGACAATTTATAAGGAAGTACAATAGTACACTGTACTGTTCGATATAATGATAGATCCGTTCTGTGCCAACATACATGTATTCGAACCCATGTTCAGACTGATACGCTTCACAATTCTCGATGAAAGGACTTCATTTTGAAGGATGTCCTCGTAGCCGATGGCCCGGTGTGGTTATGTCGTGTATATATATACGATCACGCAGTCAAGGCTAGACGAGGTTGGCGCGGGTTCGAACCTCGACATGGACGAAAATCGGGACTGATCTGATTTGAAGGACATCTTAACCCTTTACCCAACAAACCGGCCAAAACCGGCCAAATAAAGCTTCAACAGCCTAAAATATCTTCAGTCTGTCTCAATAGAACCATACAAATATGGATATCATTGGAACCGGCTCCTTGATCACACTGTGATAGTTACAGTTATGCCCTGTGCCAATGCATTCTCTTATATATGCGAGTCGACCATAGGTCGCCTCGCATATATAAGAGAATGCATTGGCCTAAAAAAAAAAAAAATTACCATTTTTTCTTACATTCTTTAACAATTTTATAAATTTTTTTAATGTGTTAAGCCAATGCATTCTCTTATATATGCGAGGCGACCTATGGTCGACTCGCATATATAAGAGAATGCATTGGCACAGGGCCGTTCTGTTGGGTAAAGGGTCTCATTCGATAAGAAATGAGAATTTGTTCAAGCTCACTGAAGCACTGGAATGTCTCCCTCGTAGTGTTTTTCTAATAATATTTGGGGGAATATTGTTTACTGATGATATCCAATTTACTGCAGTTAATAACTAATTGGTATTCGTCTTCTAAATATTCTCCACATATGTTGCATATCCTATTGCTATAATATTTCGGAGGTTTCTTCCATCTTGTGGAGTCTATATAGGCAGTTTATGATTTGCTGTTCTGAACTTCAGAAGGTATATCGATAGATTAGACGGCAAAAATTGGCGGGCAGAACCCAAATTCGAACTTGACCTGTATTTTGGGCCGGTAAGCTCACATACCAAATTACATTCCAGTCAGTTCTGACTTATTAAAGTTATCATCCAGAAACGAAAATTGAGTGCAAATTCAAACAAAAAGGACCATAACTCTGGTGAAAATTGGTGGTGGAATTTGAACTGTATCTGTATTTTGTGCCAGTAAACCCACATTCAAAATTTCATTCCAATCAGACTTACTATTTAAAGTTATCATCTGGAAAGAAATAGCAAATGGACGGATAGACAAAAAAAAGAGTAATGTGCACTGGTGCAATTCAAATATTAATGTTATTGGCTCTCAACTAATCAGAATTCTTGTTGAATCCCAACTGTCTCTTGTCAGATGCAAATAATTCGGATAACCGTAGTCAGTTTTAATAATAAAAAAATACTGAGTACGTGCCTCCATTTCTTTGATATATAGTTCTCATTTTGGACATTCAGTAAACTGTTGGGCATGTGTGTTTTATAAGCTGCAGTTTGTGGTTCATACCTAGAACAATAGCATCCCCTATACGACGATTTGTCTGCAAAATCATCAGGCAAATATGTCAGTGTATGAACGTACCCCTAGGAGAATAACTTACGTGCATTGTGTGGTTCGTACCTAGCACAATAGCATCCCATATACGACGATTTGGCTGCAAAATCGTCAGGCAAATATGACAGTGTATGAACGTATCCTTAGGGAAATAACTTACGTGCACTGACGAAGTTATAAAATCGACCTGCATGTAATGGCAGCGATATGTCGAAGCAATTGGTAATGATAGTAATACGTGATGGCATAATATACAGCTGGCCACCATTGAGTACGACTGAAGGGGAATCTCATTTAGGACGATGATGTTAATGAGCCAGTGATAGGAGTTTATCTGCTGCAAGTTTAATAGTGTGTATAATACCATCTAGTGGGCAATAAACTTCACACATTGTGCGGGATGGGAGAACATTTAAATGTCTCTTTATGATTTTGATATAATGGTTTTAGATACGTGATATCGTTGAGAAAGTGAAAAACAAAGGCGTTCAAAGAGGTGTGCAAAAGAAGAGCGCGTTGTGCAACGAATCAGTGTCGTTCTATATCTAAGTGGAACGAATAAAGAAATTCACCTTTACTAGCAAAATTTAGTCATTATCTCGGCGAATATGACTTTTTCTGATTTGATGAAAACCACAGCCGCTCTGTACTCTAATAATTCTCAGGGGCACAATAAATAATTTTAAGCAGGTATGGTGCCGCGGCGCCGGTAGAGATCACGGGCAAGGGGCGTAACTCAATGAAAAGGCATGTTTTTACTTTTCTTTCAGTCAGAGGTATGACAGGTATATACGAAAACTTATTAGGGACATTGTAGAACAATATAAAATAAAAAGTTTTTGACTTTCAAAGCCAAAATTTTGACTTTATAAAATCAAAATTTTTACTTTGAAAGTCGAAAATTTTACTTTGAAAGTCGAAATTATAACTTTATGTATGTGTGTACCATGTCCATAAAACGCTTTTAATACCATGCACAGTAGGCTCAAGAACTTTCGATAAAAGAAACATATATCTAGCTATCGCAATGTATACTTTGTCACAGGACCAAGGTAAATATATTTCACAATAAATTCAAGCAGATAGGGGCGGCGCCGGTGGAAACAATGAGCAAGGTACTCAGGTTAGTAAAACCATAAAACGTGAATTTTACTGGCATTTCTATTTCAGAAGGTGTTGAGAGCGGTTCGAGATATATAGGTATATTCTCCGCTGAATCCAAAAACCAATATTGACAAGCTGACAAATGAATATTTGTAATTCAAAATGGCGGTCCAAATGGTCACCGTATATTGTTATTATATGAATGTGTGATAAATGGCAATATATTTTAAGTCTTAGTGACTTTGAATCAAGTTTTTCACCGGAATTAATATGATCTACCTCTGTGATGGCGAAAACTGCGAAACATGTGACCGATTATTAATAATGGCGGCCAATATGGCCGCTGCGCTGTGGTGATGAGAATATCATTATTTGTTAATTGTTGGGGAAGTTCGCATATTCTAGCTGATTCAAGAGATAGGTTGTCCTTTCGGTGTAAATAGATATAAATACAACATACGTGTGCATTATTTATTAACTAATTTCAGAAAAATGAAATTCAATATGGCCGTTCATGAAACACCGAACTTTACTATTGAATGCAACATTGTGCGAATTCTGGTCGCGAATTCTGTCGTCGCGCACAAGTGCATTACTGGTATTAACACATGTAGCAGTCGACAGCAGCTGCTAACATGCATGACAGTACATATGTGAAGTATAATGTTACAAACGTGTGTCAGATTATTGGTAATAGTCAAACGTGACCAAGATGGCCGATCTGGCTTCAATATATATATTCTGATACAATTGTTTTCGCAATGTGCCTATACCAGAGCGGACTCAAGACCAAAATTGTCCCTTCTATGACATTGCAATGAATGTTGATCTATATCACCTGGCCGTTTTGTTTTTCATTTACTTAGCAGTTTTAGAAGATGGCATCTAAAATGGCCTCTCAGGAAATACGCACATAAGTGTAACTGAAGACTGTATACAATTATATATAATACTCCCGTGTACTCGACATCTCTGTATAACCACAAGCAAATTATTTATGTATTATTATTATGCAGTAAGAAAGATATATGTGTGAACGCGAGGAATACCATATATGTATACAAATATAAATACCATTGACTATTTTGTATATGACATTCCTCACTGTGATTGATTCTTCAATAAACATTTAAAAAAAAGAGATTTATTTCTTGTAACAATCAAGCGAACATCGCCGAGGAATAACAGCTATACTAACTGACATCAGAGCTACGATATTGACAGTATGACATGACATACATACTGTACAATAAACACTGTGTGCAATAACAGTACCGGCAGACTTTATGTCAAAAGTAGCCAACACAAATCAATTAAATCTTATATACAGTGTATAATGCAAGGTAATACATACTTTCTACAAATGGACTGGAACAAGAATTACCGAATAAAATCCCACCACAAATGTCGCAATCACTTGTGAAATGTCATGTCATGTCACATGCGTTGAGTTTGCCATATGGAAAGGTCTGGATAATATATAAGCAAATATTATAGATAAAATAGTATGTAGGTGTGGATAGTGTACCCAATGTAGCTAATTATTCTCAATCAGTCCGTTAAATGCAAGAAAATATGTTGGATTCAACAACCCGATATTTTGACACCCTCCCAACAAGAGATAAACCAGTTGAATTATTTAACACAACACAACAAACAGGACCAAACTTGCAAATTAGCAAAATTATGCACAATCATTTTTACAACTACTTCTTTAAGTACGTAGCACATCTATATACCAAAATATAGCGCGGTCACTCGGTTACCCTCACACACACACCCCAATGACCTCACATTTTAACAAATACATTCTTGATTCATTACATTATATTATATTGAAGTTTACATCTATATTATATATAGCCTATGTTCTTGAAACCTCCAGTTCCAAGATAATATGGAATGAGGGAAATAAAAATATTGATTGATTGGTTGGTTGATTGATTGATTGATTGATGTACCAAACACGAACGCATGTCGGTTTTAGAAAACAATGGTCATCAGTTAAACATAATCGACGAGATCGGTAAATAATGTCAGACTGACAAGGAACATCTTCCATGCTCAGATGTTTGAATTCTCATTTCTCTGACCGTTGCCCATTTTTGATGGGTACTTTAGTCATATTTATAGTTTCATTCTGCATGTATCGATATATGTGTGGCAGACAGCTCAGATACACACTGATATTTTATGAAGTTCTAAAGCGACACCATGATGGTCTCAAATCGCCAGTGCACAACTTATAGGTTAACTACGAACAACCCATAAACTATAGGTTAACTGCGAACAACCCAGAAATTATAGAAACATAACAGTGTGTGACAAGCCTTGAAATAGGGTGTCTGTCATTTGCAGAATGAGGTCCCCAGAAGGTGAATTTAGTGATGCTACCCCGCATAGCGGGCTAGCATCACCAAATGCACCCTCTGGGGACCTCATTCTGCTTACACCTCAGCAGAATGAGGTTTCCAGATGGTGAATTTGGTGATGCTAGCCCGCTATGCGGGGTAGCATCACTAAATTCACCCTCTGGGGACCTCATTCTGCTTACACCTCAGCAGAATGAGGTTCCCAGAGGGTGAATTTGGTGATGCTAGCCCGCTATGTGCGGTAGCATCACTAAATTCACCCTCTGGTGACCTCATTCTGCAAACGATAGACACCCTATTTCAAAGCTTGGTCTGTGACCTCAACAGATTCATCCGCTAATTGGAGATGTCCATATTTGTCTTGCATCTTAACTAGCTAGGTTAGACCCGTTAAATATATTGTCCATATCAGCAGCCTCTGTGCAGATGCATTAGCACAACGTAAAACAACAACCCTTTAGTAATATTCATAATGTTGGCAAATAATTAATAGTATGCATTCGGAGTAGTATATGATTATCATGGATGTTGATGACGTTGATATCTGATAAGATTGTCATGATGATGGGCAATGTTTTCACCATAATAATCTAGTAACTTATATACGGCGGCCATTCTTGTCGCCATTCTGAGTACCAGATCGGAATTGATTGGCATTGCTTCTCAATGGGGAAATTTCATGAGCAGGCTGATGAAAACCAACCTTTAAGGTGACCAAAACCCGATATATACACACCGCAACTTAGTAATGTTTTGTATTGTGATTCAAATTATTAGTTGTGGCGGCATTCTTGCATCGCCATTTTGAGCCAAAATCATCCATTTTCAAGCTTGCCATCATGAGTATTTTAGTTCACCAGATTAAGTACCTTTCGATTGTTCAAAACCTTCGCAAAGAGACAATTTACAGAGTTCATTCTTCTGGAATTAGCAACCTCACTAAGGGGTTTAATAATTATATTTTCAGCAACAAATTTGTTCAAATAATATAAAGCATCCACTTCAAAATTCTGCGTTTAGCGTCCATGGCAACCTCTTTAATAATATATGACCCGCCATATCAAATCCAGTCGGAAGTCGGGATTTTTTTACCCTGTGCCAATGCATTATCTGATATATGCGAGTCGACCATAGGTCGCCTCGCATATATAAGAGAATGCATTGGCCTAACAATTTTTTATCATGTTTTTTAAATAAATGTTTCTTACAATTTTTAGGACATAAAATAAAAAACATCCATTACCCTGCAGGGAGCCCCACTCATATATAGAAGCATATAGAAGAGTGTCGTCTGCTCATGTTTGTCTGGGGCGCTGTATGGGTGAAATTATAAAATTGTTAAAGAATACAAGAACAAATTATTAAAATTGTAAAAAATTGTTAGGCCAATGCATTCTCTTATATATGCGAGGCGACCTATGGTCGACTGGCATATATAAGAGAATGCATTGGCACAGGGTAAAAAAAATCCCGACTTCCGACTGGATTTGATATGGCGGGCCACATATCGTTTAAGATTTGGGTATATGTTAATGTAGACCACTATATAGAAAACCGAACGCCATTTTCCATTTATTCCCGATGGCGGCCATCTTTGGACGGCGGCAATTTTGTACAAACAAATAAACTAATTAAAAACTCGATAGTCAGTATGCCGCATGTCAATTCCAAATCAATAGGCGTCGTTTCAAAATTAATGCTCGTGTTTTTCAATTTTATACGAATATTTCAGTTTTTCCCAATAACGCTATTGAAGATGAAATACATTTTCTTTTAGAATGCAACGCTTACCGCACATCACGTCTTGAGCTCATAAACCTCATGAAGAAACATTTCTTACACTTTCAGGTGAAAGCATGACCCTAAATGAACAACTTGTTAAAATCTTATCCAACAATACTCTAAATATTTGCAATTCAATTTGTCATATGATCCGCATATTATTCTCGGCACGAGATGAGCATCTCATAATTAATTAATTAATAATAATATTAATAATAATCAACGAATACATGTAGATGAGACCCTTTGCACAATCATACTAATCCGGGAGCTAATACGGGGTACCCTTGCACCCCCCCCCCCCTGGGACTTAACTTCACCCCACTCATTTTGTTCCTTATTATGTCCATCAACTTTTAAGCAATGTTAACAAGAAAACTAAGTGGCCGTGTAGACTCCAGATAAGATGGCGTCCATCATGGCCGCAGTTTTTCAGACCAGACCCTAAGTCAGTTTCATGCAAATTAGCTAATACATAATGACACTTTTTTGGGCCAAAATTGAAACTCACAATCCAAGATGGCCACCAAAATGGCCGCCGGAAGTTGAAAATATGACGTTTTTTCACAAATATCTTCTAGATCAGTTCGTGCTGTTTGGAACTGGTTGAGTAATGTGACTTTATTTTGTGTTTTGTATATTAACTGATCATTGGAGCAATTAAATATGCAATTATTGGGGCCCTAGTCCCTTTCAATCCCTCAAAAATTCGATTTTACAGTACGCAGTATAAAATTTCACAATAAATCATTCTAGTCATATTTCAACAAGAAATGAACAGAACTTTGCAATGTAAGTGAGGCATATCATTAACTATGAATATTCCAACTCACTGGAACCAACATTGTTACTTTGGCTCAAAATGGCTGCCAAAATTGCCGCCAAAATATGGAAAATGGTAAATATTGCCCCAGGGTGTCCTGTAATCGCTTACAAGTTGTGGTTGATGTATAAAAATTGGCTATTCTGTATTCTATACATTGAATACTAACATGTCTGATGCACCATGGATCATTTTTACTATTGTCACCACTGACGTCACCAAAAATATTGGATTTTTCTCTCACAAACTTGACATACATATCTGCAAAAAATCACTTTTCAGGGTTGGACCATTTTTTCAAGTAATATGCAACTATCGTTGGTATCAAAGGTGTTTATTGTTTTGGTCTATCTTAAATATGTCACACTACGCTCATTATAGACCAAATTGCTCAAGATAGATTCCAAAATGGCAACCAAATTTGTAAAAAGTAATTTTTTTACATATATCCCAAACATTATTCTCTGCGTTATCCGAAAAGGTAGCAAATTGTGACTCACTTGGTTATTATACGTGTTAGTTAATTAACTGACAACTAGTAGTCCAGGAGATATTGGTCGACCTCTGCACCCCCCCCCCCCCCCAGGACTCAACTTCACCCCACTAATTTTCTTCCTTAAGGTCTCCTATAATTTTTTTCACTTGTTAACAAGACAAAAAAGGGCCGCAGAGACTCCAGACAAGATGGCGTCCATCATGGCGACCATTTTTTTAATGCACCATGTCTCTTTGATCGCCGTTATAGTAAAGATGATATCACATGCGGTCTTTTTTTACGCTCGATTCGTTATGCTAATATACAGCCCTTACAAATTAGCCAAAAATCCGACACCAGAATCCAATATGGCGGCCAAGATGGCCGCCGAAATGTGAAAATATGCTATTTGTCTGACATGTTACCACCTTTCGTTTGTCTCTGTGGGAAAATGTTGGCATCTTTGCGTCATGTTATACATTTATCATATAGAGGAGTCATTTCTGACCACATGTGGACCATAATATACATTCATTGCGGGATATTTTTGTCCGATATCACGTTTTCCCAAATGCCGGTATAATAGGTCAAAGCCGAATCTACGTTAATAACGCGATGTAATGTTTGGAATCAATGAATGTTATTGCTATTATAACAACACCCATGCATATATATGTGCAGGAGATACTCGAGCTAGGATTCCTCTTATACCTGAGTTGAGGAATATTTACCCAAATCCAAGATGGCGGCCAAAATGGCCACCAGAAATAAAAAATCGACGAAAATCCCCGATTTTAACATCAGTGAGCATTATTGTCATGAAAACTCCACACCTGCTTACTATTGTGAATTGGGAACACTTAGGCGAAGAACTTTCCTTGTACCATATCCAAATGAAAGTACCCCAAATCCAAAATGGCGCCCACAATGGCGGACAGATTTTGAAAAATCACCGAAATTCCCTCATATTCACATCATTGGGCATTATTGTCGAGAAAACTCCATCCATGCGTACAGTTGAGTTGGAAATACTGAGGTGAAGTAATTACCTTACATCTCAAGCAAGAAATGGTTTTCCAAATCGAAGATGGCGGCCAAAATGGCGACCGAAATTTGAAGATACGCCTACATTCCTTTACTATCTTAGGATGGGCGTTATTGTTTCGCGATTTCTACCCACCATTACATGTTGATATGTATGAATTATTCATTAGGGTTTGGCAAGTGATACTCACAGTCAATATGGCGGCCAAATTGGCGGCCAGAAATTGAAAAGAAGCCGATATTATCACATACTAATGTAAACTTTTTGTCATAATATCGATTTGTATAGACGAAACGGTACATAATATAAGCCATATATATTAGTTCCATTGTAAGTCATTGACTTTTGGAATGATGAAAACCCACAATCGCGATGTGGCATTTCAAAATCCATTCTCCACTAAGGGCTCATTCTGGCCGTAACCGTATATAGGTGCGCCGAAGAATCAAAACAACAGTACCTGAGATTATTCTGAAATGCCACATTCAGCATTATCTAGACCCGTTTCCGTCTCTTCGTCAGATTAATCTATCTCACTTACAACAACAGTTTACTACACTTCTTTGTAGAAGGGTGCCACTAATCGGAATGTTTCAAACAATACATATGACGGTGTCCAGCTCACGTGTTTGTTTCGAAAGCTTGGAATTCTTAGCGAGCTTCATTCGTGGTATAGCTTATGGTATAATTCAGATGCTACATATGTGGTATAGGCGTCATCTTGTATGATACACTAGAAAGGTATTCGGTCGATGCGTATACTATAGCTTTCAGAAGGACCTATCTATCTGCGTATTGTCAGCTTTGGTGACCCAATGGGGATAACGACGTGTACACCTGGTGATCTTCCCAAACAGCCACTTCCCAATATATGGCTCATCAATTCGCATACTCATCTAATGCACTGACGTACCCGGACAACTTCTGAATATGGCTTCGAATGTTGAAAGCCCGACATTTGACGATACATTTCTGCTAAGGCGTAGAAGACCATAATGCATAATATACCCAAACTCATTGAACATGATCATAAGAACAAGCTTGTTGGCGTCCAGCAATCGTCTCACCGAACAGATCCAAGCAGATGGTAACAATACACACGGTGCTAGTGTGTGGGTATGTGTCATGATAGTGGAAATGAAATTGGACCATGACTGCACCGCCCCTTATTTTGTTATGTTTTAGATTCAGACAGGATCTCATGTGTGGCTTTGCTTTCCTTGTATGCTAAGATTGTATGTTCCCATCCGTTTGGAAGCCGTTCTTAAACAGCTGGACCAGGAGTGTGCCATTGGCTACTGCTATATAAGCCCCACCAAGACTGGAGTGTAGTCTTAAAGGCGATACCTTTGATAGTTGGTTGATATGTCATACTAACGCTGGGTGGTATGGTTCAAGAAAGTACAAATGCCATCAACAAAAGGGTGAAATGTTCAACGCGAAGAACATCCATGTTACGTTGATGAGCTCTTTCATTCAGTTCAACAAACGTTGGTACACCAAGTGATTTCTTGGTAACATCACCATTGCGAACATTTTCCTGCATGAGACATTAACTGCTATATTCTAAAGTTATATATATAAAGCTATATGACCATAAAGGTCGCGTTCCCCAACGTCCACGGCCATTGCCATCAAGACTGTAAATTGTTCTTTAAATACATAGTGAAATAAATGCACCATGTTCCTGACATTTTCTTGAATAATACCGCCAACATACTGACACTAACCCTGAGAGAGGATAACAAAAACGCATACATTCATGCTATAAAGACAACTAGCGAGTTTGCGATACCCGTTCAATGGGAACGGGTACGGGTAAATCTGTGAACATCGGCACGGTCACTTGGGTACTTTCAATGCAGCACATAAAGCGATAGCGAATTGAAACGGGTAGATTTGTCCCATTGACCGGTAGCCTTTCACTACGATTTTCTCACCCAAAGGTCCATGAATTCCATGAAATTCCAGTCAGCTATGCGTTAACCTATTTATTGAAAGATTTCATGGGCAAATATTATTGATAAAGTTGTCATTTTAACCCAGGATTTGTGTTCAAATTCTCAAGGCGGCTTCTAGCACTTAGATAAATACGGAAGGCCGATTATTTTTCACTAACAACTTTGTTCACTGCATTAATGACAGGTTGTGATTAATAGAGTGAGTAGATGGTGCTATAGACGCCCATTACAGGGACATGGCTATAGATGGTCTGCGCGTTAGGAAGGGTGTCCACCTTCGAATTTCTAACTACACATCTCGAACCATATAAAATTCACAAGTTTGCGCGTAAATCCACCCCTCCCCTTGGCTGGCATCAAGCTTTCCAATTGTTGGAAATTTTGAGACCTGACACCCCCCCCCCCCCCCCAAGCTTGAACAATTTCCAACTGTTTCTGACAGCCATTTCAGTCCAAATTTGTTTTACCAAAAATAGGGAAATATGCAAATGTTGGTCTAAAAACTACAAATTATCCACTAATAAATTGTTCGAAAATCAAACTACGAAAACAATTTCAACCTATTGTTTGTGTGAAATTTCCAACAAATGTTGTGTCAGGTATATCAAATTTCCCAATGTTGAACATTTGACCAAAGTTGGGGAGGGGGGGGTTAAGACACGCCTGTCGTCACGTCCCTGTCTCAACCCATTGTACAAGGACATAAATATATCGTGGATTTATCTATGCATTCCACATTTGAATACAATTACCGTTTAGTTACCTTATCGTGTGTAGGTGGGGACTGATTTCTCATTTTAATATATATTTACTATCTGAACGGACGTGGCGCATTTGAACCACAATACTTGTGTATACTGTAGTGGGGATAATATAGGTCGCCAAATGCACGAAATACCTATACATACTCTACAAAATCTAAGCATATAAGCAGAGCGAGTTTCAGCTGTTTTCTGTGTTTCGCACAGAAGTGAAGCAAACGCTCTTTATTCAATCCGTATAATAAACACTCCGTATTCAATCCGTATAATTAAACAGACTACATTTTGACACCTTTTTTGTTACCAAGTTAAACATTTCAACCTACCTCCGGGTTTAGATCCCGACAACAATCCCAATTCTTGGGATAAATATTCCCTTGCCCCGACGGGCCGACCATTCGATCTGTTGAAAGATTCCAAACAAGGGTTTACTTAAATCTACTCAAGCCGATCAGACGGTCCCCATATCATAAAGTTACAACAAGAACATTTCTTCAAAATACGCTTTTGTTATCAGAATCGATTAATTACAACAAAATAATGCTAACTGCTGTCAACTATAGTATAAAATTTTGGCCGCATTACCACTTGATTTTAGAGTTAAGCATCTTCGTCCGCAATTGGGTCCGAGACCGTCGGTTTGATGACTCTTTTCTGGGCCACAAATAATTACACAATTCAAGAAATAACAAACTTCAAAAATCGATATCTGATCACTCTGCGCTTTGATGGTGGGTTCCTCGATTCGAATCAAATATTTAGATTTACCCCCGAAGCCAAAAAAAAATAGTAACTTGGGAGCGTTAATTCGGATTATGCATCTTTAATATGACTAAATAATCCCCAACTAAAGTACTATATCGAACTGAAAGTACATGTAGGACAATATTAGACCCTTGGTCTAAACACAATACATTTTACATGGAATATTGGTTGGACATTTTAACTATATATAACGTTTTGTATATTTGAGCTATCATAATCTATTTTCTAAGTTTAAAAATTCCAACCGATTTATTAATTGTCAACACTCGATCGGTCTATGAATTGTAGAATCCAATTGTTGAAAATGTTACCAATATGAGTGAAAGAAAAGCAACGTCCTCTTCCAACTGCCACCTAGCTCGTCCTTGATGAAAGCAACTGATTATCATGGGGCTCATCTAATCTAAATACATATTTCCAACAACCCATAACGCTAAGTATAACATAGGCCAATAACGCGAATAACAATGTATATCATAATATCTTTTTTGTTGCAGTTGGCTCACCATACATTACCAGTCGATGTGATGAATTCTATCGGTAAAACAGTTTGCGATTTCAAAACGTGTACCGGTACGGGTAGCTACCCGTACGCGTACCGGTACCCGTACCGGTTTGAAATCGCAAACTCGCTATTATCCTTCAGTCCATCCGACTGTTTTGAGGGAGGCTAGCATAGTATTATTCAGACAAAAATGTAGGTAGTTGAATCAGAAAGGCTTCGAAACGGATGTGGAAATACAATCTTACCACACCAAATAAAACCGACACGCGTGACATTCTATATCTTAAACATGCACCAGGTGTAGGGGTGGTGTATATCGTGGCCCATTTCATTCCCACTATCATGGCGCATGTCCATAAACTAGCACCGCGAGCATTGTTCCTCTCTGCTGGGAGATATTCGACGAGACAAATGCGGGGCGTCACACAGTTTGCTTCGGATCATGGTCAAGAAGTGTGGGTAGTCTGTACACTATGGTCTTCTCCTTAGCAGATAGACATCTGTCCAAGGGAATGAGACAGCTAGCAACCTTCGAAACACTGTCGAAGTTGTCCACATATGCCAATACGTTCGCTGAGTTTGTGAGTTGACGAACCATCTATTGAGAAGTGACCAGCTAACTGGTTCGCCAGGTGTACATGTCGTTATCCCCATGGGGTATGAGACACATACATAGAAATGACCTTCTGTAAGCTTGTATACTCATCGGTCATATGCCTTCATAGTTCAAGATGACGCACAAATATCATATTTAACAAATATTTAAAATCGTAAGCTAGACACCGGAACATGAATTGTTTGAAACGTTATGATTAGAGGGACCCTACTCACAGGAAGTGGTGAATACCTTGTCGGTGTGAGCTACCTAGATTCATCAGACAAAGAAATGGAAGCTGGTCCAGATAATTATGGACGTGACGTGGCAAATCAGAATCTGTTATCAGGTAAATGTTCTGGTATAACTATTCGGCGCACCTACGTTTACGGCCATTATCGGCGCTAAGTGGAGAATGGATTTCGAAATGCCACATCGCGATATTAATTGTGGTTTTCATCTTTCCAGAAGGATACGAGCTATGTTATGCGTTTTGATACCTTCAAGTTGAACTAGTAGATGGTGTATGTACAGTTTCGTCCATACATACCGATATTATGACAAAAAGTTGAAATTAATATGTGAAAATATCGATTTCTTTTCAATTTCTAGCCGCCAATTTAGCAGCGATCTTGGCTGTGATTATCAATTGCCAAACCCTAATGAATACTTCATGTCACTATTCCATATCAACATGTAATGGTGGATAGAAATCGCGAAACAATAACGCCCATCGTAAGAAAGTAAAGGAATGTAGACTTGTTTTCAAATTTCGGTCGCCATTTTGGCCGCCATCTACGATTTGGAAAACAATTTCTTGCATGAAATGTAAGGTAATTACTTCACCTCAGTATTTCCAACTCAACTGTAAGCATGGGTGGAGTTGTCTCGACAATAATGCCCAATGATGTGAATATGAGGGAATTTCGGTGATTTTTCAAAATCTGTCCGCCATTGTGGGCGCCATTTTGGATTTGGGGTACTTTTATTTGGATATGGTACAAGGAAAGTTCTTCGCCTAAGTGTTCCCAACTCACAATAGTAAGCAGGTGTGGAGTTTTCATGACAATAATGCTCACTGATGTTAAAATCGGGGATTTTCGGCGATTTTTTATTTCTGGTGGCCATTTTGGCCGCCATCTTGGATTTGGGTAAATATTCCTCAACTCAGGTATAAGGGGAATCCTAGCTCGAGTATCTCCTGCACATATATATATCACTGTCAGCCCTCATAATTGGCTACGGCAATCGGCAATGCCGAAGCCATTTGCTGAAGCAAGCTGGGCCACGATAAAGGGTTGCCGTAGCATATTTGCCGAAGCCAAACAATCTGAATTAAAAGGGCTGTATATATGCATGGGTGTTGTTATAATAGCAATAACATTCATTGATTCGAAACATTACATCGCGTTATTAACGTAGATTCGGCTTTGACCTATTATACCGGCATTTGGGAAAACGTGATATCGGACAAAAATATCCCGCAATGAATGTATATTATGGTCCCCATGTGGTCAAAAATGACTCCTCTATATGATAAATGTATAACATGACGCAAAGATGCCAACATTTTCCCACAGAGACAAACGAAAGGTGGTAACATGTCAGAAAAATAGCATATTTTCACATTTCGGCGGCCATCTTGGCCGCCATATTGGATTCTGGTGTCGGATTTTTGGCTAATTTGTAAGGGCTGTATATTAGCATAACGAATCGAGCGGAAAACAAGACCGCATGTGATATCATCTTTACTATAACAGCGATCAAAGAGACATGGTGCATTTAAAATAAATGGCCGCCATGATGGACGCCATCTTGTCTGGAGTCTCTGCGGCCACTTTTTTTTCTTGTTAACAAGTGAAAAAAATTATAGGAGACCTTAAGGAAGAAAATTAGTGGGGTGAAGTTGAGTCCTGGGGGGGGGGTGCAGAGGTCGACCAATATCCCCTGGACTATAGTACATGTTCTATTCTGGTTGTCCCATTTTTTTTTTAAACATATTTTATTTGTAGTATAATACAAAATGGATTGGGGCACAAGTTACAAAACTTAATGAGCCGCTCTCCGGTATACATTGATACAAGCAATTTGTTTAACAAAATGACACAATAAGTAACTTATTTACAGCTGCACGTGGTGAATGAGAAAGATGATGATGGCAGATTGTAACAAATCATTGAGGAAGGATGAGAGTGAGTCAGTGAGAGTGATTGGTGGGGGGGGGGGGGGGGGGGTGCCAACGCCGAGTTGCATTCTATGGTGAGGCGAAAGGCAAACATGTGATAATTGATAAACTAATTTCTTATCTTGAAATTTAACTAGAAACGTTTAGTCTCCGCGATAAAATGCTGGACTATTTTGAACAATTTCACATTTTGTTTGTTATGAGCATTCGGGAGGCCAGCAAGTAGATTGTTCATGTGCGTTAATTTAATTCCTTCTCTGTGTAGCATATGAAACATCTCAGTTCGTTCTGACTGGTAGTGGGGACACATAAAGAAGTAGTGATAGGCATCTTCACACTGGTTGCCGCACGTACAACGTGGGCTTCCTGCAATATAATTCTGAAATTTGTCAGACTGAAGATCACTACAATAGTTTCTTAGTCTGGCGTGCAATACATTATATTTCCTACGATCTGTATAGAAATATATTGGAGGTCTAGCGGTGGGATCAATTATTCTAAGATAATCGAAAATCGTCGGAGCTTCTGTTATTGCGGAAGGCATGTCGTTCCACGCTTTTATTGTTGAGGGAAAAAATGACTTTTTGTAGTGCTCGATATTGCTGAAGTATGTGTAAAAAAATTCGGGGTTTCTGAATTCATACTCGGATATATCGGCTATCCTGGGTGGTATTATTTTAGTGAGGTAAGTAGGGGCCCTCTGATTTACAATGTTATACATAGTTTGTAATTTATGAAGTTCGCTCCTTTTCTTGGCGGGGGCCAGCCGACTTCTGTCATAATGTCTGTATCTGATACTGAACGCGTGAGGCCGCTGACAATTATGGCTGCATCAATGTGTAATCGGTCAAGTTTATCCAATTGATATTTTGGCGCGCATGCCCAGACTACATCCGAGTAATCATATAGAGGCAGTATATATGTTTTATATATATTTGCTAATGTCTTCCTGTCGATTTGGAATTTAAATTTTCTAAGTTGTGATAAGCGGGATGCTGCTCTCTTTATAGTTGCATTTATATGATTGTTCCACGACATATTTGATTGGAGCTCAAGACCAAGGTGTTTGTGTGTCTCAACAAATTATATTGTGTCACTATTAAAAGTTAAATTATAGGGATATCACCAGAGGTGCCAATCAATGAATATGACATGCCCATTGTTTTTGAGGGATTAAAGCTGACCAGCCAATTTTTTGACCATGTTGCTATGGTTTCAAGGTCCATATTCATAATCCGTGCTAACTCATTCAGATCGTGGTGGCAATTTGTAAGACAGGTATCGTCGGCGTACATTCTGGTCACGGAACTGATGTTGTCTGGTAGGTCATTTATGTAAACTAAAAATAGAAAAGGTCCCAGTTCCGTATGGGGCATGACAAATTCATTTTAAAGTATGGAATTTTGACGAGAACCTGTTTTGAGATTTTTGCCATATTTATTGAAAGGAAATGGGCAGAACTTTGAGACGGAACTGAGATGGCCCATAAAAATATGTGGCTATTCTGGTCCATTGTGATAAAAAAAAATGTCAACTGGATACAGGGTGGATGCCAAGATCGTAGCCAGGGAGTTACTCTATGATCATAGGTGATGTGAATAGGTATACAGGGAGTTATTCTATGCCATGACTGATACGAATAGGTATACAATGAGTGACTGTATGGTTATGAGTGGGTTGTCAACGGTAAGATGTGTGATGTGAATCAGTATGCATGTAGTTACTGTATGGTTCATGGCTGTGTGTATCTAGTACGGGTGCACCCGATGTGCCTATATGGACATTGATGTGGTATATGGATATAGCTACATGGTCATCTATGTGTTAATTATGTATATATATGGAGTGACTGTAAGGTCATGGGTGGGATGTACATGTGTTGTCTGTATGATCATGGATGGGTGTGTGGATAAATAGGGAGTGATTTTATGTTTACGGGTCATGTGTATAGGTATACATGGAATGACTGTGCGGTCATAATTGAAGAGTATATGCATACCTGGAGTAAGCTGGGTGGACATTATCGAGCGTGTGGGTATGTAGGGAGTGTCCTTGTGGTAACGGGTGGGATGTATATCTATATATCTCGTGGATGTATTATCATTGGTGGGTGTATAGAGATTAGCTGTATTATCATGGATGGCGTGTATTATTATACAGTGAGGTGTATATGCAAGTATGGGCGGTATGAGTGGTCGTGTGTGCGGGTGTTTTGTATATCTGGAAGGGCTGAATGGCCCTTGGTGCACATGTATACATGGAGTGACTCTATGGTCTAGGGTGGGCTGCATATGTATATCGAGTGGTTATATGACTATGTGTGTTGAATAGGTATACAGGTAGTGACTGTATGGTCAATGGTGCGTACATGTAGGTATACAAGGAGTGATTGTATACGATCATAAGTGTAATGAAAATTTATACGGGGAGTGACTAAATGGTCATGTGTCAGGTGTATGAGTATACATGGTGTTCCTGCTTGGTGACTCGCGGCGGTATGGCCATGTGTAGGTTATACATGTATACACACGTGTTGCTATATGGTAATGGGTGATGGTATGTGTATATAGCGAGTGGCTATATGGCCATAGATGAGGAGCATATGCATACATGGAGTGACTATACTGACATGGCTGAGGTGTATTAGTATATCTTGAGTGGCTATTTGGCTATGGTGTGACAAATAGGGATACAGGGAGTGACATGGCCAATGTTGAGGTGAATATGTATACAAGGCCTAGGATTGGCCATGATCATGTGTGAATGTTTTGAATAGGTACACACGGGGTGACTATGGCCATAGGTCAGGTGAAGGAGTATACCAGGTGCCATGGGTGAGGGTATGTGTATGAAGCGAGTGGCTATATGACCATTGGTGATGTGCATATGTACACCCGGAGTGACTCTATAGTCATTGTTGTGGTGTTGATGTATATATTGATTGTCTATTTGACCATGTGTGTGGATAATAGGTATACAGGGGATGACCTTATGGTCAATGGTGAGATGAATGGGTAAACAAGGAGTTACTATATGGTTATGGGTCATGTTTATTAGTATACTCGGTGTGCCTGCATTGTGGATTGTGGCTGTATGGTCATCCGTGGTCATGGGTCAGGTGTACGTGTATACAGTGGGTCACTATATATTGTTATGTATGTGGTGTTTATGTATATATGGAATGACTGTGTGATAATGGGTGGCTATCGCTTTCCACGTTTAACGTTTCCCCCATGTATACATAGACACCACCAAGATGGAGAACTCTTTGACATGACCGCTCTATTGTTTAACATATCCTTGAGTTATTGTGGAAAGCGATAGCCACCAAATCACATGTACAACCCACACATTACCTCAGTTACTCCATATATACATAAACACCACACAAATGGCAACATAGTCACCCACTTTATACACCGGCCTGCCCATAAAGCCATACTTGGTTATACCCGTACATACCACAAATGACGATACAGCCACGAATCATCATGCATGAACACCAGGTATACTCATACACCCGACACATGACCATATAGTCACTCTATGCATATACATTCACCACATTCACGATCATACAGTCACTCATTGTATGCATTTTCACCTCAACATGGACTATAAGCCACTACATGTATACCCATTCGCCATACACATGACCATAGAGTCAATCCAGGTATACATATGTACACCTCACCAATGGTGAGCCCTTCCATATATACCAATCCTCGCACATACGACCACTCACAAGTTCCATACTTGCATATACACCTCACACATGACAATTCAGCAACTCACTGTATAATCATACACGGCATCCATGATAATATATCTACTCCCTATACACCACCAATGATAATACATCCACAACATATATAAATATATGTCCCACCCGTTACCAAAAGGGTACTCCCTATAAACCCACTGGGTAACCCACACATCATTCACGACCAAACAATAACTCCCTGTGTCTATTATCCTCACCTATGATCATAGAGTAACTCCCTGGCTGCCATATTGGCACCCATCCTGTATCCAGTTGATATATCATTTTTGTTTCCTTTCTCTCGAGAAAGCAGTACGTCGTTTGGTACGGTTAGGCAGCTGTTAACAAAATGATATGTGGCTAATTTGCATGAAACTGACTTAGGGTCTGGTCTGAAAAACGGCGGCCATGATGGACGCCATCTTCTCTGGAGTGTACACGGCCACTTTTTGTTCTTGTTAACATTGCTTAAAAGTTGAAGGACATAATAAGGAACAAAATGAGTGGGGTGAAGTTAAGTCCCGGGGGGGGGGGGGGGGGGGGGGGTTGCAAGGGTACCCCTATTAGCTCACGGACTATAATTACCCCTACAACCCTTACAATTAGTTCATAAATATTAAAACACCATCCCATACTAGTAGGCGACAGGCATGCAATGAATATTTGTATGGACTAGTTAGTTAGTTACTTAAGATAGAGTTATTCCCCTTCAATTGAAAATACATCTTTAGTTTGAATTATGGTACATTCTGGGTGCCAAATGGGGGAATCTTTCTATGATTTTAGTTGTTTTCTATTTTTCGATGGGCATCTTCTGAGACAAACGGTGATGAATTATAGTATATTAATTATATTTTATGGCATAAATTGTTATTAAAACCGTATATCAAGTCACTATAAAATATATATAAAAAATAATCGGAGATTCGAAAATTAAGTGGGCCTTTAACCAGACTGAATAATTATCAAACAGTGTTATTTCAAGATTCAGCTCACTTCTGAGATGGCAGGTTGTGTATTTAATCAAATGTATGTAAGTATTTATCACGTTTTACTATAGATCGTGTTAGTTCAACAGCAACGGCGAATATGATGTGTTAATAGCATTTTAAGTTTACATGTTGGTAATTAGCGTTTGTTTCACTACTGTGAGAAGTACTGAGAACATAACATGTTACACCTAATAATATTTGCTTTTGAAAAGAGCGTACCATATTAGTCTATTCATGATATGGTATAAATAAAGAGCGTTTGTTTCACTACCGTGAGAACATTTTACACCTGATAATATTTGCTTTTGAAAAAGTACAGACACGTGACTAGCATAAATGCTCGTTTGGAATGACTTATCCAAAGTACGTTTATTTTCAGAAAATTAAACAAGTGGCGACAGCTCTTTCGCGTCGGCGGCATCTCTAAATATCGTGCGAAAATGCAATTTTTACTGTGAAAGAAAGCATATATGAATATCTCAAGCTCCCAATGGATTGGGCTAAAAGCTTGAGAGAATACTTAGATGGCAGAAAAAGTTAGTATTATCATATTTACGATTCCACATATCCTAATTTCGATGTAGTTACGATGATGTACCGTACTACATTTTTTACTTTAATGTATTATTTTATACATAATACAAGCTACAGTGTGCATGTTACTCACTTATTGTAATATATATATAGTCTACTATCCGATGGGGCAAAAATCTAAAATTAGCTAAATCAAGCTAATTTCGGTTGGTTGGTTCACAGTCCTAGGAATCACTGTCCATGTAATATTAAATTTGATTAAAATATAACAAATAGATCTAGATATATTACCTCTACTATATAGATATAAGCTACAGTTAGGCAACTTCAGATTTTGTTATTATGTAAATCATCACCTCATTGGCTGCAGACCACCCTGTGCTCTATCACTAAAACGAACAATTCGATTTTTCGTTCGAAAAAAATGCATTTATCTCCCCACATTTGACATGTGACAATTAAGTTAATTGTTCTTAATGTGCTCGTCGGGTCATATCAACTGTACCTTGTCTGAGTTGTACATAAATCGTAATTTTCCATCCAATATTCACATTGAATAACTGTCGGCTAAATTATCAAGTGACGTAATTCTGCAAAATTGTTTAAAACGGGAAGTTATCAATCCAGTTCCCTATTACACATTACTTTTGCAGCCAAACCCAGCACGAGTTATCTCCCATTGCCATTCTTGAGATGCGGAGTTAACTGGGAGCTTGGAATATAAAATTTGCTTTCACATCTCAAGATATCAACCACCCCCAGGGCCCTACTTGAAAATATATAGATATATTAGTTTGAGATGGTCATTTCTACATTTCTCTAGTAATGAGAATGAGTTAAAATGTGTACTTAGTAGTGTACAACAGAGCCAGTTTTAACACACCCGACGTCTGTTTACTCACATCCGTAATCCCTTTTATTCGGATTATCACCGGTTGGCTATACGCGAACGAACTATTTACAGATTGGGTGGTTTTCTCAGAAATGATTAGGAATCCCCGAGAGTTGGACTTGAATGAATATTCGAGGAACTAACAGACATTTTTCTGGTAAGTGGGTAAAGATAGAAACAATCTGAATACACCAGCGTTTCAAGAAAAAAATACGGAATATGATGATATAAACTCAGAAAGCGAGAATGTTTGTGTGGCATAAAAATTTGCACTCTTGTAATTTCGTTCAAATCATCTACCAATGAAAATGCAGAACACAAAATTTTTACTTGCCAAACTGGTATATATATTAATATAATAACTAACTATAATATATTGATTTAATATTATTAAATAATATTTTATTCAACTAACAGTGATTCCTAGGGACTGTGGTTGGTTGGTGTGTCTTTGAAGTTCTTTAAACTAAAGTAAAGGAGACTTCGCTCTGTAAGGTAGCTCCAAGGTCACTGGTGCAATTGAGCCCTCAATGCTTATTCCACTTTAGTGCTGTACACTGTTGCTAGAGTGTGTGACGTCAGATGGTGCTGTAAAAAGAACAGTTCCATACAGTGAATGAAGCTGAGCTTTCTTATAGTGAAATGTTTGTATCACTGATGAACCGGAGTACTTCCATAAGAGTGTTTGGGTTGGTTTGGTAACCCACAAGTGTCTGAAGGTCCATTAATGTGTTTGTAGAATTGTCTTTTGTATCATTTAGAGAGGAAATGTTACTATACTAGGAGATCATGTCTCCTGTTTTCGCGCTAAAATCGCCGCGACCAGCAAACAGTGCCGTTGACATTTTCTGTTTAGATTAGACATTGAGACTACTTTGGAAAGTTGTTGTGATTGTCAAAACTTTTTGATACAAATTGAGCTGTCATTTTGCTATTAGTGAGAAAACTGGCACGTACCCCAACATACTATTCTTAAAAAGAAAACTGTCAGAAAACACCTGATGTCTGCCGCAAAGCTGCAGAAGTATCTTGACCGCACAGAAAAAATCCGCCCCAGAGGGAGGCAAACACATACTCCAGTCATAATCGGAGATAGTAAAGCAAGATACTTGAAACAAGAGAAAAATCCTGATCACAAGGTCGACTTTGCCATCACCTGGTACCCAAAGGGAGGAAGAAACACCAACGATAGCCATAGCTGGCTCAAAGACAACATCAGGGATATTGTCAAAACATCAAAGTCTCACCCAATCCATTACTATCTGTGGACAGGTACCTGCGATCTGACACAAATCGACAAACAAAACTTCTCATCCCTGAACAGAGACATAACAACACAGCGCATGGTAGACCGCTACAAGCGAGTAATCTCCACTGTGAAGGGATATCGCAAAACCGAGGATAAAATCACCATCCTCGAAACGCCTATCTACTCAATAGCAGAGTGGAACAAAGCTGTGAGAAGTAAAGCCATCAAAAGGCATCAAACCCAACCAAGGAGATACCATCACGTACCGACCATTCCAAACATCGGAAATCAAGACGACCAACTGACAAGCACCATCAGGGACTTGAACAAAGCAGTAAAAGACCTGAACAACAGCATTGGTACACGCTCACCTGAATTTTCTTGTGACTTGTCAAGATCCTCAAAACATAAGGCAAGCCAAGGAGGTCCAAACCACAGAATAACTTACCATAAGTACTGTTTCAGCACAACGCTAGACGGAATCCACCCTGCAAAAACACTCAGCAAAGTCTGGCTGCGGAAGATAACAAACCGCATCGCTTTGGACTGTTGGCGGCAATAGAATGGTTTCCCTACCTGGGAGGTGTGGGCTAGACCGCGCTATACCAGGAGATCAGACTGTGTGGGCTATACCACGCTATACTGATCTGGAACCATTCTATATCCAAATACACCAAAGGAGAAGAAACAGAAACAGAATAGGCATGAGCCTGCTACCACTCCTAATGGTCATAGCCTCCATAGCTTTCTTCAATAAAGTCAGCCTATCAACACCAATAAGCAACACCCAAATCGCTGACTACCACTGCATCCAAACACACCGGTTAAAATACCAGAAGAAATCAGACATGGTAAATTGCAACACCAACAACATGGGCAGGAGAAGATCAGGACTCATCATCTTACTACTGCTATTAATTGCCGGAGTGGAACAAAACCCAGGCCCGAAGAGGCAAGAACCATCTATATACCCATGTGGCTCGTGCGAGCTAGAAGTTGGATGGGATGCAAAAGCAGTATGTTGTGATAACTGTGATCTCTGGTACCATGGGTCATGTCTCGAGCTCTGATCTGAAGAATTCAAAAACCTCCAAGACACCAGTATCAAATGGTTCTGCTGTAGATGTGACAGCCTCAACGTAGATAGTTGCACCTTTCATAACTATGAATTTAACTCAACTGTACTCTACTATCCCACAAGCTGCCTGGAGTCAACCATGGAAAGCACAACATCTGCAGCATTCGACCCATTACATACAAGCAGCCCTGTTACAAAAAACAATGACAGAGAGATCGGCACAAATACACCAGGCTCACAAAAAATGGACACAACAAACGAATCAGTCCCAAGCCTCTATAAACTGCGGGAGAAGGAGAACCTCCGCTTTTTGACGGTAAACTGCAGGAGCGTACAGAAAAACCGAGCAGAATTAGCAGCAGTCATTGAATACACAAAGCCAGACATAATCATTGGCACTGAATCATGGCTTAAAGGTATACAACCTGGTAAACCAAGAGCAAACGATGCTATAAACTCGGCAGAAGTTTTCCCACCAAGCTATAATGCACTGAGGAATGATCGTGGCTCGAGAGGGGCGGTGTCTTCATTGCTACGCATGAAAATATTGTAGCTATCGAACAACTTGATCTGATCACAAACTGCGAACTGGAATGGGCATCAATAACAACGTCAAATAAAAAAAACCTATACATCGGATCTTTTTATATGGCCCACAGAAATCTAGAAGACATCAAACAGCTAGAGGAATCTCTCAATACCATACAAGATAGAAGGTATAAAGACATCATATTAAGCGGCGACTTCAACTGCCCAAATATCGACTGGGATAAACTTTGTGTAACAACAGGGGCACAGGATACTGAGATCCAACAAGCATTACTTGACCTGTGTATCCGCAAAGGTCTGACTCAAACCCACAGACAGCCCACAAGGGAAAACAACCTGCTCGATATAGTTCTAACAAACAACACCTCATTAATAAAGAACTCAAACAACATACCTGGAATATCGGACCACGACATCATAGTCACTGACTGCCAGATAACACCGTATGCAAAACCACAAAAACAACAAAAGAAACGCTTTGCCTACAACCGGGCTGACTGGACTAACCTATCACTAGATCTTAGGTTCCTCTCTGAAGAAATTAGAACAATACCTGGAAATCCCAAAATCAACACCATTTGGGAGACCTTCAGAGATGGTATAAAGGGCCTGATAGATAAACATATACCATCGGCACCAAAGAGAAGAGACAACCACGTGCCATGGCTAAACAAGCGCCTTATCCGGATACTGAAGAAAAAAGGGAGACTCTTCAAAAAAGCAAAGAGGACCAACCAATGGGGAGAGTATAAGGCACACCAGAAAACATGTAGGCGAGAAATGAGAAGAGCAGAGTGGACCCATGTAAACAGAGTCATTGAAGAGGGGCTGGCAAATAAGAACACAAAGCCATTCTGGAATTATCTGAAATCCAGGAAGCGGGACAACATCGGGATAGCGCCAATAAAACATCAAGGAAACCTCACAAATGACCCTGTCACGAAAGCAGAACTCTTAAACACCCAGTTCCGCTCTGTATTCACCAAGAAGACAAATACCACCAAAGTACCACTCCCATCTGACAAACCAACCATAGGAGACCTGAACATATCAGTTGAAGGTGTGGAAAAGCTACTTAGGGACTTAAAACCCGGCAAAGCTAGCGGACCAGATGCCCTTCCAATTCAAGTCCTGAAAAAATGTGCCAATTCCATCGCTCCAGGCCTGACCTATATTTTCCACAAATCCATCACCACAGGAGAACTACCACAAGACTGGAGGGACGCAAACGTTGCTCCGGTATTTAAGAAGGGGGACGTCCACAAACCGGAAAACTACCAGTTTCCTTAACAACAGTATGCTGCAAAATACTGGAGCATATTATATGCCGTCACCTGCTGAACCATCTTGACAAACATGAAGTCCTGACCAAATTAAATCATGGATTCAGGAAAGGCTACTCATGCGTAACACAGCTACTAACAACATCAGATGACCTGCTCCAATCCTTCAACAAAGACATCCAAACAGATATAGCAATACTTGACTTCTCAAAAGCCTTTGACACTGTACCGCACAACAAACTACTACAGAAAGTTCAAAACTATGGAATTAAAGGAAATATACACACCTGGCTCTCATCATTCCTAACCAAAAGACGAATGCGAGTAGTTGTTGAAGGAAGCTACTCATCATACTAGTATGTCCCAGTTGATTCAGGAGTCCCCCAAGGCACAGTATTAGGACCACTCCTGTTCCTGATACATATAAATGACTTACCAACATGTGTAGATTCCCAGGTGAGACTGTTCGCAGATGACTGCCTGCTATACAGAAACATCACCTCACAGAAAGACCACCACATACTCCAAAAAGATCTAAAGAAGCTTGAAGAATGGGCTGAAAACTGGGGTATGCGTTTCAACTCCAAAAAATGTAACATCATGAGCACCAAAAACAAATCATCATACATGTACCAACTGGGAGAACACATACTAGAGACAATAGCTGAGACCCCATACCTGGGACTGACCTTTACCAACGACCTGACATGGTCAGCCCATATTAGGAAGACAACAAAGAAAGCAAACTGCTTTAGGCCTCCTAAGACGTAACATCAGACATGCTCCAGAGAAATGTAAAAAGACAGCTTACATCGCTACAGTGAGATCGGCGCTCGAATATGGAGCAGTGGTATGGGACCCCCACTTAAAGAAAGACATTGACCACCTGGAAAAAGTACAGCGAAGGAGCGCGAGATTCATAAAGAATAATTATAGTCGCCAAGGATCATCAGTCACCACCATGCTTGAGGAACTAGATCTAAAACCTCTAGACGAGCGACGTAGAGAACAGCGTCTCATCCAGTTTCATAAGATAGTTGAGGGGATGGTGCCAGCATTAAGTGCAAACAACTACCTAACGCCTAAGAAATCAGGCAGGAAGATCACAGCCAAAAAATTTGTTGACTGTGTGACAACAAACATCGTCGAAAAAGAAGAATGTAAAAATGTAAGAGCCTTCGAACCACGGCGTACCAGCTGTAATCAATTAAAACATTCTTTCTTTAACAAGACGATCCTGGATTGGAACCAACTGGAAGACCGGATCGTGTGCAACAGTGATCCAGAGTTATTCTTACGGGCACTCCGCAACGATGGAATCACTGAACCTGAGGACACAGCACCACCAGAGTCCTCGACGGAACCAACATCATCCTCCACCCAGTGCGCCTAAAACCAGAATTGGTTACTGCACTGAACCCACTACAGATACAGACAGATACAGGGCTTCTCTTTGTGTGGAATATAACTGGCAGTCAAAGAAGAAATAGTGTAGGTAGTTAGCGTTTTGATCAATACATGTCGGATAAAAGCGCCATTTTTTCATATCTTGTAGGACAGCATCTCTAGCCTAGGAATTTTCTCAAGAACCAACTTTTTGACCGACGTAGAGCCGAAAATTCAAGATGGCGTCCAAGATGGCCGCCGGTTTTACGATGGTACACCTAATAGTTTTGCTTCTCAATTAGATATGTTAAACATAACGAATTCCACCCTATTATCTAAGAATGGTGGTTACCGAATAACAGCCCACACTTTTAGTTGAAAAATGGCCACAATTATTCAAGATGGATGCCAAAATGGCGGCCAAAACATGGAAATGTTTGGTTTTGTCCTTATTTTTGTTTAAATACTTTACAATTTTCGAGATAATATAAGAGAAGATATCAACAATGTGTTGATTATTCGATGGAATAACCTCTGTGAAAGAGTCATGCACACTAAAGGCGAAGTAGTATAGTTTGTTCTGGTACAAATGTGAGGTAGAATATATGCTATGTAAAATGAGCAAAATTATTCTAAGACAGGGTTTCATTCTGTAAATGCTTAGAAACGAACCATGAATGGTTCTGATGTCTTCAATTCTATTTGTGACACTACTATATGGTTGGATCAATTGAATACAAATTTGAATATCGAGATTTTAACAAATAAAAATCAATTTAGTAGTGGATTTACCACGAAATTAGGAAACACCAAATGACAAAACCCATAATCGTCAAACTCAATTCGGTTCTCAAAATAGGAACATATTTATGGTATTCTGCAACACATCTTCATCATCGGGCCTCGTATTCAAATTACCAATACTTTGAAATTTGAAAATACACTTTGTTTTAATAAACTCTATTTAACAATTCACTTCTCACAACCACATCTGCACAACTTCGTACATGGAAGTTTGCTTCTTGAACATTTGCACCTGGAACAAACCGATTTGCAAACACATTTAATCAACTCTGTGCACTCTTTAGCTGCTTCTGGGTTGTCATCCAAACAGTAACAAAAGAACCGCCAATCAATTTCCATCCAAAGACGTCAGGTACTGGAAACTTTACATGTGCTATGGGGCTTACTAGTAGAGTCCAGATACCAGCCTGATATATATATATGTTGAACTGTGCTGAACATTTCATGTCTTGCTTCATTAACTAAGGTCAATTTCACAGATTTGTCATAAACAATCACAACGAAATGCTAAATACACTCAAACAGTGGTGATGAAACATCAAGAACCACACACGGATTCCTCGTATGGGCGTCAAGCATTCTGTGAGCTAAGCTTTCCAAGCATCCCAAAATTGCGCTTACCCTTACCAAGGAAAAAGGGAGTTGAGTCGCATCCTGATATCGGATGGAATATTGGAAGTACAGTTGAATTTTTGTTAGCCCATTGAATTGCACGTATCAACTATGTTGTATGTAACATGGGATATAGACTTCTCGAAAGACAAACAGTTTCAAATGTTTGCATTGAAAAAGCATCGCATACAGATGTCCCAACATGATCACGATAATATATGTGTCAACAGTGTGCACAATAATCGAAAATTATCGGTTTGTAGCATATGAAATATATGTTCTTCTCACACGAAAACCAGCGGTTCCCCATCTATATCGAAAGTGGGCGAAAGCAGGGGCGGTAATCAATGTGACTTCCTAAGCTGCATGAAGGTCCCATCCGATTCAAACTACATAGACACTGCAGAGCCAAATCCAAAGGTCGAGTGTAAGGTGTTCGACGGGGGTGCTCTGATACACTTACTGAGACCTGAAGTCGGGCATACCTTCTCAATGTATATCAGCACAACGTTTATTCCATATGTTATGATGCAGCTCCCAGATAGTAGAATACTTGACTTGGTTTTGGACAGGTAAATATAGGTTAGTATCAAAACAGGAACGTGAGAGAAACGTGGTTGTGGCATTCGATGTAAGGTGGGGGCTTACCACAAAAATTCCACCGAATTGGAATGACTTTCTAAGAAACACCACCAACAAGCAAGTATTGTTTGCATTGGTCAATGAATGTCTCTTTAAATTGGAAACCCTAACAGGAAAAACCATCTTCACAACGGAGGATGACAACGCGGTCCTAATGTGGAACCTATTCTCTTTGGATGCACATATGAAGAAGCTGACAGTAGATTAGTCGGACATATATCTCATATGCTACAAACTCATTATTCATCGATTATTGTACAAGGATATTTACAAGGATATTATCGTGATTCTAGTGTGACATCTGCATGCTAAGCTACTCCAATGCAAAGATTTGAAACGGTGTCTTTCGACAAGTCTAAATCCCATGTTATCCGCAACATAGTTGATATGTACAATTCAATTGGGCTCAGAAAATTCAACTGTGCTTCCAATATTCCATCATTTCCATGTGATATCAGGATGCGACTCAACTCCCCTTTTCTTTGGTAATGGTAAGCGCACATTTTGGGATGCTTGAAAAGCTTACCCAGAGCAACAGAATGCTTGATGTCAATTACGAGGAATCCTTTTGTGGTACTTGATGTTTCATCACCATTATTTGAGTGTATTTAGCATCTCGTCGTGATTGTTTATGACAAATCTGCGAACCTGACCTCAGTTAATGAAGATAGACATGAAATGTTCAGCAAAGGCCGTGCACACGAACAGTTACCACCAAAGAAATTGTGCTACTAGTATACATCAGGCTGGTATATGGACTGTAAGCCCCATAATAGATGCAAAGTTTCCAGCACCAGACTCACTGGAGGGAAACTGTTTCACAAGAATCGATTCTATCGCCTTTTCGGTTTTGTATCTATCGAACTAAGGCCCGACTCTTTCGCGATTTAACACAACTGTTTTCAAAGTGTTGACCGCCATTTATACACTAAATGTCAAAACAGATCTATTTTCTAAACAAATATCCGTAGATTAGGTCTTTGCTCGTGCTTATTGATGATAATAATGCGAAATCAGCTATTTTTGTGCACACTTTGAGGCATAATGCGTTTTTGTGCATTTCCTATGTAAATTAAGCAGCAATTTGATGATAAGTTTATCGGCCTTGATACTTTTAGTTGGGCTGGAACATGTCTCATTGTGTGATCGAACACCAGGACATTATATTAACCTATAATGTTCGATCATAAAACCTAACAAGTTCCAGCCCAATTTAAATGTGATGAGGCTGAAAATCTGAGCATTAAACTGTTGCTTAATTCTCGTGGGAAATACACACAAATGCACGTCTCTAAATGTGCACCACAATCAGCTATTGCATTGCTATCATCACTAAGCACGTACAAAGACCTAATCTGTCGATTGTTATTGGAGAATACTTTCTGTATTGACATTCAGTGTATAAACAGCCTATCAAAACTTTGAATATTTTTTAACAAACCGCGAAAGAGTCGGAACTTATTTGATAGAGACGGAACCGGAAGGGTGATATAATCGATTCTGGTGAAACAGTTTTCCCCCAGTGTGACTACTTCGGGTGGAAATTTATTGACGATTCTTTTGTTCTTGTATGGTTGACAACCACAGAGGTGGCTAGAGTGTGCACCGAATTGATTAAATTTGTTTGCAAATCGGTTTGTTCCAGGTGCAAATGTTCAAAAAGCAAACTTCCATGTATGTGATTGAGAGTAGTGAATTGTTCAATTCAGTTTATTAAAACAAGGTGTATTTTCAAATTTACTGATCCCATCTTCCCACCACATGGCCCCCTGGATTATATCCCAGCAACAATATAACACTCAAAATTATACATATGCATATATATGCAATACATTGCACTAATGTATATATTATTGAATCTGCGCTATTCGCATGATTGTGTTTCATGTTATGTTGCTGAAATAATTGAGGACACTAAATGATACAAGGAAATAATATTATTTCTTACTCCGATCTCAACTATACTTTCGGGTATACGCTTCAATCATGTTGTGTATAATTAGACATAAAAACACTGAATTTAAGTATTGGTAATTTGAATACGAGGCCTGATGATGAAGATATGTTGCATAATACCTTCCATATGTTCTTGTTTTTGAGAACTAAATTGAGTTTGATGAGTAGGGGGTCTGTCATTTAGTGTTTCCTAATTTCGTGGTAAATCCACTACTAAATTGATTTTTTATTTGTAAACATCTCGACATACAAATGTTTATTCAATTGATCCAACCATATAGTAGTGTCGCAAATTGAATTGATGACATCAGGGTCATTCACGGTTGGTTATTAAGCATTTACAGAATGAAACACAGTCTGACAATAATTTCATTTATTTTATATAGCACATATTCTACCTCACATTTCTACCAGAACGAACAATACTGCTTCACCTTTAATGTGCATAACTCTTCCACAGAAATTATCCCATCGAATAATGAACACATAGTTGATATCTTCTCTTATATTATCTCGAAAATTGTAACGTATTTAAAATTAAAATAAGGAAAAAACACAATTTCTCATGTTTTGGCCGCCATTTTGGCATCCATCTTGAATAATTGTGGCCATTTTTCAACTAAAAGTCGCGGTTGGTATTCTATGAACACTATTATTAGATAGTGTTGAGGAATTCTTATATTTACCATATCAAATCAAGAAGCAAATCTATTAGGTGTGCCACCGTCAAACCGGCGGCCATCTTGGGCGCCATCTTGAATTTTCGGCTCTACGTCGGTCGAAAAGTTGGTTCTTGAGAAAATTCCTAGACTAGAGATGCTGTCCTACAAGATACTAAAAAATGGCGCTTTTATCCGACTTGTATCGATCCGAGCATTTTTTGTCACTAACTACCTACACTAAAATGTTTAATAGTACATGTATCAGCATATCCACATGCACATTTTGGAGATTCTGATAAGCCTAGTTTGTGTTTGTGTGCATTAAGTAATGTATGTCCAATAATGATTCTGTTGATCATTATTTCAGATTGATTGGTTGTATTGTTTTATTTCATAGTTATAAGCGTTAATTTCTTAACTCTTTCGCTGCCAAACGCGCATAAATGCGAACTTCGTAGACGCTGCCAATCGCGCATTTTTGCGAATTTGGTATGTAGTCTAATGTATGGGATATAACTATATTCTTTCCCGCATGTTTGACAGTGTACAATGTATTTATCTGTAGTACTGTTGCGCGCGAACAATTTAAGCGACAATGTCCTCATGGTCATGCTATTTCTGATGTTATGGAGGTACAGTCAGAGCCGGAATATTGCGTCATTGTTATTAGCACGTGGTTATCAGTCGAAAATGGCTGCTCGCAAAAGACTCAGGACTGAAGAAGTTATTGTTATTACCTCTATACTCTAATGATCGAGGGGCGCCTGTGGCGCATAAGTTACTTATACCTATTATTTGTGTGGGCAGTAGCCTCTATTATAGGGGCGCCTGTGGCGCATAAGATACTATGGGTGGCTGGATGGGGTGGTGGATGGGTAACTAACCTCTATACTATAATGATCGAGGGGCGCCTGTGGCGCATAAGATACATATACCTATTATTTATGTGGGCAGTAGCCTCTATAGGGGCGCCTGCGGTGCATAAGATACTATGGGTGGCGGGATGGGGTGGTGGGTGGGTAACTAACCTCTATACTCTAATGATCGAGGGGCGTCTGCGGCGCATAAGATACTTATACCTATTATTTATAATACACCTTTACTGGTTTTGAACAACCCTCGTCTATTGTGTCGTTTTGCAGTTGTGATAACAGGCAACTAAATTAATAATGCTGGTGAGTTGACCATGCGTACGCCCGCGTGACCCATATAATTCACATAAATCATCGTAAAACCCAATTTTCCTGAAATTCAAGATGGCCGTCAAGATCACGTGACTTATAAGGGGCGGAGCAGGGTCATATGTCCCCCTGCAGGTATATATACATATGGTTATATTATATATATCTACATGTATATTTGGAATTGTACCTATCAGGGAATATTCAAGCAACAAAAGCACGAACTGAACAAAGTGCGCCATTGTATCTCATTTTGCTACAAATAGGTGGCAACTTGCATAAATCAAAGATGGACGCCAAGATCACGTGACCTATTTTATGTCCAAAGTGGGTTCATATAGGTTACTCCCGTGTACCTTACTGTTGGACATCGTATAATTGGGTTGAAAATTAGAAAACAAACAACACACCCATTCATACCCACACAAACTGTACATATACAGGCAAATAGCTACTAATCCAAGATGGCCGCCAATGTCACGTGACCTTGGTGGGCGTGTCCACGGCGGCATTCGACAGGGTATACCTATGTCTATATACATGTGAAGTTTCAACTAATTATATTAGAAACTGCTTGAGACATAATGTATTACCCATATACATACCTGAAATACATGGATATATGTACAGGATGCGTGGCACTGGGGGGGGTACGTCTGTGGTGGCGGGTGGCAGCGAAAGAGTTAATCAAGTTAATGTGATTTTAACACCTTTCTGCGATTCGAACAAAATAAACTAAGACAAAATATAAAGAACAATAGACCACTCGATGTATTCTTGCATAAATGAATGGGTGAATCTATTCAGTATAGAACATATGTTAAACATATGTGTACAATATTATTTTGAGCAACTTGATTCAATGGATATAAGCACAAAAGAGCGAATATGTGCCAAGGATTGACTGTTTACATTAGTTGTTTCTTACTATGCTGTACATATATTTGTCATATCCATTAAAATTAGTTTGAATACACCAATTTTTTATTAAATTATTTATCAAAGCCTTAAACTTTTTCACCTTTGATTGAGTATTCTCAGACCTGTGCCTAGTAATCATGCTGGTGGGGAATTGGGCTGAAATTAATATTAGTTATGCAGTGATTTCACTTTATGTCTCAATACCAAATAATAGTGATCGTTAGGAATTTTCTCCAAAATTAATATTCGTGCTGATATTATTATTAGGCACCTGAGTGACTTCTCTGCTGAAAGACTAATTCCCTTCATGTTGGTGATGTCATATACATGGTAGGGTCCTGCGAATATTCGATATTCGAGATTCGATTCGAAAGTCAAATTCGATTCGAATTCGAGTCGAAATTGCCAACTCGAAATTTCGGATATACACTGATGGAAAAGTAGGCTGTTTACGGACAAGTACACACGTCGATCTTAGCTGTTTTTGTGCCATTTAATTAAAGAAAATGATTTATATATGCATTTATAATTCTTATTGTACATCGCGATTATATATATTAAATATAAGTATAGCCAGCAATTAGCCACTGTAGGACTACTAAATACGCCTGAATTCTAGCTTTGAACATGGTAGCCAAAAGCTCGGAGATCACCGATGGACCGACAGCGCGCGTGAGTAATAATTGCTATGAGACTGAGCAACCGCTAGCATTATCCGCCGTCTATCCGTCTCAGATTCTGCATTATGTAGTATAGCTGAGAATTTAAACAACACGTGTTCCCGGCATCGAAAAGTGCATTTTGGCGATGTTTTCTTTTGAAGTTTACTTTCAATTTCGGAGTGTTCTTTTACACTTGACAAAATGTCGTCGTTATTCATGTTTATTTTAAACATAATAAAGCTGCAGGTAGTACAGGGAATTACACGTGAGATGAATGCAACCTGGTGTATAAATCGCAGGCATCTGGGACAATAACCCATCTATGGAATCATCTGTCCAAGAAGCATCCAGCACTACATAATCAGGCTACCCTGCGACTTGTTGCATCTTCAAGTTTATAACAATGGGTGATTCCGAATGTCGATTTGCAATTTTGCATGTACATGCAAACTGTACAAATTTCGCGTGATTTTAGTTCTGATAATCCGTTTAGTGGTTATATATTAATCGTCGTGACGGCAGCATGGACGTTTTTTTTAAATCTGCCTTTTTTCTCGACAGTTATCATTTGAAGTTAATAGTATTGCAAACGACGGTTCATCGCCACATAAATTATGATGGAACTTCGTGCATGTAGTTGATAGAACATTTCACAAATCGTCTAATCGTTGACAAAACATGCCCAATTGAGAATGCAACACACAGATATGATTCGATTCGATATTCAATTCGATTTCCAGAATTCGATTCGATTCGATCAAAATCTCCAATTTGCAGGACGTAATACACCTCATGGTTCCAAAGTCTGGTATTTACAAGGCAGGGTTTTTGCAGTTATTTTCTTCATCTTTAATTTTCTGTAAGTGTAAATAATGAGATTATTTTTTCAGAGCAAGAGATCAACAAGGAGAAAAATAAAGATAGGGAGGTGATACAATTCTCAGAAGTGTACAACAACTGGAAAGGGTATAAACATGAAAATCCAAGAATTCCAGTTCTATATTCAAGAGTAAGTGATTACTCTCGGGATCCAAATAAACATACTGGTACTCTTTTTAAATATCAAGTAAAAATCTGTATGCTGCTATAATTATTTGTTTATTTCATTCCAAATGACTTCTTTTCATATAAAAAACACTTCAATATAATGTAAAGCAATTATTAAGAATCGGACAAGGGGTAACACATCTTTTGCTTCTTATAGGGCTAAACAAAGATTATGTTGGGAAATGACCTCATTATTTCACCCCTGTACTATTTAATTGTTGAGGACATCCCCCCCTATGTTTATTTGGATCCCAAGAGTACAAAGAATTTCTAACCATCAAATTAGATGATTTGATTTTCTTTGTAAATTTATTTATTTTGATACCTTATTAACCATAGTGGTATTTTGGCTAACGAATTGAGCTACATTAGTACATTTGAGATGTTCTCTTCTTCTTATAATGTTTGATGAGAGATTATGATAGATGTACCGTAAAGGAATAAATACTCTTATTGCACTGGGTACTGATTTTTTGTTACCTGGAACAATTAAAGAGACAAATTATCAAGCTTTCATAGATGACACTTTCATGTATTTTGACAGAGCTGACACAAACCACGGTTAACAGTTGAAATTGTATTTTCCCTTCTGCAAGCACTATTGGCCCCTTCAATTTGCCTCCATAAGTCATGTCGAAATCACATGTACAACATCTGTTTTCTCTATTTCCAGTTGCCAAATGAACCAATTCTCATCAAGCTCAGAGAGGAGTCAAGGTACCACTAGTTAAATATGTGTCACTGACAGCCCTCTTGGATTTTACTCTTTGCATGATTAAATACTTTGGAACTTCCTACAGTCAACATTTTCCATCCGATCATCACCAAATTTCACACTGATCTTTGGGGTGACCTCTAGATGGGAGCTATCAATTTTTCCGAAATTCATTAAAAAAATATGGTCGCCAGCAGCCATCTTGGAATTTACACTAAATTCTATGGCACACTCTTCCCATTGTCACCAAATTTCATATGGATAATCAGGGTGACCATTAGATGGGAGACGTTTAATTTCTCTGAATTTCGTTAAAAATATGTCCGCTGTTGGCTGTCTTCTTGGAGTTTACTCTTTGCATGACTAAATCCTTCAGCACACCCTACAGGACACATCCCTAATCTGATTGTCACCAAACATCATATGGCTATTTGTGGCGGTCTATAGATCTCCTACAGGTATGTTTAGGATCACTTACAGATGGGTGTTATCAAATTTTAAAACAAGACAATATATTTCAAGATGGCCATTTTTGTTTCCAATCGAGAGGTGTGCGCATGACAGCCAATCAGAAAATGTTATCTTTTCTTTAGCCAATCGAATTCATGCAGTAGTAAACTGAATCCATGTGAATGCTACGTGAAGTACTAAGTACTACATGAACACGATGTGAATGATTGACCTTGTAATCAAGCCTTGAAATAGTGTGTCTGTCATTTGCAGAATGAGGTCCCCAGATGGTGAATTTAGTGATGCTACCCCGCATAGCGGGCTAGCATCACCAAATTCATAGCGGGCTAGCATCACCAAATTCACCCTCTGGGGACCTCATTCTGCTTACACCTCAGCAGAATGAGGTTCCCAGAGGGTGAATTTGGTGATGCTATCCCGCTATGCGGGATAGTGTCACTAAATTCACCCTCTGGGGACCTCATTCTGCAAATGACAGACATGCTATTTCAAGGCTTGCTTATAATTAAAAAATTTATATTTAAATTGTGTACATGTACTACAGCCAATATGTTTTCTCTTCGGGTTGAACTCTGGTATTATTTAAACATTTCAACTTTCTGTATTCCTTATCGCTCTATTGACTGTAATGTATGACATCCCCTCTCCATGTTGAGCTACATTGTCATTTACACTTTCAGTTATTTCATATTGAATAATTACCATGATAAACAGGGGTCCGCAATACACTTGAGCATGAGAATCACTTGCCCGTTCCAAAACTTTGTGGCTCTATATTTATTACATACCCCAATCACAAATGAAATTGTTATAAGAAATTTTTTTGATGAAATTCATGGTAATACGTCGCCTGTAGCAATGCCATGACGCAGCTTGCCACACACAAAAAACTTCAGGATAGCTCTAGGGCTTTCTGTTGAAAATTATCTCACAGTTGAAAGCCATTGCTTTTAGTGAGAATACAAGAATGGGTATGTAATATAAAGGAGAACAGTAGTCTTCTCTGAATTTCCAGGATAATTTGTAAATGAGAAAAAAAAAAATCAATAAGGAAACAATGTGTTGTCCCTGTATGGCAGTGCACATAAAATGTTTTAACATGGTCAAGGTATGTTTGGATATCCCTTGTCTAGAATTACATATATTTTACACGAGGCTGCAAATGAGCTGTATGCATCTACCTGTAGATTGAAACAATGTTTAATATTTTCAGAGCTGTGTTCTTACAAAGGCGAAGTCGAGAATTACTAGATAATGATGAACTTCAGGTGAGTTTTTCAATACATGTAGTATCACTTAAATTGATATGGCTGACTGCCTCACTCAAACTTTATGTCTCCCGATTCATGCATCCTAGATTGGGCCCTGTGAATCAGCACTTCTCTGCTGACAAGCCTGAGAATAGTGTGTTTGTCATTTGCAGAATGAGGTCCACAGAGGGTGAACTTAGTGATACTATCCTGCACAGCGGGCAAGCATTACCAAATTCACCCTCTGGGGACCTCATTCTGCTTAGGCCTCCTCTTCTGTAATGTATCTACAGTCTCAAATTAATATTGTTTTTGGTTACTTTTTCACTTCTGGGAGTATTAAATAAACCAATTATGACTGATGGTGTGTTAATTTGGTTTAGCGGTTGTGGTTTTGTTGGACCAGCACCCCCCCCCCCCCCTTCAGCCGGAGTAGTAAATAGACCAATTATGACTGATGGTGTGTTAATTTGGTTTAGCGGTTGTAGTTTTGTTGGACCAGCACCCCCCCCCCCCCCCCCCCCTTCAGACGGAATAGTAAATAGACCAATTATGACTGATGGTGTGTTAATTTGGTTTAGCGGTTGTGGTTTTGTTGGACCAGCACCCCCCCCCCCCCCCCCCTTCAGCCGGAGTAGTAAATAGACCAATTATGACTGATGGTGTGTTAATTTGGTTTAGCGGTTGTGGTTTTGTTGGACCAGCACCCCCCCCCCCCCCTTCAGACGGAATAGTAAATAGTCCAATTATGACTGATGGTGTGTTAATTTGTTTTAGCGGTTGTGGTTTTTGTTGGATCAGCACCACACCCCTCCTTTAGTCGGAGATGAGCAGGTCATAAATTATGAAGATTTCAATATAGTCAGGAAAAAGGCTGGGACCAAGTGCAAGTAAGTTGAATTTAAATGATTTATTTTAAACTAACCACAACACAATTGTGTCTGTCATATAGCCAGAATATAAGGCCAAAAAAAAAGGTTTTGGTTCTCAGGCCTCGCCGCATTGAATAAAAAGGGCCGCATTAGGCCTTTTTATTGCAATGCCTGATGTTATGACAAAAAAACTTACGAAAAAATAAATTTGAAAATAAAATAATATATATGTGTTGAATATTAGTGTGCATTAGGCTCTAACATGTAATGTGTTAAAAAGTGACTTGCAGGCTTACAACATGAAGTAGATGACTACAATTAAGAAAATGATTAGCTGATCCTCATGCTCTTCTTACAATTAGTCATTGTGAACAACTTACACTAATTGTAACTTTATACAATTGAAAGGCACAGGACTAAATTCTGGATCACATATTAGAATGGGGAGGTATCAGTTTTTAGATAACAATAACAGTAGTTAATGTCAGGGGCATTATATAATGTTAGGTAATCCCAGTCATACACTGGTAGCACAATGTCATTTTTATATAAGACTAAATGAGTTTATATGCATAACAGTTCCCTCTACATTTCTGGTTATTACTAGACAGAGGAAGGTATCTTTGTCCATGCTTACTATGCGCAGAAAAAAATAAAAAATAAAAATAAAACCCTCCCTCCCTCATTGATTTGAAAAAAAAATTGCCCGAGAACCAAAACACTTTTTTTTTTTGGCCTAAGAATAACAAGATAAAGTAAAAGTCTGGTAAAGGTGAGCTGCCAATATAACATGATACATGATAGTAAGATTGTGGTGACGTCATGGAGAATCAATTTGTTAGTGATGATAAAAATTCACATATAAGTCTAGTCCTACATATTGTGTCTGGATTAAGCATCATTTTCATTATCTTCACATTCTGTTGGATTTTTAGAGTAACTTAGCTTTGCCTTCATTGAAGTTAATTCTCTGATTTTTATTTCTTTTACAAAGGAGAAAAAAGTGTTCTTCATCTTCAAGTTGCTCACACAAGGAACCGACTCGTTTGTAGATATCAGGTTTTGGATTTTTGTACTTATCTTTCTCGATGGCAAGTCTATGGGCTATAATCTTCGTAGAAGTAAGCTATAATAATGCCCCCTGGGAGGTTTGGGACATATAGCCAATGAGCGGCTCCATCCATCCATCCGTTCGTCTGTACAAACATATTACCTTGTAACTCAAGTGTTACTTATTGTATTTTGTTGTCCTTTAGTATATTGATAGCCCAGCTTGGGGGGAAAGGATTCACAGACATGGGTTTCGTCAACTTATTTTTAACATAGTTATGGCCCTTGTTAGATTGGAAATTTGTGAATTTTGTGTTCGTACAAACATTTCCCCTTGTAACTCTGTTATGGATCATCAGATTTGGTTGTGCTTTTGTATGGCCCAGTTTGGGGAAAGGATACCCAATTATTACAGGGTTCGTCTGTTCATTCCAACTGAATTTAGCACTCGCAGAACTTCAAAATGTTCACACAAGCACAGACATCTTGCATTGTGAGCCGGTATAAATTATCAGAATTTAATGCTACAAGGTTTCTAATGGATCAGCATCAATGGAAGGATACAGATATTCAATGGACCTTGTTCACAGATATTTGTCAAAGTTATTGGCCTTGTTGGACTTGGAAGGAGAAGCTATTTTCCACACATATAACAGTATGATTTGAATATCTTTTTGTATAGTGAAAGGATACACTCATACAATAGGTTTCATAAATATATTTTCCCCTGAGTTACGTACCTTTTTTATCTTAAAAACAGCACAACTTTTCCTCCATACAAATGTAACATTGCTCACTCTCTAATTGAGTGTCAGGGCTTATGCCACGCTTCTTTTTGTGTTTTACGTTGCCACATGGGCGCCGGAAGCATCCAAGGGCAGGGGGGCAGAGCCTACAAAAAGGGCACTTTTCCGCAAAAAAGGGCATTTTCTCCGCAAACTCGGGAAATTAACCATAAATTCATTGTGGCAAAAATCCCTATTTTAATGGTATTTGTCGGTTTTTATGGCCGTTTTGTGATAAAATTGACAAAAAATTAATATTCCTTGTGAAATTGGTGGTATTTGGACCAAAAAAGTCACATTTTTCTATAAAAACACGAGATTAAACACACAAAAAGCATTTTCTGTCTCCAGAAAAAGGGCAAGTCCTGCCCCCGCTCGCCCCCTTGGTCAAGGGCAGGGGGATCAGCTGCCCCCTCTGCCCCCCTCTTCCGGCGCCCCTGCTTTGCCACACTTTGTTTTGCAAGCTTGTATTCCTTCACTACAGCTGTGACTGCTATTTATCCTTTTTCAGACCATTTTTCACAGCGACAGTATTCAGCAAACTTCTCCAGAATGATGCTTACGGGAGAATCTCAATCATGCAATTCTTTAACTACGTTATGAAGAAAGTGTGGCTTCACCAAACACGGATCGGTTTATCTCTTTATGATGTAGCAGGTCAAGGTTATCTCAAAGAAGCTGTGAGTCATCTTCATTAAAGACACGGTTGGCCTTGGCGGTGGGTATCCTGTGAAAATATCTCCACCCGTCAAAAACCGCCACAAACAGAAAGAACATCAAAATGTAGATAGACTTTGTCCGTATACAAATAAGAAATATCGCATAAACAGTATGTTATGGTCAGATGTTTGACCATTGTTATGTAAACAAAAGCGTAAAAAGTTACTTTTCTTGTGTTTGTTTATATTATGACGGTAAACATAAAGAGCGTTATTTGTTGGTGAATACCTGATATGGAACTAATAAAGAGCGTTTATGCCATTTGTGTGTGATTAGCCAGTAGCATTGTGTTGTCTTCTGTAACACAATCAGACTCTTGCTTATGTAAAATATATTAGGTCTTTATGATAACATGCTGTTTACGCGATGGTCATGGTATATATGAACGGAACTGTATGCGTCTTACTGTTTTTCTGTTTACTATGTTTGGAACAAATATGAATATTTTCGACAATTAAGGCCGCACGTGCCTTTAATCCTTCTATGACTGGAGCTTCCTGAAATTTTACGAAAACCCTGTTCCAATGCATTCTCTTATATATGTGAGTCTCCCATAGGGAGCCTCGCCTCTATAAAAGAGACTACATTGGCCTAACAATATTTACCTTGACCTTGTAAGCCAGTGCATTCTCTTATGAGACTTGCGTATATAAGAGAATGCACTGGCACAGGATCTTTAATGCTGCACAGCACAGCTTCCGTCATGAATGGGTTAAACCTGATTAAAAAGATATATTATGTGCTGTAATTGGATTAAAAAGATATATTATGTGCTGTAATTGGATGTGGTATGTGGCATGTTTACTCGATAGAGTCCATCATTTATGATTATGGATAGTAATGGAGATGCCTGAAATGGATGTAATTTGTCAAGGTTGTACATGTATGTGTGGTTGCTTCAAATTCTCTTCTGATTGAATTGATATATATATATATATATATGGTGGGCACTTTAAAGGCCCACTTAATTTTCAAACCCCCAGATTACATTTATATATAAAATATATGCCATATTATATACCATTTGATAGAGGAAGCTCCAAAACATTGTATTATCATTTTATCCGGTGTAATAAACTGTGTTGGTCTTGTGAGTTGCCTATGTGTTTTGTCATTTAGATTGGAGTAAAAAGCAGTATTATTTTCAATGCAGGGGGAATAACTCTATATTTTAAAGATAGAGTTCTTCCCTTTTCATTGAAAAAGTTTGAATTCTCTTGCATTCTGTGATTCAAAGGGGGAAGTCATTCTATGATTTCAGCAGTTTTTTTATTTCTCTGTGGGCATCTTCTGAGACACAGATGTTTCAAATAGTGATGAATTATAGTATTTTAATCATATTTTATGGCATAGATTGTTATTAAAACGTATATCAAGTCACTTTAAAAAAAATAATTAAGTGGGCCTTTAACCCTTTACCCAACAAAACGGCCAAAACTGGCCAAATAAAGCTTCAACAGCCTAAAATATCTTCGGGTCTGTCTCAATAGAACCATACAAATATGGTTATCATTGGAACCGGCTCATTGACCACATTGTGATAGTTACAGTTATGCCCTGTGCCAATGCATTCTCTTATATATGCGAGTCGACCATATGTCGCCTCGCATATATAAGAGAATGCATTGGCCTAAAAAAAAATTATAATTTTTTCTTACATTTGTTAACAATTAATATGTGTTAATCAATGCATTCTCTTATATATGCGAGGCGACCTATGGTCGACTCGCATATATAAGAGAATGCATTGGCACAGGGCCGTTCTGTTGGGTAAAGGGTTAAATCATGTTAAAAACTAAACATGAGAGTAAATCAGCGACAATAAACTTCATGTTTTGATGCCAATAATTCATAAAATACGATGCTCGCAATCCAATCATCACTTGCGAATCAGTTTGTAAATGGGCTCTTGTGTTGCATAAGTCCTATGAACTTACTATCTGAATGTTTCCTACTAAGGGAAACACAGTAATGCTCTAAATAATCAACTCCTTAACCACAGCGGAATTATGGGTAATTTTTCAGGATTTAGTCGGAAATATGGCTTGTTGCCATTCATCGGAAAGCTCTCATTGATAGTTTTCCGATGAATGGCAGCAAGCCATATTTCCGATTAAATCCTGAAAAATTACCCATAATTCCGCTGTGGTTAAGGAGTCGATCATTTAGAGCATTACTGTACTCATCAATGGGTATTTAGTAAAGAAAGTGTTAACTTGGAACCGAATCGCACATAATCAATTTAACAAACAATTAATTTTATACTCTGCAAAATATCTAGTACACAAAATCTCTAGAAATAGAGAATAGTGACCAACTTTGGACTTGGCTAGATTAATAGATAAACCATGTTTAGATTTAACCCAGAGAAAATTTATTTTTCCTATGTCAGTGAAAAACACATTCCTTTTTTTTTTATTGTTTAATATGGTGCATTAATAGTTTCTTAAATTACTTATTCATTGTTTCAGGACTTGGAGAATTACATTCTGGAGTTAATCCCCACCCTACCTCAGGTACGAGTTAGTCAGACAACTTCACCAGTTGCTAAATTCTCTAAGTGCAGATTTAATTACAGTCTTCACATTGGGCAGAATGTTTTTGTTGCCACTTCTGGTGATTCTTCTGATCAATTATTGCCGCACCAAATTCCTGTCCAGCTGATCCAGCCAGATGAACAATAATTTGTAATCCTCCCAACCCCAAAAATATAGCTGTTTAGTTAGCTATCCATTTATGGGCACAGATATTTATTAGCATTAGAACTTGTGCACCTGGGATAATGAGGTCAGTCCGACTTTTGTTATTTCAGTTATACCCATTTTTTCGACTCATCAATTATTCGCAACATGCATAATTTTGTCAAGAGTTTATGTTCCTACATTTTATGGTAAATTGTTTTGAAACTTGGCACATATATATATAGTACCATGGGAACCTGTTCACCTGCAATTATGAGGTCCATCCAACTTTTTTAATGGTGTTGTTCCACTTTTTAACTTAGAAAAATTTCGCAACATACATAATTTTGTTCATGCTTTTATTCATTGTGTGTTTAAAAAAAAAACCAAATATGTTAATATGGCTGCACTTAATTAGCATGATTGCACTGACCGGGGTATTCTTGATCCCATTGGAACAGTCTGACCTCTTGTTAGAATTTGAACTTAGATTTGGGGATTTCTATCATCTTGATATGTGTTGATCATGTGAAGAAAAAAATGTGGTTAGTAGGGTTCTTAGACAACAAGTCCATACAACATTTATTTTAGTTTTTCCAGACTTTTTGGATGGAGGAAATTAACTCTTAATGTGTCCTTTCCCTTACAGCTTAATGGCCTAGAGAAATCTTTCTATTCCTTCTATGTCTGCACAGCAGTGAGAAAGTTCTTCTTTTTCCTGGACCCTCTAAGAAGCGGGAAGATAAAGATATCTGATATCCTCGCATGTAGTTTCCTCGATGATTTACTTGAGGTTTGTATAGATTGATATATGCAGAAGATAAAGATATCTGATATCCTCGCATGTAGTTTCCTTGATGATTTACTTGAGGTTGGTATAGATTGATATATACAAAAGATAAAGATATCTGATATCCTCGCATGTAGTTTCATCAATGATTTACTTTAGGTTGGTATAGATTGATATATACAAAAGATAAAGATATCTGATATCCTCGCGTGTAGTTTCCTCAATGATTTACTTTAGGTTAGTATAGATTGATATATACAGTGTTCAGTTTTTTTCATTGTGCTTTACAAAGTGCAAAGCACTTGAGTGGTACATCCAAGTTTGGAAATAGTGTGTCTGTCATTTGCAGAATGAGGTGCCCAGAGGGTGAAGTTTGTTATGCTATCCTGCATGGCGGTCTAGCATCACTAATTTCACCCTCTGGGAACCTTATTCTGCTGAGGCCTCAACTGCTATGGCAGAACTAGGATCAGATTGAAGTCCCCCCGTTGAAGTTGGTGATGTTCACCCATTAGTCACCTTGATTATGTATTTTAGGGGATATAGAAGGGAAAAAGTAACTAAAACAATGTTAATTTGAGACTATAGATACTTCACAGAAGGCCTAAGCAGAATGAGGTCCCCAGAGGGTGAATTTGGTGATGCTAGCCCTCTTGGTCCTCATTTTGCAAATGACACACTATTTGCAATATTTGTGTTCATCAATCTGATTTATTCTATATTTTTTTATGCATCTATAATAATAATGATGGATGAATTTACATGTATTATGAATTGTCTTAAAAATTACGTTTGTGTCTTCAATCGATTGCTTCGAGTAGAACTTTTAATCCTTTCATGAATGGAGCTGCGCTGGTCCAACATTAAAGATCCTGTGCCAGTGCATTCTCTTATATATGCAAGTCTCCCATATGGAGCCTTGCATATATAAGACAACGAACAAGCTTTCAAGGTCTAGGTAAATATTGTTAGGCCAATGTATTCTCTTATATATGCGAGGTTCCCTGTGAGAAACTCGCATATATAAGAGAATGCATTGGAACAGGGTTTTCGCAAAATTTCAGGTAGCTCCAATCATGGAAAGGTTAGTGATTAAATTTTTTTGCTTGAATTCCATGATATTGCTATTGCCATGTCTATTGCTATAATTGGAGACTTCTGAACTTATGCAAACCTTTATTTTCAGATAACACCTCATTCTGTGGTAAACTGTTCTTTGTTTTTCATTACTCAAGAAGAAGAATATTTCCTCACTTTTTCTTTGTTCTTTGACAGTTGAATAAGTTGGAAAACTTTCACAAACAAAAGTTCACAACATGGCTCAACTGTTTATTAAAATGCTTTGCACTGGGTCTGGAATTATACCACATTCCAGAACTATTTCCCTTTCTGCTTACAGAAATATTTTATTCCTTTTATTACACTATTGGCCAAGACTGCAAATAGTGTGTCTGTCATTTGCTAGAATCACCAAATTCATCCTCTGGGGATCTTATTATTCTTAGACCTCATCTTCTGGGAAGTGTCTATAATCTCAAATTAACATTGTTTTTATTTACTTTTTCCATTCTGTTCAGTTGCTATCTCCCCTAATTTGCAGAAGATAAAATGCATAAACGAGGTGACTAATGAGTGAACATCACCAACTTGAACTGGGGAACTGCAATCTGATGCTATGTCTCCCAAAGCAGTTGAGGCCTAAGCAGAATGAGGTTACCAGAGGGTGAATTTGGTGATTCTAGCCAACCATGCAATATAGCATCACTAAATTCACCCTCTGGGGACCTCAGTCTGCAAATGACAGACACACTACCAGCAGGCTTGTAGATATCTGAGATAATCTGACTATATACTAGCTTTCTGAATCAAACTTAATATTTGTATGTTATATAAATCAACGTCTGATTTATACTGAGTGAAACTTGATATTTATGTTATGAATATTAACCCTTTCATGACTGGAGCTTCCTGATGTTTTACAAAAAACTCTGATCCAATGCATTCTCTTACGTATGCTAATCTCCCATAGAGAGACTAGCATATATATGTAAGAGAATGCATTGGCACAAAGTTTTCTCCTTGTTTTCGTTTCAATGTTACACAGTTTTTATGTGTAAGCAATATTTGCTAAGTGGGTGTCTGACCAGGTAACACGTTGTCCGAGACGTAGTGAACACCAAACCTGGCACACCAGAATGACAAAAACAAGTCAAAGTGAGATGCCGGCAGGTAGACCAGAGGCCTTTTGGAAAAGTCAAATGAGGATAAGAGCAAAAAACGGCTTAAAACATATTTGTCAAAAGAATCGTTCACGCAATACTGCTGGACACAAAACACACAGGCTATGTTGCAATGTCTCCTCTACACACACTATGCTTGGCAATATTTTAAGTTCCCGTCCCGATGACTCAGTAAGTAAGGCACATGGTACTAAATGGAGGGGACCTCGATGACCCAGTCAGCAAGGCGCACGAACTCCCACGCGGAAACCCCGATGTCCCAGTCATCAACGTGTATGACCCTCTTACGGGTTGGATCCCGGTGCCTCAACCGGTAAGGTGCATGGTATTCTCATGGAAGGACCCGGGTGATATAATTAGTAAGTCGTATACAATATTATGGAGGGGACCCCGGTATCCAATATTACTACGGAGGCGGCCCCGGTGCTTCAACCACCAAGGCACATGGCCATAAACCTTAAATTCTTATCTGGTATACCCAACATTAATCAGTTTGTGGTGTATCTATGACACAAAGTTTTGTCAGCCACCAAGTAATGTAATTATATATATATTTATAATATCAAATGGTGTTAGTCAAATAACATATATGTAGTGGGGTTGTATATAGTCCAAAGCAACCCCGAAACTCAACACTAGGATGTGATACTAACATAAGATAATAAATTGTTTGTATATTATATTAATAAATGTGTTAAAGTCTATACATATTATAATAATGCCATATAGGCAGCGTGCTTGTTAAAAATAATAACAGGTAGTAAAGTTCCTCAAAGTAGTAACAGGTAGTAAAGTTCCTCAAAGTAGTAACAGGTAGACTATAGTTTATAGAATTTATAGTTAATAAGTGATGGAAAAGTCTAGTTTATAACTATGCCCTTGTTGTTATCGGGTGGTATCTGAATCCAACGAGATCGCATCGCGCGTATAAATTCCTACATTTTAAATATTTCCGCGCTATCATATATGCGAATTTACATATTAAATATCGGTATACACAAATTATGGCATCCAGGTGAGACATAAAAATCTTTTGCGGAAAACAGACGAACACGGACGGACGGGCGGACTGAACAAACGGCAGACACGGAATGTCGGCCACAAAACGTTATCCGACATTATATTAAATATGTATTAGCGACTTTTATGTGTCAAGGAGTTGATTGTATGCGCGGCTGGAGCTGGACCGTTGGAGTCCGCAATATTTATAACAACCAACGCTATCCAAATACATGCACACGCACGTGTTTATATGCTTGACACTCTGGGGTCCGGAGCCCCCGTCTTTGTATAAATATGTAAACCATAATATTTATATACTTATTAAAAGATACCAAGACTGATAATTTTAAATTATCGAATTATCCACACTATCGTGACAGGTTATTTCGTTTACGTGATCAAGTGAGGTCCCGTTGTTTGATCATCGGCAACCACAAGTCCGTATTAAAATAAATAATAAATAAACAAATCCTCATGTAACACAGCAGCCCCGGGTCAAAGGCCAAACATGCAGCAAGCATCCACACATCACACGACAACATGTCCATCTTAGTTCTTACACTTGTCATGATAATTGATAAATAGGGCTGTTGTTAGTAAGTAATTCAATTACAAACCTATACATATGACATGGTGAACGCTCTTACTTAGAGTATATAACAGTTACGTATATATATGGTACATCGGTTGGAATTGTGTTCAAAGTTCTAATGCATACAATTTGTTATCGTGATAGCAGACAAAGGCGTGGGCCATCCCACATACATGTATACAATCAACATCCATACGTTAAATGGTTTGTTGGTTAACGGGTCCTGTTTCTAAAGTGGTGTTGACATGTGGAACTATGTAAACATGTCATATTTACTGTATTTGAGTGTTTATTTGTTTAGTGTTTATTTTTTGACTTATCGTACTAGCTTGATAACACAGAAGGAATCAATTGTTTGGAAAATGTTTACTAAGTCCGTTCCGAAATCATATTTTTGTACCGATAGTTGGTCCTATAAAAAAATGTTTGGCCACAGCAGCTCATCAGGTACACCTCTGGTCTATAACAGATATAAAGCAATCTGTTATTTCATATATGGTTTCGGGAGTTGTGTAAACCTGTCACGGGAGAGACTAGCATATATATGTAAGAGAATGCATTGGCACAAAGTTTTTGTTTTCGTTTTCACTTCTATGTTACACAGTAGTGATAGTACCCACATACTATTTCAAGGTGATTGATTCTCCCACTTTCTAGGCCCATGAAAATCTGCTTATAGATAAATTATATATTTGTTCTGCTATTTAGATTCCAAGACAAATTGTTTAAAGCTGCCACAGGGCTTAGTGTTTAGCATTTTAGCTTTAGAAAATGTTTTCGAGATATAGATGCTCAGCCCTCAAAATTATCTATGGCATAAGGAAAAAGTGCTTTAGAAAAAGCTGCGGAAGCCAATATAAAATTTCATGCAATTGTAAAGCAATGCCTTAGAAGGAAAATACCGATTTCACTGGCTGCATGCTTTCTGAATGAGTCTTACTGTGAGATGCATGAAGCTTGTGTATTATACACATGTGAATCAAGAGGATATACACAGGCAAAACTTGTTCGTTCTTTTGAGACAAGAAGACATTACCGGTGACCCGGTGTATCCTCATGTCACATTTTTGGGCAGTTGGTCGATTATCAGTTGATAACACAATTATCATCTTTAATATAGGCCCACACGCAATTACCATGTGTTAATGTGTTTAGCACCAATAGCCGAGGTTAGGAAATTATGATCCTATCAAACAATCATGCATCAGCAGACCATGGCGAACCAAGAATAAACACACAATGGAGCAATACACAAACAATAATTTGCTGTGTTTTGCTTGAATACAATTTACAAGAGTATAATACACAAGCTTCATGCATCTCGCGGTTAATATTTATAGGTTATGTTGATAGAATTATGACTATATGCTGGGTTTATAAATGAGTGTTTATGTACCGGTATTTGAATTTGGAAGGTGTGGGTATGTTATGGGGTGCTTTACATGAGAAAATTGTCAGTTAAAAAATAAGCACAAATCTGATACAAAACAAAACAAAAATATCGATCTCAGTAGTAAAACTGCACTGATCACTCGCTGATCTGCATTATTTACACTGGACGTCCATATTTTAAGATGGTAGCGCCCTTGTGTTGATGTTGCGATCGTTTTTGATTAAAAATACTACCAAGGTTTCATTATCCCTCCCAATACCTACAGTTATATGCTCATTGTTTCGTGTTATATCATTTGTGCTGCCAGGAGCATTGTTCAGAATGAATATATTCCATATATGGTCTTACGGATATTTAAAAATATATATATTAATTACGCCCGCCTGTCCATACTCTAGTTTTCCCTGTGTTACCCGAAACTTTACTATTTTTGTTAGGCTTTAGTTATAGATCTGCCTATAGGCTTACTTTCTTGGTGAATAATATTGTTTATATGGCATAAAATAGTGGCAATATGCTTGCTTTTTGAATGAATCTCTGCAGCTGAAGCATTTTGATTCTGACAAAGTCCTTCTCTTGTCAATTTATAACTTTTGATGACCTCTGACCTTTGCAGTTGAGAGATGAAGAGCTTTCCAAGGAGATGCAGGAATCTAACTGGTTTTCTGCGCCGTCTGCCCTCAGGGTGTATGGACAGTATCTAAATCTAGACAAGGATCACAACGGGATGCTCAGTAAGGAGGAGTTAGCAAGGTACTTTCCTTTATTTGTAGAAATCCAGTGTAATTACCAAAGTTACATTACTTATAATAATTAAAAAAAACTAAGCAAAAATAACGAGAGAAATTAATCCTCCTTTAGCCAAAATAAAATAAGATCTTCTATAAACTTAACAATAGTCGACCAAAAGAAAACAAAATAGCTTGTTACAAATAATAATTATGAATGAATAATAGAACCAAGCCTGCAAATAGCGTGTCTGTCATTTGCAGAATGAGGTTCCCAGAGGGTGAATTTAGTGATGCTATCCCGCATAGCGGGCTAGCATCACTAAATAGACCTCATTCTGCTTAGGCCCTCAATTGCTATGGTAGACCTAGGATCAGATTGAAGTTCCCCAGTTGAAGTTGGTGATGTTCACCCATTGTGCACCTCGATTATGCATTTTATCTTCTGCAAATTGGGGGATATATAAACTTCCCAGGGAGATATAGAAACTTCCCAGAAGGGAAAAGGTAACTAAACCAATGTTAATTTGATACCATAAATACTTCAAAGCTTCTAAATAGGCCTAAGCAGAATGAGGTCTCCAGAGGGTGAATTTGGTGATGCTAGCCCACTGTGCAGGATAGCATCACTAAATTCACCCTCTGGGGACCTCATTCTGCAAATGACAGACACGCTATTTGCAGGCTTGAATAGAACTAAAAAAAAGTATATATATTCATACAATAACATATTCCAATAATTCTTCTAATGTCTGCGCTAGACTAAGTACAAATACAAAGACAACACATTTGTAGCAGATAGCCGCAGGCTTTATTGGTGACAAGGTGAAAAACAGACATTCCAGCAACGGCCGTCAGAAACATTTGGAAGCAGAAACTTTTTTATTTCAGTGCCAATAGAATGGCTAGTAACTTCATACTGTCTTATATGCTAATGCAGTATACTCATACAGTTGGTAAATATCTTCTCAAACCAAGATTTTCAAACAACTTGATTGAACTGACAACCGTTTGCAGAAGGCATTCAGGCATTAAAACAGAGATAAAACCACTGTGTGGAGAAAACAACTCTGAAAGCTTTGAATACTCTTGCCTGCATACATGCAGAAAACCAAACATATGCAATTGATGCATTATATGCATATATAAACATGATCAATATGAATCCTACGCGATTAGTTTCAATTCGTAATAATTTGATTCCAGCAAAGCACTGAATTCCAAAATTCAGAAAAAAATCTACACAATACGTGAGCTCCATTTATTTGAAATATCCACATTTTAATTTAAATTAAAATTTGATACGTGCACCTTGCGAGACCAGACCGGCTAAAGTGACCAGAACATTAGCTCACCCGGTAAGCCCGACCACGGCTTACACTCAATCACTCATTAACACTAACCACATGCCTTTAGCATGAGATCCACAATGACAACGACTTAGTTGTACTCATACGTTACGCTTCAGACAAAAGTTTTGTACTATACTGCGAAACGTCCAAAACAAATATTACTCACAGTATTCTACACACACTTTTATGCGAATCAATATATAACTATGTAAATTATAATTTTTGTAATACTGCAATTTGGTATTCTGTATATTGTATTCATGTGTTTTGGGTCAATAAAACTTTAACCCTTTCATGATGGGAGCTGCGCTGGTGCACATTAAAGTTACTGTGTCAGTGCATTCTCTTATATATGCGAGTCTCCCATAGGGAGCCTCACAATAGGCTCACATATATAAGAGAATTCACTGGCTTACAAGGTCAAGGTAAACAGCCTTCATAATTGGCTATGGCAATCAGCATTGCCGAAGCAATTTGCTGAAGCAAACTGGGTCACGGCATAGTGTTGCCGTAGCGGATTGCCGAAGCCAAACAATCTGAATTAAGAGGGCTGAGGTAAATATTGTTAAGCCATGTATTCTCTTATATATGTGAGGCTCTCTAAAAAAATAATGCTGGCTTGCAAGGTCAAGGTAAATATTGTTAAGCCATGTATTCTCTTGTATATGGGAGGCTCCCTATATACGAGAGTGCATTGGCACAGGGTTTTCAAAAAAATTCAGGAAGCTAATAATGTTCCAAATTCACAATGACGTAATTTAGGTTTGATGTAATAAAGCTACCTTGACATAATAAACGTAACGTTTATTATGCAGGTTTTATATCAGTAATAGAGGCAGTGAGTGGTGGATAAATACATGTTATCGCTGCAGTGAATTGATCTGGGGCGAAGTATCACGTCGAGTTGAAGAGGTCAGATCGCTGGATCAAACGAGCCGCGCAAGTGTGTACAAGTGTGTATTCAGTCACTATGCCAATTGGAGGAATGCCACATTCTACTAACGATCTGACCTCTTCAACGAGACGTGATGCGAAGCCCAGATCAATTCACTGCAGCGATAACAGGTTTATTATATGACATGCTTTTTATTTAAAAAGCACATGCTTTTTATTTAAAAAGCACAATTTCTCTCATTAATTATGAAATGAAACCAATTGCACACGCTCGCTGGTATCAAAAATAAAGAAAGAACTCTCCTGCTTTTTCCGGTCATGCGCAGTATGCGAGATGAGGAAGGGTGGTATGACATCGGATCAAACTGCAGCTGATCCGATGGCCAGGAAATGATTGCTATACAATAGCGGTATTGGGGAAAGAAAAACGATAGTCATATAATAAAGATTATTATATTACAAGAGCATCCATCTCCAGTGAAATCTCCATTGGGATGAGTTGAATGTATCAAATAAATGTTGTTACTTCTGTCTTTATTAAACGCTTGTTCCTAGAATTACAATGTTCTTGCCATTCCGTATTTAAAAATCCGTAAAACGCATTCCATATATCATACACGACATAAATGACAATTTATACCGGTATTAATATCAATAAGGTTTTGATAAATTTCCAACAGTTGGAGATCTTGAAGTACCAGTTGTAATTTAGTTTGGTCCAGTTGGGAGGTAATGGGAAATGATATATTGGGGGAGGGGGATGGATGTGCAGTTAGAAATTTCAAAGTGGACACCCCCATATCCCCTCCCAACATTCAACACAGACCCTCTACCTCTGTCCCTGTTTAGAACTAAATGTTTTAAAGTGATTTGACAAGTACTGACTATTGTAGACTTCAGAGTCCCAGTCTTCTCAGTCTTTACAGTCTGGTGATCGACCCACAGTCATTGACTGTCTTGTTTTGTTTAATACGCAGATTCTTGGATGGGTGGCTTGTAATACAGAACGACATGTGTGTTAATGGGTTTGTCGATACTGCACTTGTACCATCGTGGAACGATAGAACTCGAGACTGCATTTGCCGCTCATTCTATCCTTCCACACTAGCACTCATGCCATATCAACAAACCCATCAATATACTAATTTCGTTCTGTATAATTATGACATGGATAGCATACTATGTTAATTAATTTTTTTCTTCTATTAATTATAGCATGGGAACCCTGAATGATGTTATACTATGTTGATTATCTGTTTGTTATTTTGTTCTTCCATTAGGTATGGCATGGGAACCCTAACTGATGTCTTCTTACATAGAGTGTTCCAAGAATGCCTCACGTATGAAGGGGAGATGGTAAGATACTCAAATTAACAAGCATTTTCTATTATTATTATTATACCCCCCGCAACGAAGTTAAGGGGGGGTATACTGGAGTCAGCTTGTCCGTCCGTCCGTCGTCTGTCCGTCGAGCCATCCGTCCGTGGACATAAATTTGTCCGGAGTTTTTCTCAGTCGTTTTTTTATCAATATCTGTGAAACTTAGCACAGACATCAACCACCATGGGAACCTTTGCACCTGCGATTATGACGTCTGTCGGACTTTTTTTGTGGAGTTATCCCCCCTTTTTCGACTTAGAAAATTTTCCCAACATGTATAATTTTATCCGAGCTTTTATTCCTACATTTTTAGGTCAATTTAAAAAAAATGTGGCACAGATATTTAGTACCATGGAAACTTGTGCACCTGCGATTATGACGTCTGTCCGACATTTTTTTGGTGGAGTTATCCCCCTTTTTCGACTTAGAAATTGTTTTGCAACATACATAATTTTGTCCGAGTTTTTATTCCTACATTTTTTGGTTCATGTTTTTGTATCTTGGCACTGATATTTAGTACCATGGGAACCTGTGTACCTGCGATTATGATGTCTGTCCGACTTTTTTGTGTGGAGTTATTCCCCTTTTTTTACTTAGAACATTTTCGCAACATGCATAATTTTGTCCAAGCTTTTATTCCTACATTTTTCGGTCAATAGGTTTAAGATTAGTGTTGTACACCTGCAATGGGAACTGTTATTTTATTATTTTAACTAAATGTTTACTGACATGTGAAACATCTTAGTATTTTAAAAACAGGGGGGGGGTATCCTTAGTCCCATTGGGACAGTCACACCTCTAGTTATATATTGTCTTTATGGAGTGAAGAGAAGTTACAGGTGTGGCTATTTTCCTGAATTTATATTTAGTAAGTTACAATACAAATGTTGATTCCTTGCTGTAGCTTCATAATAATTATTCCTTCCCTGACTGGAGCTTTCTGAAATTTTGCGAAAACCATGTGCAAATTTATTGTCTTATATAATTATGCGAGTCTTCCATAGGGAGCCTCGCATATATAAGAGAATACATTGGCCTACAATATTTACCTTGACCTTGCAAGCCAGTGCATTTTCTTATATATATGCGAGGCTTCCTATGGGAGAATCACATATATAAGAGAAGAGAATAAACTGGCACAGGATCTTTAATACTGCATCAGCGCAGCTCATATCGTGAAAGGGTCAATAATACGAGTTAGTAATTAATACTCAGCAAGCCTTGAAATAGGGTGTCTGTCATTTGCAGAATGAGGTCCCCAGAGGGTGAATTTAGTGATACTACCCCGCATAGCGGGCTAGCATCACCAAATTCACCCTCTGGGAATCTCATTCTGCTGAGGTGTAAGCAGAATGAGGTCCCCAGAGGGTGAATTTGGTGCTAGCCCGCTATGCTGGGTAGCATCACTAAATTCACCCTCTGGGGACCTCATTCTGCAAATGACAGACACCCTATTTCAAGGTTTGATACTCAGAGCATTCGTTTATACCTGGGAGATATTTCATCCAACTCTCTTGGACTATTTCAGCCACCTGATTGATAATTGCTCACGTGACCTTTTGAGGGTCATGTGACATCAGGACACCACTGTAGATTGAAGGGAGCTTCAGTCTGCCATCCCTATTTACTACACACTTGTTCAGAACCAACATTACTAAACCATTCTGCATGTCATATATCATTTACTCTACAAATGTGCAGTGATTCCTTGAAAATCATTTCAGACTTTCAACTACGAATGTATAATTTGGTTCCTTGCTCAGGATTTGGTACAGAATTAAATTTTTCCATGACTTAGAACATAAATTTAGTACCTGAGATAATTCAGTAGAGCCAATCTGGCCTCGTGATTATTAGTTTACTGTTGTTGAATTTAAAATAAATATAACAAGGCTGGAAAAATTGTGTCTTGACATTTGCAGAATGAGGTCCCAAAGAGGGTGAATTTATTGACTCTATCCTGCACAGTGGGCTAGTGTCACCGAATTCACCCTCTGGGAACCTCATTCTACTTAAGCCTTAGATTATGAGCCAACATCGCAATCACCATGACAGCTCACAAAGAATTCTCATTTGCATGCGGGAATATTTTCTGATATGAGCTTGTTGTAAACTAGCATATTATATATCCTTCAATTTGAGTGTGATTCATATGTGCACATGTGGTTCAACAGGGGTTACTTCTTGGTCAGTATTAGTTGAATCATTTCCGATAAATCTTTGTCCTTCTCAGAAAATGGTAATATTATTTCAAGTTAGATTTTAATCCTCTGACTCATATAAATATGTCTTATTACAGGATTATAAAACATATCTGGATTTCGTTTTGGCTCTCGAAAACAGGAAAGAACCACAAGCCTTAAGATATTTATTCAGGATTTTAGATGTACGCAATAAAGGATACCTAGATGTGTTCGCATTCAATTATTTCTTCAGGGTGAGTGTATTATTTGTCACTGTTCCATTTAATACATAGTGGAGCAACCACACACGCTTTGCCTCGAATTGCCGGCGACATAACGCTAAGAATAATTTATGTAACAGCATGCAATGGCCCCAGCAGAGAAGACATGTCAAGTATTGTCATGCAGCTCATGGATTGTGCAATCTTGTCTCGATTCTGGCCCGCAAAGCCAACATGATGTAAATGCCGTCATGAACCGTGCCATGACATCTTCTCTGGTTTTCATTAAGCTAACTAATGAAATTGGTCTAAATGAAACTAATATGCCTCAATCATATGGGAATTCTTCAGAAGTTGTGAAGTTGACAATTTTATTTTCATCTCATTGGTCCACTACTGATTCCACAATTCAACAATCTCCAGATAGTTGCTAAATGGAAGTCAGTTGTCAATTATATAAAAAAATGTACACGCCACCAGAATTTGGCTCATTGCTATAGAAAATATAGAATTTTTTTTATGACGTCATCATACACCTGTACCTAAGGTATAAGCGCCAATGCATGCTTCGCGCATTTGTGGTTGCTAATAATTTACCAGTTCAACATGTCGAAAATGGTTGTATACCATTTCAAATTTTCATTCAGAGGTATGAATCAAAATATTTCTGTGTGCAAGTAAATGATCAATTAAGCGATTATCCACATGTGAAACAGAAGGCTATTTGTTTACATTTTCTGCATCTGGTTTTATCGACATGAGATAATCTGCATAAAAGAGAAGCCATAAAAAACTCTTTGTTTCCCCGGAAAAAAACATTTGGGGGGCTATATAAATCGCCAGTGTCTGTGCTTCTGTGTCCGTCCCAGATGGATTCTAGATGAAAACTTATGTTTTTGATATCCGATTGTTTTCAAATTTGGTTCATGGATCACTCACATGTCAACCTAGTTTGAATATGGATTTGGTGATAACTTTAGTTTTATATCTGATTGTTTTCAAATTTGACATATGGATTACTGACATGAAAATTAATGTCAAGTTCGAATTTGGTTTCGGTCCACTCATTTTTCCCCGGAGGTATTGCCCTTGTTGACTTAGAATTTCTTAATATGTTGGTTTCCAGATGATAACTTCATAGACTTGGAATTGACTTACTATCAAGCCTTGAAATAGTGTGTCTGTCGTTTGCAGAATGAGGTCCCCAGAGGGTGAATTTGGTGATGCTAGCCCGCTATGTGGGGTAGTATCACTAAATTCACCCTCTGTGGACCTCATTCTGCAAATGACAGACACCCTATTTCAAGGCTTGCTTACTATTCTGGTTCTAATCAATTAAAACTAGGTGTGCTAACAACATAGACATTTGGAAGCAAAGTTTGACTGAATGGTTGTTGCCAGAATTAAATTTTTCATTTCTAAAACAGCCACCGGCGGACATGTGGACATCAGACCTGTTTAATCTCCCGGATCGTGCGGGAGACTACTGGTTTGAGGCCTAATCTCCCGCACTCCCGGATTAAGCTTGTAATCTCACGGTTTCAATCAAATCAACAACAACAAAAAATTTAGGTGTGCTCCATTGATAACCGGAGTAGACACCTTGGCCTGCCTCTGGCGTTTATTACACTCAATCTTTGTCGCGACTATACAATGACTGCCACTCTTTCAAAAGAAATTAATTGAACGTATGGCAGTTTGTTTTCTTTGGGGCCAATTGGGGGTCAATAATTACTATTAGCACCCAAGCATGGCGTGTTAGTAAATAAATGCACATGCTATATATACTGGGGTTGGGTTTATTTCTGCAATACGGACCTCCAGAGAGCTTGGATCGCCACCTCTCAGGATGAACTCACCACCGTTAATACCAATTAGTGTCACTAATATGCTGGACGCCATGCATGTCACGCCTTGTCTGAGCTGGTCACTTCATGCTCATAAAGGCGGATACCAGCTGGTTCTGGATTTCCAAACCGGCATGGCACAGCCCTTTTCAGGTCTCCCTACCGGACCGGAAAATACCAGATCAGCACGGAAACCACGACAAAAGATGAACAAGAAAAAGAAGAAAACACCATCAAGGAAAAAAAGAGATGCCGAGAGACTAGCCGCGTGGAAAGAGAAGAAGGCGATGGATGTTACACCAGCCAGCTCCTCCCATGCAGTCGAGATCCCGGCCCAGTCTGTCCAGGAGATGGAATCACCACCACCATCGCCTCCACGGCCAGACATGGACTTCATCCCGAAGACTCCGGAATACATTGAGCCGGAGCCTTCAACTGCAAATCCTACACCACCGGCCTCCGAACAAGCAACAGATGCCACCAGCCTATGGATTGAAAGGATTGAAAACGACAGAAAAGAAACTGCTAAATTAATCGCTGACTCAGAAGTAGAAAGGAAGAAAGCAGAAGAGACTAGAATAAAAGCAATGGCAACCTTTGATAAAATATATCCACCGAAAAGTAAAAACAAGAAAAGAAAAAAGCTAAAAGCAACCAGCAAAAACTAAACATCTCAACCTCACTTTGCCTCCGGTCAGCCGCCGCATCTGAACAGCATCAACAGCCTCAACAATCGATCTTCATCGAAGATATCAAGAAAGGATGAAGGGAATTGCACAATGCGTTCCGACCATCCTACCCGGCCTGCGGCCTGAAACTACACAACAACAAATTTCTGCAATAAATCATTCTAGTTTACTAGTTGTTGGGTTAAATTTAGAAATGTCCGATGTTTTAATTCGACGAAACTGCCGAAATGACAGTGACGAAGTTGTTGATAGTCCATCGAAATGACGCCGATATGACTCCAATTATAGGGATTCGTAGGCCAAAGAATTTTCTTGGTTTTAAATGTTATAACGCTAGACATTGATATCACTAATGAAATAGATTATCAACTAAAAAATATTCAATTTTTTTATTTGAATAAATACATTCAAATGTGATCATAAATATGCATTTACATGAATTCATCCTTTGAAAAGTGAAGATTAATTACATTTAACTACTTTAAAATCACTGCCCACCATTTTTCAAAGGAAGAAATAGTGAAAATGTAACTTTTTAGCTGCAATTTTGTAATCTCCCTGACAAGACCCAAATCTCCCGGACTGAAGGGGCAGATTCTCACTGACGGATTTTTAGGCATTAAACAGGTCTGGTGGACATAATGATATCTCCTTTAGATTTCTTTTTGGCGTATAACAAAACCAGGTGTTAACTATTGAAATTCTTGGAAATACTTAATTCTATCCTTATTGCTAGGTATTATTGGTCAATTCTGGACTCTTCATTGATGCGTTTAAGCTTTAGTGTTTAATTAGTTGTTGTAATCTCTAAATTTTAAACGATGTGTAAAATTAGCAATGTGACAGGAAAGTTATTATGCTATTTTTAGGTATGTGGCGAGAAACTGGGGAGTCCTGGTAACTATAGGAATTCCGACAGTCACCTGATTGGCTTCATCGATGTGCTGTTAAATGTTGTGCAAGCTTTGAAATGTGTGTCTGTCATTTGCAGAATGAGGTTCCCAGAGGGTGAATTTAGTGATGCTACCCCGCATAGCGGGCTAGCATCATCAAATTCACCCTCTGGGAACCTCATTCTGCTGAGGTGTTAGCAGAATGAGGTCCCCAGAGGGTTAATTTTGTGATGCTAGCCCACTAAATTCACCTTCTGGGGACCTCATTCTGCAAATGACAGACAATATTTCAAGGCTTGATGTTGTGATTGGCTGACACTGACATAATGCTTTTTTAGAAGTAATGGAATTCCCCACTATTTCGTTTAGACTCTGTGTAGCTTGTCTCGAGTCTAATTTGAAAAGTACACGATCTGATTCGATGGTCCCCGTATTGTCATATTCCAACAACAACATTTCTTAAAAAAACGCTTTAGTTATCAAAATTGATTAATTATCAAAAAATAATTCTAACCACTGTCAACTCTCATATAAAATTTAAAAACGTGTTATATATGAACATTTTGTTCAATGCAATTTGGTATTGAGAGTATGTCAGTTGGCTCATCGAATATTTTCTAGGCCGCCAGATATTTCAGGTGGTGAAAAATAACAGATTTCAAAAATCAATATCTCATAACTCTGAGTTTTTATGGGTCGGTTCCTCGACTCGATTCAGATTTTCTTTTACCCCCCGAAACCAATGAAACAGTAATTTAGGAGTGTGTTAATTCAGATTATGTATCTTTAATTGGAACTTGTTAAGAAGCGACTTGATTGACAGATTTCGTATTTCATTTCAGGCGGTTCAGGAACAAATGAAGCTCCATAATTATGAGCCAGTCGGATTCCAGGATGTAAAAGATGAGATATTCGACATGATAAAACCTGCAGATCCAAGCAAAATTACACTCACAGATCTAGTTAACAGGTAAGATCAATTACTTGTGAATTTGATACGATGCTAAACAAGATTGATTATATAATGGTGATGTTTGGGTGTAAATTGAACTTGAGCCATTATGACTCCTTGATAACAGTCCACTTCTACCTAATAACCAAACAGAGAAGTGACTTTTACCAATTTTAAACCTCTAGGCTGCTCCCTGGATCCTGCCAGCTTCTGTGTACATTTTTAGCTCAACTTTACTTTGTAAAGTTTGAGCTATTGCCATGGCTTGGTATCTGTCGTCCGTGTGTCCGTGTGCATGTGTGTGTGATTCGTCAACAATTTCATTAGCACGGGCTACAGGTCGTACCTTTGGTCGGATCATTATGAAATTTGTCATGGGTGTTGACATTGACATGTAGATGGGAACGAGTCATTTTGGGGTCATTCGGCAAAAAAACATGGCTGCCAGCAGCCATCTTGGATTTTACTCTTTGCATGACTAAATCCTTTGGCACGGGCTACAGGTCGTACCTTTGGTCGGATCATCATGGAATTTGTCATGGATGTTAACAATGACATGTAGATGGGAACGAGTCATTTTGGGGTCATTTGGCAAAAAAAACATGGCCGTCAGCAGCCATCTTGGATTTTACTCTTTGCATGACTAATCTTTTGGCACAGGCTACAGGTCGTATCTTTGGTCGGATCATCATGAAATTTATCATGGATGTTAACATTGACATGTAAATGGGAACGAGTCATTGTGGGCTCATTCGGCAAAAAACATGGCAGCCATCTTGGATTACAGGCCGGAGTGTTTTCATCTGATCAGCATGAAATTTGTCGTGGAAGTTAATATTGACATGTAGATGGGAACGAGTCATTTTGGGGTCATTCAGCAGTAAAACATGGCCGTCGGTAGCCATCTTGGATTTTACCATTTGTATGACTAAATCCTTTGACACAGGCTACAGGTCGTATCTTTGGTCGGATCATCATGAAATTTGTCATGGATGTTAACATTGACATGTAAATTGGAACGAGTCATTGTGGGCTCATTCGGCAAAAAAACATGGCTGCCAGCAGCCATCTTGGATTTCAAAATTCAATCCATTAACATGTGCTACAGGCCTTACGTTTGTCTGATCATCATGAAATTTGTCATTTATGTTAATATTGACATACTGATGGACACGAGTCATTTTGGGGTCATTCGGCCAAAAAAACATGGACACCAGCAGCCATCTTGGATTTTACTCTTTGCATGATTAAATCCTTTGGCACACCCGACAGTCCACTTCCCTCATTCGATCATCACCAAACTTCATATTAATCTTGATATTGATCTACAAGATGGAAGCTATCAAATATTTTTTAATTTCATTGGAAAACATAGCCATCAGCAACCATCTTGGATTTTACTTTATATATCTCTTCATGTTCATAATCTAGTATTACTTAGACCTTTCAACTTTCCGCATTCATAATCGCTCCATTGACTGTAACACATGAAATTATTCCCTTTCCAAGTTGAACTACAGTGTCATTGACACTTTCATTTCATTTTAAGTCACCCACTCTAGCAGCTTGTACATGGATGCTATGTTTACAACTCTATTCGCCAAGTAAATCCGTCATACATATCAGAAATGTTTGTGGTAAATGCTCGAGCGGTCCGAGCTCAGACTGAGTGTATAACCTGCTGCCAGGACATTAATATGATCGGAAAGCCAGATAGCAACTAGGAAGTCACTACATCTGTTTGGAATAAGCTGCCGCTCAACTTCATCTTTGTGAGCCACAACTTGTGACACTTTATCAGCATTCAAGCAAGAACTTAAAACACATCTTTTCCGTCTGTGCTTCAAACTGCAACAAACAAACAAAAAACAGTAAATCACCAATTAGCTTCAAGACAGATATTTCAGTGCAATGGCTATTATTTTAATTTTAATTATCTTTTTAGGCTGTGTATAGTTTTAACGTTGCACATTTTAAAAATTTCCTACTGCGTATTTTAAATTCTTATTTGTTAATTGTTGACCAAATGTTTTTTGTTGTGATTTTTTTTGGGTAATTTAATGCAAAGCACCTTGAAACTAATTGATCTCTAATGTGTTTTAAATGTATACATAATAATTAATAATATGTGGGAAGATAACCCAGTTATTCCAATTATCCTAAGATTACCCCCCCCCCCCATATAATTACTCATCCTTGTCCATGCCTATTTGAGTTGCATTGCCATTGACTCTGTCATTATTTTGTTTTCAGTGGGAAAGGCGATACGATGGTCAGCATTCTTGTTGATGTTAATGACTTTGTGACTTATGAGAACAGAGAGTACCTACAGCCCGAGCCATCTCCAGAGGAATCCGATATCTAGGCAGCGGATTTATTCATATCAAACACACCTTTCTATACTAAATGGAATCTCCTATTCACATGAAAAATAAGAAGATGACTGATAATAAAGAGCGCATATTGCACTTTTTCATAAAATAGGGTGAATAAATAAGGTACCTCAGTAACTCAACAAATCTTTTAACCCTTTCATGAATGGAGCTTCCTGATATTTTACGAAAACCCTATGCCAATGCATTATCTTATACAGTGAAACCTCTCCAAACCGGACCCTCTACAATCTGAACCCCTCTCCATTCCGAACGAATTGTTCGGTCCCGAATTTACCCAAGTGCATTGTCACTAATTATTACCTCTGTAATCCGAAACCTCTGTATTCCGAATACCGGACAGCTTTATTTGTCTGTAAGTGAACAAATACACTAATGTTTACCTCCAAAATCCGAACGCTTAAAGCGATGGAAGAGACCGAACGCAATGAGTTAAAAGGTAATGATGTGAACGTTTCGCATTTGAGTTGACCTGTGTTTGACCTCGATCACCGTCAGTGACAGCAGTTAGTTACAAACGGACGAAGTGTTCCTGGTACATTAATCAAATTTATTTACAAATTAAAACTAATATAATTCCTGAGAATAAAAAAATACTGCCGTATTTATATTTTATCTTATTCTAAATAAATTCCGAAAGCGATACCAGACGAACGCGCGTGCACACAGGTAATGTATTTCGTACTCTTGAATAGGCTTACCAATTTAATTAGCGGTCTTTTGTATCTGCAAAGCTGTGAAACAGATTAAAACAACAGGTGTCTAATTATATGCGCCTAAACCAGAATTGGTTACTGCACTGCACCACCTTCAGATACATGCAGATAGATCCATGTTTGCTTATATCACAAACTGATTGAACAATGGTGACTTCACAGGTAATTAGAGCAGTGACACGTTGTTTTTACATCAGCTATTGTGCTGGAATGGACTCTTTGTTTTTATAACGATTGTCCAAACTAAACACTAATTCGCTAAAAGTACAGGACAGTGGTTTATTGTTACCATCAGTTTTATTAAATCAAATTATCACCATTAATGAGCCATCGGGAAAACCATAGCTCAGAGTTGAAATCTACCGTCAACATTTTCAATAACTCTTACTGACGGCGGCAATAAATTCCGATGGTTTTGCGATTTTCTGTAAACCGAACACCTCTATAAACTGAACAGAAGGGCCGATCCGAAGGCGAGAGCTTTCCGATGAATTGGCAACAAGACATATTTCCGACTAAATCCTGAAAAGTTACCCATAATTCTGCTGTGGTTAAGAAGTCGATTACTTAGAGCATTACTGTATGTTCGGGAATTATTGGCCACGAGCAACAGAAATTGAAATTAGACCCAGAGCTAGCCAATGCCGAGGTGGAATGCTTGTGCCCCAGAAATAAAATATATAAAATCGTGCGTGCATTCTTTTCAAATTTCATTTTACCTAAGAAGTGGGAAATTGACTTTGCATTTGACCTTATGAAGTATTATTGTGTCTGAGATGTGTATGACATGTGAGTGTATTAAAAAGTGGATAACCGTAATACAGCATATCTCTTTTGATAGAATATTTGATTGAACTGAAGAATTTCATACTTGTTTCTAACTTCATAAATCACTATTATGTTGTTTATCTGGGGAGTCAGAAAATTCACATCAAAATAAAAATCTCTGAAAGCTAAAACAGTTTGCGGGAGTGTTGGTAGATATTCAAGATTAATCTCCACCCAGGTGTATTTAGCTATGTACCTGATATACCTGGAAATATATGCTAGCCAATTGGTTAAATCTTATCATGAACTGGTCAATATCAACTCAGACTGAATTCACTGTCGGATACCCGTTTAGGTTCGGACATTCCAAGATGGCGGCGCCAACTAAATCAGATAAACGGTAAGTGTATATATTGTCTCCAAGCAGCAATCAACGACATCTTTCGGTGATACACCTTGAAACAGTTATGTAGGAATTTGTATGCCCAACACATACGTAACACGCCTTTTGCATAACAGGCATGTGAATTGTTGTATTTGGCGTGTCAAGTCGTCATAATTTTTCGAAATTTTATCGAGGCGGCGAAATGTTCGCTTTTTCGTATTTTTCTGGCCCTGGGCTCATGCATCCGCAAATTTATGTATTGTTGTGGGTAGATTAGGTCACCACACATCTTCGGAATGCAAAACCGGCGATATTTTTATTGTCTAACTCCGAAAAACGACCTTTGAAAATTTCAAAATGTTCAGGTTCGGATTCGCAACATTTGCGATGATTTTGTTCAGGTTCAGACACAATTTTCGTTCAGGTTCGGACAAATTTGTTTCAGGTTCGGACGCATCAAAAACTTCGCATACAAATGACACGCCGAGGTACAGTCGCGTTCTTATTGCGTTTTTGTGCATTTGATTTTCTTCCATTCGTAAAAGAAACGATAAATGGGGAACACGAGGCATGGTTTTAGCCCACTCGTGAATAATTTGGGCAGACATTCTTATTGTATGCGTGTGAGATGTATGCGATCACGTGATTCCCCTCCACATCCACATACGATGCCACGAAGGTCGCCGCACGTAGATGAGCAGATAGCTGTCCATAACATAAGTTACACGGCTTTTTAGGGGGATACTGTTGGTATGCCCCGGTAATGGCTCGTATCCCCCTTGGCGACCCCCCCCCCCTCAACAAGCCGTGTAATGATGTATTTACCCCCAGTCTCTATTAACAATATATTCCCAGACATGAAGCGCAGAAACGAGCCACGGACAGTAATTCTATTTTGTTAGACTGCTTATACGATGAATGTGATTATATAGCTGTTCCCACAATTTGCCCATAAATACTTGCTGATAGATAGACAATATATATTTTGTATCAATAATTGGATGATATATTTGGGTATTCAAACGAAACATATTCTTTTCAATATAAGCCTTATGTGTTTTGCCTCATTTCTAAATGTTGAATCCAGTTACAAGTTAACCATTTGTCACACTACTATTATGCAGGACTATTAATTAGAGCCCGAACCTGTTGCGTTCTATTCAGCACTATGCGAAAATAGAGAATACCTATATATGGTTTGCCGAATAATACCTGCAATATGCGAATCTTCACGAGCGGCGATATTTCAGGAACATATTATTCGAGAAACCACATGTGTTCTCTTTATGTTATGCTTATGGTAAGCAATTCTGCAAAACTACAAGTATTTATTTATCGAAACAAGAATTTAGAAGCCGAAGTAGCGAAACTTATACAAACAATATCAGCTGTTCCGTTGGCAAATTAAGAATCTCTAAATTTTGGTGGAAAATTTCCTTCATGCGCTTAAGAGAATAGTGCCTACCCAATGGTTAAATATTACACACAGAAACCCAATTAACAAATAACTGAATACGTAATAAAACGGGATCATTTGTTTTTCTTTAGAACTTATCCCAGTAATAAACTATTTTCAGTCTTCCGCAGAATTTCGCGTAGTTCCATTGATAATACACGCGTCAATAATTGGGAAACACATAACAAACAGCGCTTGTCCCCACACCCGGTTCTAACTAACAATCTGACTGACAACAACGTCATGTTTAAGTCATGCATCATGTCCCGTAACTCTTGACAGTGGGCGTATAAAAGTACGTGAAACATCGTGGTTATGAATTACCCTTGAACTAGCAGTTTCACCAATCGTGACATTGTTCTAGCGCGCTGAGCTTAATTGACTTCACCTAAAACAGGATCGATAGGTCTGCTACTGAATTATTCTTATTGGTGCTGAATGGTGTGAATTTACCTGATAACCTATAAAAAGCACACCACATGATAGCTATTGATGTGGGACAAAATCGTTAGCTCCGCCAACATCGTGTGATACTAGGAGATTTAATACCCGGATGTCTCTTTTTGAAGCCTCTTGGCTCCGCCTCGGGGTTCAAAATCGAGAACTAGGTATTAAATAACCATGTATCCCCGATATTCAGAAGATAAGTATAATACCACTGTTGCTCATATGTAAAATGTAATAATTCCCACTAGCTGGTTTACAGTAGACATTGCTCGAGAATATTCAACTGTGGCTTTTATCCCATTAATTCGGAGAATTTACCACCTATATTTGGAAATTTCAGCTACCATATTTAGATATAACAAATTAACAGTACATGGTCGTTAATAACACGCACAATAAGATCGAGACTGCACCTCGGCATGTCATTTATAGGTCAGGTATTGATGCATCCGAACCTGAACTAAAATTGTCCGAACCTGAACCAAATTTGTCCAAACCTGAACGAAAATTGTGTCTGAACCTGAACAAAATCATCGCGAATGTTGCGAATCCGAACCTGAACATTTTGAAATTTTCAAAGGTCGTTTTTCGGAGTTAGACAATAAAAATATCGCCGGATTTGCATTCCGAAGATGTGTGGTGACCTAATCTATCCACAACAATACATAAATTTGCGGATGCATGGGCCCAGGACCAGAAAAATACGAAAAAGCGAACATTTCGCCGCCTCGATAAAATTTCGAAAAATTATGACGACTTGACACGCCAAATACAACAATTCACATGCCTGTTATGCAAAAGGCGTATTACGTATGTGTTGGGCATACAAATTCCTACATAACTGTTTCAAGGTGTGTCACCGAAAGATGTCGTTGATTGCTGCTTGGAGACAATATATACACTTACCGTTTATCTGATTTAGTTGGCGCCGCCATCTTGGAATGTCCGAACCTAAACGGGTATCCGACAGTGGAATTGATATTAGTTAGTTCATGATAAGATACTGAGTATCGATAATATATAGGTCCAAGATCAACATGGTTCATATACTAAAGGTATTAAAAATAAAACTAAATCAGCATTGCATGTGATTGTATGCTATTAAGGCCATTGAAATAAATTATTTGTTTTCTCAGGCAATTAGATCTCAATTTAGAGATGAGGGAGGCTCAGGCAATTTATTAATTTTTTCCCCCAAAATCTGGTAATCATACTCCAGAAACAAAACAAACAATGTTTGTCGAGGCTTTTTAAAAGAAAATTTCAGTAACAAGGGAGGCGCCTGAGAACACAAAATTGTTATTTATTTGGCCTATTTGTATGTATTTATTTTCACTGCCATTATTTATTGTTACTCATCCATGAATCATCTGTATAAATTAAACAATCATCACAGTTTAAAAATGTCTTGATTTAATCCTTTACCCAACAAACCGGCCAAAACCGGCCAAATAAAGCTTCAACCGCCTAAAATATCTTCGGTCTGTCTCAATATTACCATACAAATATGGGTATCATTGGAACCGGCTCCTTGACCACATTGTGATAGTTATAGTTATGCCCTGTGCCAATGCATTCTCTTATATATGCGAGTCGACCATAGGTCGCCTCGCATATATAAGAGAATGCATTGGCCTAAAAAAAATCTTTTTTTAACACTTTTTACAATTTTTTCTTACATTCTTTAACAATTTTTATAATTTTTAATGTGTTAAGCCAATGCATTCTCTTATATATGCGAGGCGACCTATGGTCGACTCGCATATATAAGAGAATGCATTGGCACAGGGCCGTTCTGTTGGGTAAAGGGTTAATCCACTTCCTGAGTACCATCGTGAGAATTCTCACTGTCAAACTATGTTAGCAATTTACAGGTTCACACTCCAGCCATCCATACATGATATCTTGCTATCTGGTTATGTCAGCCAGGGGCCAATCCTGGAAATAGTGTGCCTGTCATTTGCAGAATGAGGTCCCCAGAGGGTGAATTTAGTGACGCTACCCTGCACAGTGGGCTAGCATCAATAATTCACCTGCTGGTGACCTCATTCTGCTTAGACCTCATCATCTGGGAAGTATCTATAATCTCAAAATAACATTGTTTTCAGTTACTTTTTCCCTTATGTTCGGTTGCTATATCCCTTAATTTGCAGAAGATAAAATGCATAATCGAGGTGACCAATGGGTGAGCATCAACAACTTCAACTGGGGAATTCCAATATGATCCTGTGTTTCCCATAGAAGTTGAGGCCTAAGCAGAATGAGGTTCCCAGAGGGTGGATTTGATGATGCTAGCCAACTTTGTGGGATATGTTAGCCAGAAGAAGATAGCATCACTAAATTCACACTTTCGGCACCTCATTCTTCAAATTACAGGCACACTATTTCCAGGCTTGCCAGGGGCACTGGAAGCAACAAAATGCAAGTTTTTGTTGTCAGGTGTAAAACATAGATGCGGGAAGGACATTTTACACCATTGTTAACCCTTTACCCAACAGAAGGGCCCTGTGCCAATGCATTCTCTTATATGGTCGCCTCGCATATATAAGAGAATGCATTGGCTTAACACATTAAAAATTCTAAAATTGTTAAAGAATGTAAGAAAAAATGGTAAAAAGTGTTAAAAAAATATTTTTTTTAGGCCAATGCATTCTCTTATATATGCGAGGCGACCTATGGTCGACTCGCATATATAAGAGAATGCATTGGCACAGGGCATAACTGTAACTATCACAATGTGGTCAAGGAGCCGGTTCCAATGATATCCATATTTGTATGGTTCTATTGAGACAGACCGAAGATATTTTAGGCTGTTGAAGCTTTATTTGGCCGGTTTGTTGGGTAAAGGGTTAACCTCTTAACTGCTAAATGATGTGTGCTGGGCTACGCTTTTGCCATTTTCCAGTGGATAACTTAATCACGAATATCACGAAAACCATAAAACTGAAGGATGTTATCATTTCCATACACCTAACTTCGAGATACAATGGTTCTGATGCACAAAACTGCTTTCCAGTTACGAACAATGGCCGACTGCAGGTGTGCTGAAGTAAGTCTGTACTCAATACTGATGTATAACTATGTTTGGACGTATAGCACATAGGTGAGATTTTACGAAGAGGTGACAGTGATGTGAAACACTCCGTAGAGGTGTTTTGGACGGAATTACAAATAATCATGCATAAGTTATTTAATAAAACATGATATCAAAATTGGCAGAAAACGGGTCATTTTTATAAACGAATTACATACAGTGACTATTGTTGGCGGAATTATTGCCATATTGTTTATGCCCAATAATTTGTCCTCAATAAAGTACATGTAGTAAATATTTACAGTATGCATCTCTTAGACAACAGCCTCTGTTCAAAAGGAGAGTCACCTGGTTTTTGGATTTGTTAATGGCTGTGTTTTTTTGGAGTATATCTGGCTTTTCCAACTGAAGACAGGGTCCATGGCATAATAGGCATTGCAAAATTGACTTCCGTTTCTTATCAACGACTATCATCGAAACAGAACAGTAATTGGAGATGGTATTCAACATGGCCAACAACCTCGAGAGAGCAAGCCGGATGATGGTTAAGCCTGTCCCGAGGATAATATCGACATCAACTAAACACGAAGCATGGGTTATAAAGATCGGAGAAAAAACCGACCCGACAACGAACAGCGAAAAAAAAACGCTAAATAAATCGGTTGGAAGCAGCTATATCAGAGAGGTGATTTCAACGGACTCCTCTAAACCCCCTTCAATCATTTTGGCATACAGATGAGCAGATATCAGTCTTGAAATATGCCATCAAGAGTGCCAGTTCTCGCTATGTAACGACAATTTGTTTCAAAAATCCCAATATTGTCAGAAAGTCATCACAATCTGTTCCTATTTTTCTTGGTCCGGTTTGCTACACTGATGTTATCGCAGTAAATTGGTCGATATTCCTTCATCTAATATTGTTTTGGCACCGACGACGAAACTGCCTTTGTCATTGCAATATCAGCTTGTTTTCCCGAGAGAACACATACCGGTATGGGGCGCCATCCCTGCAAATATTCGCCATTCGGAGATATCTCCTTGGATCCAAGCAGATATCTGCTAGCATTATGCAGATATCTCCTCGGTTTCAAGGAGATATCTGCTTGGAATATGGAGATATCTCATCGGAAATATTTTCAAGGAGATATCTCCTTGAAACAGAGGAGATATCTCCATAATGTGAGCAGATATCTGCTTGGATCCAAGGAGATATCTGCTCGCATTGTGGATATATCTGCTCGGATTATGGAGATATCTGCTTGAAAAATATTTCAAGGAGATATCTCCATATTCCGAGCAGATATCTGCTTGGATGTATTTCGATCATAGAAGAGAAATACTGTGGAGAAATCATTAATATCTCATGGCCGCTGTTTTCCAAGGAGATATCTCCATAATCCAAGCAGATATCTGCTTGGAATATTTTCAAGGAGATATCTGCTTGGAATATGGAGATATTTCCTTGGGTCCAAGGAGATATCTCGTTGAAAGCTATTTCAAGGAGATATCTCCATAATGCTAGCAGATATCTGCTTGGATTATGGAGATATCTCCTCTGTTTCAATGAGATATATCGTTGGAAATATTTCAAGCAGATATCTCGTAGTTGCGAGGAGATATCTCCTTGGACCCAAGGAGATATCTCCATAATGGAACATATTCCAAGCAGATATCTGCTAGGAATTGCAATTCGAAGGAGATATCTCCTCGAAACCGAGGAGATATCTCCGAATTACGAGGAGATATTGCAGGGATGGCGCCCCATATACCGGTACCTTGTGCACTCGTCACATGAAGGAAAACTTAACGGGAAACAAAAGTCAAGAAAAGGTGAGTAAATTATTAATAGTTGGTAAATTTTTTAATAGTGAGAAGGGCCTTCTCATAATAGACAACGCTTAGTTTACGAGGAAGTCGCAACATACATAGCCAACAATTACACAAATAAATATTTATGTAACTTCATGGAAAGGTTAAAACTCAAAAGCTTTTAATGATCGTCAGTAAAATCCTTCCATTTCTTAGTTGTGGAGAAATAATAATTGTACTTAGTTATAATTAGCATGGCATCAACACAGGGTCTTCCAACAGTGTAATTGAAATGCAGTTCGAATTGAAACCAGTCACTGTCGTATATGTAATAAATCCAGTGGATCGTCAATTCAAACTGATTGAAAGGGTGAATCTGGTTGACACTCTCTATATTGGACATGAGACATCTATACAGGCTTGGGGCAATTACTTGTGAATGTAATTAATTACAATTACAATTACTTCAACATTTTTATACGCCATTTTGAAAAAAGGCCGTATTAGTTTAAACAGTATTTATTTTTCCCTCTATGGACATTCAGATAAATAATTACAATAGATACAAATTTAGAAGAAAAATGGGATTAGGCAACAAGCCATAGGCTTATTTGAAGCCCTCTCCCTTGACAATGGCACAGCCCTACTTGACTGCAAGTCAAGTAGGGGTAAATAATAGAGGCATAACAAAGATCCATAGAAAGAAGAAATATGAGGTGGAGGCGAGACAAAGGGACAGAAGATAATGTCAGAATTTTAGAGAGAAGGTCAGAGTACAGAGTGTGAGGTGTAATTATATATCTGAACATGCATATAATTAATTTCAAATAAACCCAAAAGATATATAATAACACATTTCAAGGATATAAAAAGTATTTATACATAATTTGTGATTGGAAAAATAACCATGCGAACATCTGCAGTGGTCCATCGACCCGACGACCCACGTTGGAGAGACAAATAGCATCTCGGTTTATGATGTACCATGCAAGTTCAATATTGCAATTTTGGAACAGCTTAAGAGAAGAATCGTTGAAAGCGATTACTGGTTATTATAAATTTCTGAGCTGCCATGAAGATTTTTTTATTAGTTTCATAGGATAATTCATCAGATCCCCATAGTAATAATTCACTATTGTTACATCAGATAGGGTATTAAGAAGTTCTTCTCTGTGTGAGGTATATTGAGCGCATTCCAGACAAAAATGTCTAGCAGTTTCAATGCAACCACACATGCAATAAGGCAAGTATTTGAGGTGGTTATCTTTTAGATCGCGGTTAAGATTGCTACATCTTAATCTCAGCCTGGTGTGGTAAATTTGAGCTGTCCTAGAATAGCTGGTAAAGTAGTATTTAGGCTTTAATATATCAGGTTTAAGATTGCGTTTGAAATCGCCTATTGAAGTTGCTTCTTTAACAGAGTCTGGGAGTACATTCCACGAACGGACAGACGACGGAAGAAAGGATTGCATATAGTAATCATTATTACTATCAGGGGGGCGTTTCATTGTATTTCTAGTGTTGTGGTCATGTAGTGAGTTACTTTCTGGGGGTACCATATTACTAATATAAGGTGGTGCCCTACCGGTTTTCATTTTGAAGAATTGGATCAATTTATGCTGCTTGCGTCTATCGTCAAGATATTCCCACCCGGCCTCATCTATCAACTTGGCATTACTAACACTTCGGGTTGCACCGGTAACTATTCTCGCCATTTCATATTGGATGTCTTCAATATCATCTCGTAAGTAGTCTGGACAATTATCCCAAACGGGGGAGGCATATTCTAAAATTGGTCGAATGAAAGTGAAATAATTTTGTTCGAGAGACTTTCTGCTCAGCCTATATTTAAAACGTTTAATCATATTTAATTTTTTCCAGGCTTTCTCGGTTATTGAATTAATGTGTGTATTCCAAGTGCCACGATCGTCAAAGGTTAAACCTAAATGTTTATGCGCTTGCACATCAGTCATTATGGAATTTCCCATAAATAAAATGGGGTGAAACGGTTGATCATTCTTGCGCGAAACTAGTAGTGTTTCAGTCTTGAGAGGATTAAATTTAACAAGCCATTTTACAGACCAACTGACTATCGTTTCAATATCTCGGTTGATTATACCAGCGGCTATATTAGGATTTTCAACCGTAAGAAAGATAGAGGTGTCATCAGCAAAAAGACGAATGTTGCACACGAGATTTTCAGTTATGTCATTTATATATATTAAGAATAACAGGGGACCTAAAATTCACCCCTGAGGGACACCAGCAGTAGTTGCACGCCATTCAGATAGTTCATTGTCAGCTGACACCCTCTGCTTTTTAAGTTCCAAGTAAGAAACGAGAAGATTATACACATTTTCCGTAATGCCAATTTTTTTTAGTTTGAGAAAAAGCCCTTTATGCCACACCTTGTCAAAGGCCTTGCTCATATCACAAAATACGCAACGAACCTCTTTGCCTTCATCTAGTGATCTACATATAGAATCATAAACTTCAGTCAACTGGTACACAGTCGAATCACCTCTTTTAAAACCAGACTGGTACATAGAAAGTAACCCGTTTTTATAAAGAAACGTCCACAAATGTTTATATATGCATTTCTCGAAAACTTTCGATAAACAGCTTAACAATGAAATTGGGCGGTAATTCGATAGAATACTTGGGTCTCCACTTTTAAAAACTGGACATACATTAGACAGCTTCCACTCAGAAGGATAATAACAGTTTTCACTAATTGCATTGCATAACAGTGTTATAGGTTCACAGAGTGATTTGGCACATTGTTTTAGGACCCTAGGATTTATCATATCTGGACCGCACGCCTTAGATGGTTTCATACCATTTAGAGCATCATAAACGTCAATTGTCGTTATTTTGAGCTCACCCAGCGTAGGGTTGCCCGTTACTAGTAGAGATTGTATGGGAAGATCATGTACAGAATCATCTATGCTGGATATATCACAAAAGTATGAATTTAAAGCATTAACTTTATCTACAGTAGAAATAATGTGCTCGCCATTGAATTTTCACCGGAGTTATGTCCCTTATTTAACGTTTTTTGACTTAGAAAATCCTTGAAATTTGTTGTCCGGATGATAACTTTAGTATAGTTTATCGGAATGAATCCAAATTTGGTATATTACTTTCTCCCACCAAAACACAGGTCAAGTTCGAACTTGGGTTCTGTCCGACCATTTTTGGCAGAGTTATGTCCCTTTTTCGACTCAGAAAATTCAGTTTTTCTTATGTTTTTTGGTTTCCGGATGATAACTCCATTTTGGAATGTTTATACGCAAAACCCGTTTTTTTGTGGATTACATATATCGAAATACAGATCAAGCCCGAATTTCATTTTAATCCGATAATTTTTGCGAGAGTTATGGCCCCTTTTTTGACGTAATTTGACTTCGAAAAACCCTGAAATTTGTTGTCCGGATGATAACTTTAGTTAGAGTGAACCGATTTCAATCAAATTTGGTATGTGGGTTTATTAGGAGAAAAGACAGCTCAAGTTCGAATTTGGGTTCCGTCCGCCAGTTTTAACCGGAGTTATGCCCCTTATTTGACGTAATTTGACTTAGAAAATCCCTGAAATTTATTGTCCGGATGATAACTTTACTAGAGCTTATCGGATTCAATGATAATTTGGTATATTGCCTGTATGTCCACAAAATCCAGGTCAAGTTCGAATTTGGGTTCCATCCGCCAATTTTCCCCAGAGAGGGCGTATTTTGCACTCCCAGCGTAGCTCTTGTTTCAATTACAATTACAATTCCCATTACATCTATTTCACAATGTAATTAATTACAATTACTTTGAAATGTAATTCAATTACAATTACCATTACATATCAGCACATAATTGAAGTAGGAACACTTATTATTTATATAAACTTTATTTTACAACAAAACATAAATTTAATACAAGCAATATGAAATACATGGTGAAGCACACTTGGTACAGCGCAGCCAATGTACTGGCAGCTTGTATTCGGGTTGATCTTATAGAAATTGGAATGATATCAGAGATTTATGAACTTTGCTAACTATCTTCAATGCTTTGGGTTCTTGGCCGATGTTTTTGCATACTGAAAGATCCTAGTAGGTTGTTGATCACTTGCTGATGGTGACTGTGGATTCATAGACATTTTTATGCTTTCGCTATAAAATGAAAATAATAGAGTATTTTAGTAACACACATGTATGCATCATTTAATTATTAAGGGAATACGACTACCTCTGTAAGTCAGACACACAGTCAGGCCAATTGTAAAGGACAATGAGATAATCGTCTGATTGTTAATTAGAGTCATAAACATAATTAGCCTTTGTGGCCACCAGCTTACTGGTAACACAATGCCTCCACTAGAAAGTGCTAATTGGGGGATTATTGAGGCACATATTTGTCCCCACTTTGTCATTCAGTCGCAAATTAGAAGGGACAAGATACAATGCATATATCAATACCACCATATGACTGAAGTTATATGTCAATGGAATTAAACAAAATTAATACATAGAAATGGAAACTTACCTTCAGATGTGTCACAAAATTGGAGGTAACTTTTTTGGAACTGGATATTGTAGTTCGGCAAAGTTTGCACTTCGCTTTCATATGACACATGTGTCTTTCTGCAAATTAAAATTCTGCCAGATGTTTTGTAGACATGTTGATAGCATTAGCAATGGTTGGTATGAATTTCTACCATAGCATATATACCATATCAGATGGAGATAATGAAACATGATCATAAGAGTGATATATTATATTGATCTATTGTCTATTATTTGAAGTTGGTTTCTCATTGTATTTATCAAAACAAGCCTTCTACCTCAAAGGTTAACCAATGCTTAAGCAAACACACAGGAGGTGTCAACATAATTCACCATTGAGACACAGTGGATAAAATCTCAGTGTTGTGACAACACAGTGATAGCCAGTCACCAGTCTTACACTTTGAAATTTGGAGAAAAAAACCTTTTGAAGAAACCATTGTATGAATCATGAAAGAGAACTTTGAGAAGAATCAAGTACCTGTGATTTTGAAGTAATTGAAATTAGACCCTAATTACAATTACAATTACATCCTAACCAATTACAATTGCAATTACATGTAATTGAGAATAAACTCAATTACATGCAATTACTTGAAAAAATGTAATTAATTACAATTACAAATTACAATTACCCCATCCCATGATGATCTATATTAGTATTAATTAAGGACATTTAATTCATGTGTGGACAGATGGACTAATAACCATAACTATTTATTGAATCAAATTTTAAAGATGGTCTATCTATTCATATAATAAGTTTTATATTGATAAGAATCTTCGGTAAAATTACAAATTTCGACGTTTGCTGTTACCAAAAACTGCGGCTATTGACAAGAAGACATGTCAGACGAAAAGAGTAAAGCCATACAAAACTAGATCAATCAACCCTAGCAAACGTCAAAAGGTATCTTGAGCGCAAAATAAATAAACAATCTTTATGCATGACATATCAGACACTTTTTTCATTTTCAAACCAACTAAGATCTCTATTCCTGTCATGTTGATCAGACTTTTAAAAAAATCAAATAAGACGCTCTTTATTCGTGTCATATCAGACATTTTTTTCAAATGAAACATAATCAAATAAGATAAATAAAAATCAGATGATAAGAAACGAACTCTATTCGATCCTGTCATATCGGACTTTTTTTTTTCAAATCAAGTTAGATACAAAATAAATAAGATGATCATGAAACGCTCTTTAAAAAGTCGCAAAGTCCTACTTAAATGTGGGTAAATGCGCCGCGATAACAATGCTGTTTAAAGGTACTAAATACGACCAGACGGTCCCCATACCATCAAGATACAACAACAACATTTCTTTAAAATGCGCTTTAGTTATCAGAATAGATTTATTGCAACAAAATAATGCTAACCACAATCAACTATGGTATCAAATTTCCCAAAAACTTGTTAGTTATGAACATTTTGTTCATCAAAATATGGCCGTATTTTCACTAAAGCATCACGAAATTTGACCGTATTACCACTTGATTTTAGAGTTATCCATCTTCATTCGCAATTTTGTCCGAGACCCTCCGTTTGACCACGTGTTGCTGGGTCACATATTATTACACATCTCGAAAGATAACAAACTTCAGAAATCGATATCTGATCAGATTGAATAGCATCAATCTCGAGTGCAAAATAAGTGTCAAGAAGGCACACCACTATAAACATACAACAGTGCAAAATAAGTGTCAAAAAGCCACAGCACTATAAACATATAACAGTGCAAAATAAGTTCCAAGAAGGGACAGCACTATACACATCAGTGCAGACTAAGTGTACAAAAGGCACATCACTATAAACGTGAATGTGTGATCATGTGTTTCAAACACATATAATAATACATCGTCGTCCGGTCGAGCGCCATCCGACAATTATAGACAAACAAATTATTTTTTAAAACCAGCCATCAGTGTGCATATGACATGCCGGTTCAAAGCCCGGATAAATTGGTGATGGAACTTATATGTTATTATTTATCTTTATTTGGACTTGTGTTCGGATATGTTCGGCTGTTACGAGGACCCCGGAATATGAGTCACGCAATACGAATGTGTGTACTCGATTTGGAGTACATGGCCATTCCGGGTGTTATATTATAAAATTAAGACGTACAGTTTATCGACGAGAAGATACCGGAAGCCGACTTAACGCACTTGCTTCGTTGCCAAGGTAATTGGCGGTTGGGCTTCAAAATGGCGACCACCTTACAATAACTATGTCTATAAAAATCTAATTCAGGTTTAAAAACCTCTGTTTATAACGATTTATTCAGTTGATTGTCGTTTCAGTCGATTAACCGTAATATCCGAACGCGATACATCTTTATGTAGATATGCAAACGCTAATCGCCGCCCATTTATTCCTCGAATTTGCTAAAATTTCCCCCAAAAAACTTGAAAAAGTTGGGGAAAAAAATAAAAACAAAAAATTGCAAAAATAAAAATTACTTAAATTAGAATGACTATTGCAAATTATTTTTGTTGAATTTTTGATATGTAGTCGATGTCATAAAATTTTATACTGAAATGCACACCCGTTTGCAACTGCATTATCCATTTGCGGCTGTATAAACTTCAAGTCTTAAAGTTAAACTACTTTTTAATCTTTTAACTAGTTATTACTAGTTAAACTTAAAATAAAGATTAAATTTAAAGTGTATTAATAAACTATTATGATCTGTTGCCAGTGTTGGCAGCACCACACAATAACATCACCCATCGCCCATGCTATTATACCATTATTGGTTACTTAGGCTGAAGGAGTCACTCTCACTAAAAAAAAAGGTGCTGTACAGCCTGTAGGATACACAGTCACAGGTTTTGAAAATGTGCTGAAGACAGTGAAGTGAAGGGTTACACGCCAGAACTGTTTTTTTCTACGACGTAAACTCACAGAAACAGAAACAGGTTTTTAAATCTTATTCTAAATTATGTTACTTTTCGCATCTGCCATGATACATAGATTTCTGACTGTTAGAGAATAATTTTTGTTTACGTTCCAATGAAAATTAAAATGAACTGAAAACAAACTGCTGATGGGTGCCAGACATTCAGGAACACAGTTGAAGTGGCTGCGTTAGTGCCAATATTAAAGCTGAAGGGGTCACTGTTCTCACCAAAAAAAGTGCTGAAGGGTACACATGCAGGGTTTGAAAATGTGCTGAAGGGTACACAGGGTTTGTGATCGGCACGAACACCATTACTTAAATTGTGTTTATGAAAGTCTGGCGCCCATTAGCAGTTTGTTTTCAGTACATTTTGATATTCATTGGAACGTAAACAATTATTCTCTAACAGAAATCATGGGAGATACGAAGACTGAATGTCCTTTAGAATGACATTTCAAACCCTGTGTACCCTTCAGCTCATTTTGAAAATCCTGTGTACCCTTTAGCACTTTTTTTGGTGAGAGTGACCCCATCAGCAATATTAAACCCTATGTACCCATCAGCACATTTTCAAAACCTGTGTACCCTAGCTTCAGCACTTTTTTTGGTGAGAGCGACCCCTTCAGCTTTATACTTAGTGTCGGTGCACACGATGATGTGACGATCCCGATTGTCCCTGATTAATCTGGCTGCAGGATAAATCAGGGACAATCGGGAGCGTGTGTGCCTAATAATGGAACGGATTTTGTCGGATCCAATTTAATCGGACAGATCAAACTGAGTTTGATTTCATCAGTCCGAGTATAATTATCCGGCTCGTGACGATGGCAACGAGCATGTTTTACCAAACGTTGTAACAAACAGCGCTCACACACCGAAGCCCGCAAAATAAACTAAGTGCTCTATATATGTCAGTGGACGTCATCGACACACAATGGGATTCTCTGCAAAACTAACTCTGTTTTCAACAATTCCACATACTTTCAATTGGCACTGCGATGCATGTTCACAGAGCACATTGATTGACTGGACAGATATTATAAAAAATTCTCGTCCGCGGGAATTACGATGAGGAGGGTGTTTACCGGCTGCGCAAATTTGAGTTTAGGTGGCCGATGACGGGCGGGGGGCTCAGAATGACAAGCCTGCTGACTGACAGTTTATAAGACTGGATGTAAAGTAGTCATTGTAATTTCGCATTTATCACTTGTTTACCTGGGTGTAATATAGGCCACATTCATGAACGATTAATCAACTAACCGTTGATTATAACAGTCAATTAGTCGATTATAAAAACTCATAGTCGTGGACTCGTGGCAACCCTAGGGATAAGAATTTGCGGAGGTCCCCATATACGTGCCCATGCATATTATTTTGTTCTGAAGTGGACTCTTAACAGATTCTGTGTTTATGTCTGTTTTCAGATTTTTTCACAGATACTAGAAAATTTAGAAATGTAACAAGTCTCTAAGTGACTCACATGTGAACATGCTGTAATTCAACTTGTCACTTGAGTAATATGACAGCGAAGACAGAAGAAGATGAGGAATTGTTGAAAGAACTGGTATGTTGGATATGTTGTTTAGAATATAGGAGCTAGATTTAGAAAATCATCTTACTGATAAATAATTAAGCATGGGCTACCATTGCCTAATGACAAATCAGGAACAATCTTAACTTCCTATAATCTTCATTTTCAAGTTCTTCTCTATATATGGTTTGACTCTATTATGTGTCATTACATGTATATATTATTGAAATGAATCATTACCTTTCGAATCAGGCCTTGAATGTAGAAATGGGCAGTACTGAAATTTCAGGTTCAGTATCAGTGTCAATTTATCACCCCCCCCCAATTACCTTGGTGTCAATATCTGTTTTAAAAAATTTACAGGGAGAGAGATATTTTCTGATATTGATTTTACCCTTTCTTTACTAAATGGATTCTTCCAACCAATTATAGATGTATACATTGGAATGGTACATTATTTATTTGTAGGGCGTTCAGCCTTCATAATTGGCTACGGCAATAAGCATTGCCGAAGCTATTTGCTGAAGCAAACTGGGCCACGGCATACTGCGGATTGCCGAAGCCAAACAATCTGAATTAAGAGGGCTGGGCGTTCAGGTATTATAATTAGCAGACGACAGACTGGGAACAGATATTTCAAATGCAGAAGAATTCATAGAATTCATATTAATTTAATTTGTTTGGTGGGAAATTACTGAACTTATACTGCTATCCTCAAAGTAATTGACCTGAAAAATGGGTTGATACCCCGGTAATGACCACGTTATTACCAGCAGTATATGGTATCCACCGCAGTATTGAGACGGTCACTGCGGAGGAGCTATGGTACTGTGCGATTATTATATTGCGGTCTATTAGCGGTCATCACACCAAAAGTTAAAAAAATAATACGACAACAAGGATCTCGTTAAAAGTTCCACAGATGCATGTATAAGATGAATCACTAATTTTTATTTTCGTGCCTGCTTGTGTAATGCCAATCAATGTGGCCTGACACCAGGCGATGGGTGGAGTTAATAAATTGACAGCCGAAACAATGTCGGCAACTTCAAGGTTGTGTTAAGTTCATGGTGTGCTACATTTAACCCACTCATGTCCTATGCTTGGAATACTATTAACCGATGTAGTATCTACCTCGCACATGGATGAGGGCTTGAGTTAGTCTAATAGGCACATGGAAAAATAGATACGTGGAGCAATAAATAACACCAAGCCTGCATAGTGTATTGTCCATGAAAACCAACCGGGTATCGCAAACTGTGACTGCATGAATCGTGCTTTGACCGTGATACATGCGGTGTTGAAGCAGTAACCTTACCGTATTGTTGGAGGTTACCGGGGTGAGACCACATTGGAAGTGGTCAATTACTTTAAGTATAGCTGTATAGGGTTGGGCGGTATTGACGTTTTTAAAAACCACAATTTTTTCAAAATAACACCGCGATATACGGTTTTATTGAATATTATTTTACTATTGAAAAATATCACGTAAAATCAAATTTTAAACGAGAGATATAACACTCCGGGTTTTCGTTATTAGGGATTAAAATTCTACACACTATCGCCAGGCAGTAAATGATAAACTATTCTCAGAATGGCATGTGTCCATTATATAAAGTTCCTGCATTCTGGAATACGCAACAACATTGAGTGAATTACAGGCTCAAGTTATCCTGATCACTCCATTGTTTACATTTCAGCACGCGATTCACATTCCCGTGACGTCATTGCTAAGCACGTGCTCATAGGTTGATAGAGGACCTAGTAGAATTGGGCCAAGATGGTTCATTCTGGGCTGTCTGCAGTCTATCACACACAATGAATTACGGAAATTTTTTAATTAACTTTTGAACACGGGATTTAGTTAAGGGGGAGAACTTTATTCATCTATTATCATAATAATGAAATAATAATAGCAAGGTGAAACGGAAGGGAGACAAATGCAGCTCAACTATATTTAAAATTGTGGTTGATGGTAGCGAGGTAACGTCCCAAGTGATATACTTCGACCAACACCTGCGGGTCATATTCTGCGTCTGCAAATACTCAATGGCGGGCTAGTTGAATGAATGTCACGGATTTGTCAGTCAACCTGAGTCAAATTTTAAGATATAATTGAACGACAAATACTGCCGAGTCGTGAGTCGAAAAGTTTGGACGAAGTATCGCTCATGACGTTACACCGCTACCAGGTTGAATTCGGAAGAAGATACTCAATTGCTCTACTTCAGCCCAAAATACAACCATTGCGTCATTGGTTACAATTGAATACAACAGAGACATAACATGGGAGCGACCGATAAAGGCTGCTTTCAATCAGCGGTCCGCTAAAGTATTCAACTCAGTATTGGATTGTAATTTGAAAACGTCTTTTGAGGTGATAAAATTGCGGTTACGATATATTGAATTTTTGTCCCCCGACGTTTCCGTCGGAGGACTATAGAAATGACCCTCGTCCGTCCGTCCGTCCGTCCGTGCGTCCGTGTGTCCGTGCGTCCGTGCGTCCGAGATTGGGTACCTTCATGGTGTAATCAACTCCTCCTACAGTTTTAAACGTAGAGATTTGAAACTCTGGGATATTCAGTCCTTCGAATTTGGAAAACGTAGGTGCGCGATATATCGCTCGGAGCTTTTGGGATTTGCGCGCGCCTTTTTTGAGGGAGCACAATTCAAATTAACATCGATGAAATGATTACTGAATAAAGACAAACACAAGTATAATGATACACACGTATAATTCCAAGTGTGGCAACAGAAACAGAAATAAAAACATGTTTATATTATACAATAGTCCACATGATAATAACATCAACAATCCCGGTGAATCTGATCACGGTAATTAGTCGACTTCCGCCTCTAAGAGCGCATGCTCATCAGACTCGATTAAAGCTTCAAACTCGGAAGTGGAATCCGAATCGCTACCGGAATCAGATTGCCAGGGAGCAAACTACTTTTAAAATTTTGATTAGTATATAGCTAGCCAATTATTGTAATTGAATAGCATCCATTCCGGATTGAATAGCTATTTTTATGGGCCTAATATCTCGGTGAATTAAAAGTAATAATGTCACACCTGTGAATTACATCCCAGTGAGCACACGCGACAGCTTGTCGGGGACTAATTTGTCACATATTATCTTTAGAATTAGCGCTTTTAAGATTGCACACTTTTGCCCTTTTAGGCAGTGTCACCATCACTATCCGACATGGATGATGATACAGTATAAACCCTAATCTAATATTCAAATGAATCGGCGAATCCCGCATGCCGAAACATCAAACGAGGCCGCCAATGAATTGACACGGGAACTCGCACGTGCAGCAGTTGTGATGAGGTGTCACCCCAATCATTGAGTGCGAAAGACGCCGCTTTGATCTTTGTTACCAGGTTCGCAATCAACGTCATCCCTGCTGAGAAAGATACATGGTGAATAGTGTTGTCGGCGTTTAACCATTGGTGTGTTGTTTCTTAAAATCTCGTTCACTGGTTGCAATTTCCGAGGCGCGCATTTGAAATTTTCGGCGTACGCATTTAATAACTCGCTGGTTTTTGGATCCGCGCGCGCCAATTGCGCGCCTCAAAATCGAAGGACTGGATATTGTTGCTAACATGTTGGTGATTTGCAACATCTACATGTATATAGCTAATCAAAAATATTTTTTTTTCCATATTTTTGGGGGGGTTTTCGACTTAGAAAATTTGGAAAATTTTTGCCTTTTGGATGAGATTGGGTACCTTCATGGTGTAATCAACTCCTCCTACAGTTTTAAACGTAGAGATTTGAAACTCTGGGATATTGTTCCTAACATGTTGGTGATTTGCAACATCTATATAGCTAATCAAAAATATCATTTTTTCCATATTTTTGGGGGGTTTTCGACTGTATATCTGAACTACTTGTCCAGGAGTATTTAGTATAGAAATTGTTAATACTGAAACTGTATTTGTTACCCACAATCTCTATTTGAAAGATATATACAGCTATCCTTAAAGTAATTGACCACCTATAACGCGGTGTCACCCCGGTAATACCATAGTTACATACCATGGTAACCACCTGCACCAACACTGCATTAAGTATCCACGCTTTATAAACTTAAAATATGCATCAGGTATTTAACCCTTTACCCAACAGAAGGGCCCTGTGCCAATGCATTCTCTTATATATGCGAGTCGACCATAGGTCGCCTCGCATATATAAGAGAATGCATTGGCTTAACACATTGAAAATTATAAAATTGTTAAAGAATGTAAGAAAAAATGGTAAAAAGTGTTAAAAAAAGATTTTTTTAGGCCAATGCATTCTCTTATATATGCGAGGCGACCTATGGTCGACTCGCATATATAAGAGAATGCATTGGCACAGGGCTAACTGTAACTATCACAATGTGGTCAAGGAGCCGGTTCCAATGATATCCATATTTGTATGGTTCTATTGAGACAGACCGAAGATATTTTAGGCTGTTGAAGCTTTATTTGGCCGGTTTTGGCCGGTTTGTTGGGTAAAGGGTTAAAGCAATCAAGAGCAAAAATTCAAACAGAAATGTCACAATTACAACAGTAAACACGTTACTAAAAAATCACATGCCCTTTTTGTGAATGCTATATGTTGGTCTTCATTGTAATGTTCCAGCTGATTTCCCCACAATGTGGCACGCCGTGAACTTTACATGACTTTGAAGTTGCTGACATTGTTTCAGCTATCAAATTATGAACTGCACCCATCGCCTGGTATCAAGCTGCATTGATTGGCATTACACATGCAGGCATGAACATCAAGTGCAGTGATTCTCCTTATATCTGTGTAACTTATCGATATCCTCACGTCCAGACATATTCTTTTTTTCAACTTATGGCGTGATGACCCGCTAATGTGTCATAACCGCATGATGCCGTAATTCCTTTGCAGTGATCGTCTCGTTACAGCTGTGGATACCGTATATTACCGGTATTACCGCGGTCATAACAAGGGTATCACCCTGTTTTTCAAGTCAATTTCTTTAAGGATAGCAGGAGAATGCTACTGTTAATGGTTTACATTATGTGATATTCTGATTTCAGTGTTCAGTGAATGGACTGTTTTATGATCGAGTTAAGAATGGAGACAGCTCTGGACTCAACGCCTTGGAGATGTTTTTCTCCGGCTTTCCGAGAATCACTGGGATGGATTACTTCCCTAACCTCACAACCCTGACAATAGTGGGGCAGACGATAGAGAGAATCGATGGAATATCCTGCCTGAAATATCTGATTGAACTTTGGATCTGTGAATGTCAAATCAAGGTACAGTAAACCTTAACATATAAATGATTATTTGTACTCATGCTACCCAGGTATTAATTATCGGGATCAGGTTTTTAAATTTCCCCCAAATTCAAGTCATTAAAGGTGTGCCCAAAATACAAAATTGTGCTCAAATTAGCGCAGCTAAAGACATGTTTTTCATCAACTGGTGTGATCTTTTTCTGATTTGAAGTTTTTGTGGATTGTTTCTTGTCTTCTGGGGCTAACATTTTTATAACTATATATGACCAAATGTTCGTATTTAAGCATTAATCACTTAAATTGACGTGAAGTCTTCTGTCCAATGCAATCAGTCTATTTTAATGTTGCCTATGATCTATTTTTGAGTAAAAGCTTTGAAAGATACTGAGATTTACCTATGTAATATGTTAAAAAAATGAAATGCTACCACATGTAATTTAGAAGAATAATTTGCTGATAAATGAGACATTGTTTGTCCTCAACAGATTAAGATCTATATTGTGAGAATTTATATATTAGTAAGTATACCCTTTAAAGGCACGTGAGGCCTTAGTTGTCGAAAATATTCATATTTGTTCTAATCACCGTAAACAGAAAAACATTAAAACGCATACAGTTTCGTTCATATATACCATGACCATCACGTAAACAGCATGTTATCATAAAGACCTACTATATTTTACCTAAGCAAGAGCCTGATTGTGTTACAGAAGACAGCACAATGCTACTTGCTAATCACACACAAATGGCATACACGCTCTTTATTAGTTCCATATCAGGAATTCACCAACAAAGAACGCTCTTTATGTTTACTATCATGATATAAACAAACACCAGAAAAGTAACTTTTTATGCTTTTGTTTACATAACAATGGTCAAATATTTGACAATAACATACTGTTTATGCGATATTTCTTATTTGTATAGGGACAAAGTCTGTCTACATTTTTATGTTCTTTCTGTTTGTGGCGGTTTTTGACGGGTGGAAATATTTTCACAGGATACCCACCGCCAAGGCCAACCGTAACTTTAAAGCCACATGACAGTTTACGTTAAAAAATAACATAATAATATTTGCTTTTGAATTTATCTCGGTATAGAAATAGATTGTTATTTACCTGATCTACCTTTCTACGAGCAGAAGATGCATTGAAGTCATAAAATATACAACTTTGACACGATGTTCGGGCCCACGAACACAAAATGTGCCATTTGTATTCATTGGAATTACGGAATCAGTTACGGAATACCGCGCAACTTCCGGAATATGTATATTGGGTTATCTTAACATGAAACTATTAAAACATTTCACATACTGCGTTCTCTTCCCTTTAAATCATCAAAATTATGTAGTACCATAAAGCGACGACAGCTCTCGATTTTCTTCCCATGGTCTACAGTTGAAATTTTAACACAACCACTGGCTAAAAAATTGAATCAGCGTAATCAAACGATCTCAAATTATTTTCCGCATAGGTATGATTTGAGATACCTCTTGATACCAAATTATGTATACATTATTGTGGGGTCCAAACGAGCTATACCTGTTTAAAGGCCCACTTAATTTTCGAAGCCCCAAATTCACACATAAAATATATATACCATATTATATACCTTTTGAAAGAGGAAGCTCCAGAGCATTGTATTTTCAACTTATTCGTTGTAATAAGCTGTGAATATGTTATTTTTGTTGAGATACCGATGTGTGTTCTGTGCTCAAGTTTCTGTACAAAAGGGAAATGTTTCTATGATTTCAGCTATTTTCTATTTCTCTATGGGCACCTTCTGAGACACAGATGTTCCAAATGGTGATGAATTATACTAGTAGTATTTTAATCATATTTTATGCCATAAATTGTTATTAAAGCCGTATATCAAGGCATTATAAAAAAAATAAACGGTGAATCGAAAATTAAATGGGCCTTAATGTTAAAATTTATACAATAATTTACTTCATTGTAGAAAATTGAGAGATTAGATGAACAGAAGACATTGAAGAAGCTTTACCTTTATGATAACAAGATTTCTAAGATAGAGAATCTAGATCATTTGGTTGACTTGGAGGTTTTATGGTTGAATAATAACACCATTCAAAATGTTGAGGTGAGTCAATAAAAAATGAGTTATATTAGACCAAAATTGACTATTATTTGAGTCTTAGATACTGCAGCATTTACTTTTTTTGTGCTGCGTTTGTCAAATTTATTGGTGGGGTGATATGACTGTTTAATACTGAATGGTAAACATATCATGAAAATAAGAAATGTAACCACCTAGAATTGCTTAGATCTCCGCATGTTATATTGACTTTCGTTTGTCAATTTTCTCTTTATTGCTATTACTCAATGATAACGTATGATGTTTATTCACATTTGTTTAGCTTTTCATTTTCGAGAAATAACCCCCGATATCGACATCCCTACTTGTCCCATGCAGGCCTGGATGCGCAGGCCTTTTTTGTAACCAAATAAATAACAGAAGGGCCCTGTGCCAATGCATTCTCTTATATATGCGAGACCATAGGTCGCCTCGCATATATAAGAGAATGCATTGGCTTAACACATTAAAAATTATAAAATTGTTAAAGAATGTAAGAAAAAATGGTAAAAAGTGTTTTTTTTAGGCCAATGCATTCTCTTATATATGCGAGGCGACCTATGGTCGACTCGCATATATAAGAGAATGCATTGGCACAGGGCATAACTATAACCATCACAATGTGGTCAATGAGCCGGTTCCAATGATATCCATATTTGTATGGTTTTATTGAGACAGGCCGAAGATATATGTATATTGAATGACAATTTTATTTACTCATAGGCCCCTAACCACTAGATTTTATAACCAGTCACGTTTTAATATGCAACACATTCTGGATTCCTAAACTCTTGAACTTTGCTTGCAAACTGCAAGCAGCACCCCTCCGTAGATGAATTAACCCAATCATAGCAAGGGAGAGAACTATTGTGTAGTCTGTACTGTATGTTGACTGACGAAACTAGTGTTGAAACGACTAGTGAATTTCAAAGTCGACTAGTCGAGTCCCAAAAGTCGCGTTGCGTCGACTAGTCGGTACCCGATATCAAAACTTTCAAACATAACATGGTACGGAAAATTCATCGTACACGGCGCACACTGATGACTGATGCAATGACTGTCTATTGGCTATTGCGTAGCGCATTTCCCTGCATAGACACCAATTTATTTGGGAAATAATACAGTAAACATCTTGATATTTATCCAACACACTGAATGTAATTATATAATTAGACATGTGGTGGATAATGATTAGAAACACGATCATTTATACTGATTTTAAATTTAATATCAGCGTTCGAGTCTTCGTTTAGTCATGTGATCACCAATAAACCGGTGCCGAGCGGTGTCACTATAAAATGTTCCGACTAATTACGCCCTATAGTATAGGCTACGTTGTAGAATACCATAGCCAGTTCTTATCATGTTCGATGCTATTTTATAAGAGCTTGGCTGTTGTCAATTTCATTCTTTCAATTAATACTCAGGTCACTGTGTGTGTCTATACTAGTAACACTGTCAATTCCGGGTGCCACCAAACGTTATACTTATCGTAACTTATGCACAGTTAACACCGTTTATGCCGGAATCGATCTTGAAGACGTTATACATGTAACTAATACACTATGTTCCGACTAGTCAACGGCAAAATTCAGAGTCGACATTCTGACATTTCAGCGTCGACTACAACTAGTCGATTAGTCGTTTCAACACTAGACGAAACAACTCGGCAAAACTCGATAAACTCAGTACTATAATTGGAGGTCAAGGGTCTAGTGATGCAGAAAGCACATGGATATCGAACAGTCAATCAAATTTGTGACATTGTCCGCAGTCGCCATTGATTGCCATTGTGTATCTGTCTATTCGAAAAGGGCTAGTCCGTTGGGCACATTGGTTGAATATGAAATAACCAGAGTAGAACTTACTACAAGCCAGTTATACTGTATTTTTCCCTAGCCACAAGAAAAGGGGGCCACAACATTTTATCCATAGCGGAAACCCAGTATTATCAGTCTCTGAGGTTATTGGAATGGTTTGGTCCACATCGCTCATATCCTGCTCTACTCTTGGTTTTTCTGAATAATTAAAAAAAATACCTGAAAGATTTGAATATTATTTGAAATGTTTGAAGTTGAAATGGAAATTAGGTTTTGATTAATAAATTTCTAATTTTTCTTTTTTACAGAATATTTCAACTCTCATAAAGCTCAAGCAACTGAATCTTGCAGAAAACAAAATTGACAAAATAGGTAAAGAGCCATATCTATATTTAACCCTTTCTATACTAAATGGATTCTCCCACTCAGTTATAAATGTATACATTGGTATGGTCTCTTATTCACCTGGAGGGGAGTTGAGGAAAAATAAGCCGAATACAGTTATTAAAAGTGCAGAAGGAGTCCAATTTATTGGAGGAAAATGCTCATATAATAAGTTCAACATGCGACTGAAATTGTGTGAACATTTCCTAAGGGAACTACTCGTCAATGAGTATTTAGTATAGAATGGATTAAATGAGTATTGTAATCAGCTTATTTAAATATTATTTGTCCAAAACTCTTGTAGACCAAATAAATAAATTTAACATATGACTCAATCATTATTTACGTTGGAAAGAATGTCATAAATCAATTTCGTATGAACTACTAGTTCATACCAACTTCCGATAATTTGATTGGTTTGTTGACAAAAAGTGTGTTTTGATTGGCTGAATGGCAGCCGCGACCGAGCCGTATCTCTAACTAAATGCAGGTCAAATTCGTCCACGTCAATCAACGCGATGCCGAAATTCTCGCAATTATAATCTTGAAATATATAGTTTTGGACATTGTTATACGATAAATAGAATATGTAATTCGTATTTATCTAATAAACATACGATATAATGTCACAAACTGAGAACAGAATAGCGCACTATATCTTCGCGTGCATATTATTTCTGCTAGTTCACCAGGTGTAATTGGGCTTCCGGTGCAATGAAGTGACGTCACATTAACCTTTTGCTGCCGATGTCATATAGCTATTTAGTGATTTGTGTGCGTTTTGGACATCATAATCAATTTATAGGTGTCGTATGATAAATAGAATATGTAATTCGTGTTTCTCTCATATGATATTTATGAAACTCGTCACAAATTTTCAGTTTTCTCTCGCCGGAGGCTCGAGAAAACAGAAAATTCTTAGACTTGTTTCATAAATATCATATGAGAGAAACACTCATTTCATATCCTCTATGTATGCCCGCCGCCCTTAAGAATTCAATTTTTTTTTTTTATAATTCTCAATTTTACATATGTGAAAACATACTCCATATAAACACAATTACAAATTTTCAGTGTCTTCAAATGATCTCATTTCAGTCAAATCATTTGGCAATTATTAATATTGTAACGAGCGAGTGGGTAGGGGTCCTTAGATATTACCAAGCCCTACTAAAACAATTGGCCGAGCGGAATGCCTATGAACGACTCGCCCATATACAAGTTTAACCATAATAACCGGTAGCGTAAATCATGCTCAATAGCATACTAGTAACAGAGGGGGACAGTGACTTGTAATGTATATTTCTTTCGGATGGTCCTGACCTATCAAGGGGATTAACAGCACATGACCTGGAAGTTGGTCCCTGGAATCTCCCCTGGATAATGGCACATGACCCGAAAATGGGTCCCTGACCTCTCCAGTATAGGTTAATCAAGGTGATTAACAGCACATTACCTGGAAGTTGGTCCCTAGCTTCTCCATTGGATAGATTATCTCATCCCGGCCTCAGTGATATAGATTGGTGCCGTTTCCTATATGGACAGTTCTTAGACAGAACTACCATACTTGCATACCTTAAACCATTTCAGTTACTTCTAAAATACTATCCGATATACAGGAAATAGTAGGGACCAAAGTTGTAGAATAATTCGGGTAAATTCCCAGAAAAGATTTAAACCATGAATAAAGGGTGAAACCCAACCGCAATCTAATATCACTAAGTAATAAGCCAAGATTGTAACCTATAAGCAGCATTTTACACTGGACCACCTGATCAGACACTTATCATGACTATACTTGATCTACCCTGGCCTTGCATGGTTCCTGAAATCCACCACATCCAATCCATATCCTGGAATTCCCTTCAGGCTGGATGGTGTCTGTAAATAAGTGGAATATTAATCCACTTTATGCATGTAAATTAACCAATGCCCTAGATCCTCATGTCCATGTATTCCACCATTAGATATCATATTAGCTCATGGCTTACTAAGACTATGTCACCAATTGCAAACTAATCCATCCATCATTCCATGCCCATGGTTCCGCCTCATGATTCTCGATCTCGGAAAATGGCAAAGTGTCTACTCAGGTGAAATCCAGGTAAAATACATAAAAGATCCATTGAATGCATAAAACGAAGAATTACCTTTAACTACTAAATATTATTCCAAGGATGAATAATATTACTAAATGACCACTGCTACTGTAAATCTTTACAACTCCGAAAACCAATATCAATAAATGCCGAAATAGCGATGCGACTGCACCTGAGATAAATCTGACAGTTATGACCTAATTAATCAGCTGTTATTGTTTACGTGTGACGCAAATAGCACGCGAACCAATGACGGATAGAAGCCCCGAAGCTTCTGATTGGAAGGCTTATATAGTAACTTAAAAGCCGTTAGAAAATATTGACCAATGAGAATGGCCGTTATAAAAGAGGTTACTAGGGAAGTAAACGGAAGTAATGATTATGATATTTTGCCGCGAAATACAGAAATGTAAATACACAAGATATTTGATTAAAATGCTAATTGTGCGTATTCTTAAACATGGTTATGCATTGAGAATGGATAAACTAGAGGAGGCGTGCAATGTTCGTAGTACGTGTTCCAAATTTAAGTAAGAATAAATTAGCTAAAATAGATAAATATGAAAAACATTACGGGAAAGTTTTAACGATTACGAAAAGAAAATGATGCCGGTACACAAACGTTTCAATATATAGAGGATCTACAACGAGCCCCCATTTTGTAGCGGAATTTACAGAACGAGTGCAGTAAATTAGGTCTGGACCGAGCCTTTGGCAAGTCCCAGACTTAATTTACTGTACAAGTATTGTAAATTCCGCTATAAACTGGGGACAAGTTGTAGATTCTATTTATTACATATTCCAAAACCTTGATAAAACATACTTAAATCAACAAATGGGACGTGAAAACTAACATCGGCTTCTAGAAGGCCTGCGATGACGTTTCATATAACTATGCGTTCTTTGCCTGCTTAAAGAAATAGTCCCGGATAAATGAAGATGTATTTAATGGCATATATTTAATTAATAACTTTTCAAACTCTTCATTCGTTAGAGTTTGTTGGAAAAAATATTGGATGCCATAGTATTTTGAGATGTAGCATACGGAACAGACGACAAACTGGAAGTCAAAGGTCACTTGGCACTATTTCCTATTATGCAATGACCTTTAATATCCAAATTTATAGAATGGGTTATTGAAAGGAATAAGGGTAGGATCATGTAATAAATTATTGAATAGTATATCTTAAGATAATTATAGCCAGTTATAATCAAGTGTGTCCGACATTTGCAGAATGAGGTCCCCAGAGGGTGAATTTAGTGATGCTACCCCACTCAATGGACTATATCACCAAATTCACCCTCTGGGGACCTCATTCTGCTCAGGCGTCATCATCAGGCAAGTACCTACATGTATATAGTTTCAAAGTAACATTGTTTTTAGTTACTTTTTCCCTTCTGTTCAGTTTCTATATCCCCTAATTTGCAGAAGATAAAATGTATATTCGAGGTGACTAATGAGTGAACATCACCAACGTCAACTGGGGAACTTCAATCTGATCCTAGCAGTTGGGCTAAGCTGAATGAGGTTCCCAGAGGGGGAATTTGGAGATGCTTGCCGCCATGCGAGATAGCGTTACTAAATCCACCCTCTGGGGACCTCATTATGCAATTGTCAAAATAATTTAATTTTGCGTGAATCAATTGCTGAATCAAGTTAGTCATAAAGCACTGAAAATTGAAAAGTTTCACGATAATCATTACGAGAATTGATTCGGTGATTCTAGTCGAATCTTAAGGCCTGCTAAACTCAGGCTTGGTATTAATGACTCACTACAGATTACAAAGTAACTAAAAACAATTTGTCAATTTGAGACTATAGATATATCCCAGAAGATGAGGCCTAAGCAGAATGAGGTTCACAGAGGGTGAATTTGGTGATGCTAGCCCACTGTGCGGGATAGCATCACTAAATTCACTCTCTGGGGACCTTATTCTGCAATTTGCAGACACACTATTTGCATGTTTGGAGTTTGTCATCCCAGTTTGTTGTCAGAATATATGACTTTCATAACGTTCGCTATCTTTACAGGTCATTCATTTGATGCACTCACCAAACTTGATGAGCTTAATCTCTCTGGTAATAAAATTTCTTCCTTCAAGGTGAGTGAAGTGTCTTAAAAATATTAATAACATCACATCTGTTCATGACAAAAGCCTGATTATTATTTTCAAAATTGTGTCTGTCACCATGACAGACACAAACTGAATTGAGTCCGCATATTTGAAATACCAGAACTATCGGTTTATTTATAGTTTTTTGGGAAATCCAAACAGTCTACAGATCAACACGATCGACAAATTTTCGGAAAACACTCATTTAATCACCAAAAATCTCGCAATCATGCAAACCATAACACATGTTGAATAAATATACAGTGCCTCATGATATAACTTAAATTATAAGCATGGAAAATTGGGTCAGTCAGTCTGACAGGCTCGATATGATTTGAGGTGGACATCTCGATGTTTGACTTGGTCAGTGATCGTGACCAACTGCTAATAATCAGGCTTGGTTCATAAAGCATTTGGCTCTAATGCTGCAATCTCACTTCATTATGAACTTGTAGGTAGCTGTATACCTTCCATGAATGGAGCTCCCTGAACCCTGTGTCAATGCATTCTCTTATATATGCGAGTCTCACATATACCAGAATACATTGGCCTAACACTATATACCTTGACCTTATAAGCCTCTGCATTCTCTTATATATGCGAGGCTCCTATGGGAGACTCGCATATAGAAGAGAATGCACTGGCACATGGTCTTTAATGCAGCACTAGCGCAGCTCCCGTCATGAAAGGGTTAATCATATAAGCTGTATACTGACTTAGTTCTTTATCAAAACAAAAACAGTGGCCATGTTGATTGTCAAAACCTAAGTTGATCTGTCAAAGCAGGGAGTTAGCTAGGAACTGGAACATGGATGTCTGTCATTTGCAGAATGAGGTCCCCAGAGGGTGAATTTAGTGAGGCTATCCCACATAGCTGGCTAGCATAACTAAATTCACCGTCTGGGGACCTCATTCTGCTTAGGCCTCATCTTCTCTTGAAAGTTTCTTTATTATAAAATTTCTATAGAAACTTCTTCACATAGATTCTATTCCTTTTTTAGTTTAGTTTCTCTATATCCCCAAATTAGCAGACGATACATTGCATAATCGAGGTTCCCAATGGGTGTACATCACAACGTTCACCATTTGGGAACTTCAATCTGAGTCTATGTCTCCCAGAGCAGATGAGGCCATGCGGAATGAGGTCCCTTAGAGGGTGAATTTGGTGATGTAGCCCACTATGCGGGATAGCGTCACTAAATTCACCCTCTGGGGACCTCATTCTGCAAATGACAGGCACACTAAAAGGCTTGGTTTGACATATGTTTGTACATAGTTACCCACTACAAAAATTTAGAAATTTGAATCCGGAAACTGGTCAATTTGATGCATAAAATATAGGGTGACAGGGTACATGTCATTGGACTGTTCTAGAGGCAGTGTCTCCATGTCCATTGTACCAGTGTCTGTGGCTTCCCTTGGGAAACAGGGGCCTCTGGTCACAGGGTGATCCCCAGAGCATATTTACCATCCAAATTGCAGTGCCAATTCTCTGTCAACATTGTTAAGATAGAATTGGGCAGTCTTCATTCGCAAATGCCAGTCCAAATGACGGGTGGACTAGCTGGCTGAGCATCTGTGTCAAAGTATATATATTTTGCCACGCCCTAGCGATGCTCTTGTTTATCATCTGAAATAATTAGATTTGTTTTACAGGAACTAACAAACTTGTGTAGGCTACCAAATTTGAAGGGTATAAGCTTGAAAGATCCGAGGTATTCAGAATGTCCTGTGAGCTTACTGTGCAATTACTCTACACATTGTCTGTATCATCTGCCTAATCTCAAGAGACTCGATACATATGACATCAGCAGCAGAACACTGGTTGATGTAGTTGAGGTAAGTCATTCAATAGTAACGGCACATGACTGCCAGGGGTGGTAGGAAGACAGTCATTTATGACTATATCACCCCTGGCAATATACATGTATATATTCTATTATATATATTTGTATTTGTACTTTTCATGTGTGTATTGTAAATAAAAATTATCCTATCCTATCCAATGACATCAGCAGCAGAACACTGGTTGATATAGTCGAGGTAAGCCAAACAATAATAACGACACATACAACATCAGAATTAGAACACTGGTTGATGTGGTTAAGGTAGCCATATGTTTCGATTTCAATGGCAAATAATCCATATTAGACAATGCTCTCTCATCTTGAAGACATGGATGGCCTTCGTGGTGGGTATTGCTGTTAAAATAGTCATATCCGTTAAAACCATCATAAACAGAAAGAATATTAATATATAGACAGATTTTGTTCTTATACCAATCATAAACATCTCGTAAATAGTATGTTATTGTCAAGTTCGTATTCTGTATCAATATGTAAACAAAAGTCAAATTCATGGAAAGAGTATGCGATAAGCAAAACACTCAACACCTCAATAACTTTGTAACTGTAATTTCTAAGTTATAACCTATAAGTTATAGCCTTTAAACAGATGGCTCATTTTAAGCTTCATATAACATATTATCATGTCACCTGGTTAGATCGACCAATGAGGACGCTCCGTTGGTAGAGGCATATCAGGAGACATCGGGTCGTAATCTTTGTAGCCCGTCCCATATGGAATCCGTATCCCCCCTCAGGGTTCCCATATGGGGTTGATGTCCGCCATTTTGTTTTTCATGGAACTCTGCCGCCTCGGGTATATTTTCGGTGTATTTTGGCGCCAAGAAAAGGGATATCTGTCAGAAATCAAGTTCTGTTAATTTAAAGACATAGTACCAAATACCAAAACCTGCATGTGATATATTTGAGAAATTCTAAACACTCATAAATTAACTATCAAACTCAAGTTTGTTGTCCTGCTTCTGGTGATTAGCCATTGACTCAATGCGTTGACGTTCAACGCCCATGACGTGTCACTGTGACGTTACATAAGTTAATAGCCATAGACAACAAATTTACTTACTGGCAGGTAATGAACTTCGTATAAGTAATTCAAATTCTCACACGGAAAACATGATATGTGGGTGACATGATAAAATCGTTACAGGGCTCGTTGTTGCCGGCTACGTTGACATATGAGGCTCAGCGAGATTAATATCGGGCTCGGCTAGCGCCTCGCCCGATATTAATCTCACTTCGCCTCATATGACACCGTATCCGGCAACAACTCGCCCTGTAACTTATATTATATATGTAATTGGGGACAGCAGATATAAAAATATACATAACTTTAATACATGTACTTGTATAATGCACAAATTTAAAACTGAGTAAAAAATAGTATGACTCACAAGATTTTAGCAAACAAAATGAAAAATATAAATGGATATGTGTATTAATCAATACATGTAAACTACAAATATGGCAGCATATCGATGGTCGTTGCAGTCAATACAGGCCCTGTTAGTTTGATGTCATGTCAGTGATGCCTATAACTATCAAAACATTATAATTATTATTACACCAAGTGGAGCAGGGGTCGATTTAATGTTTAAAATTTGCATAGAATTTTGCAGCACTGGGTAAATTTTGTGTAGCATTCCCTACCAATACATGTTTTTTCATTGTAAATTGGTTAGCAGAAATTGGAAATTGCATCGCAAATTGCGATGCGAATCCATTTAAATCAAGCCCTGAAGTGGAGTAGAATTACCTATATCTTAAAGTGATGTGAAACACTCCGGTAGGGTGATCAAATAGAAATGGAGAATAATCTTGTTCAAAGTTGTTATTTTTACAAATATTATATCTAAATTGACAACACACACCATCATTCTTATATATTAATTAAACGCAATGACTGCCGATTGCGAAATCGTTTTCGTTAGTTTATCGCCGATAGAAGCGTCCCGATTAGAGTAGTAAATATTTACAATTTAGCGTAGTTCAGACAATGTTTTCTATGGAGTGGTATGGTCGATTTGTTTGAGATTTTCGGTGATGTTAGTAGAATGCTACATTCCTCCAGCTGACATAGCACCTGAATACTAAATTATCAGTTTTACGCACCCGAACAAGTGCATAATATGTCTTTAACAGCTAAATAATTAACAGTTACCTCTGTGTGCACTGTATCATTTATATCATGGTGGTCTTTAAATCTATACATGCAGGAATGATTAAGCCTTTCAGTGCCAAGTCCGATTTTTGTATCAACCCATATACCCTGTGCCAATGCATTGGCCTAACAATTTTTCATCATTTGTTATTATTTTTTACAATTTTTTACAATTTTATTAATTTTTTCTTATATTCTTTAATTAACTCTTTCAGTGCCAGACTTATTTTGTAGGTTTAGTGCTAGGGAATCTTACGTTTTTCATGGGCATCAAAATTATTACTATGAATACTTGGTGATAGTTTTGAGTTATAACATGCCCCTAAGGTTTTATCCAGTTTGTTTTTAAATTCGCTATAGCATGCTTAAGCATACCCAAAAAAAATTCAACCCAAAAAAAATAAATATATAAATATATATATATATATTTTTTAAATTTATTTTAGGGCCGATTTTACAGACCGTAAATTTTAGGGCCGATGGCACTGAAAGGGTTAAGGATATCGTAACTAAACTACATGCCATGCCATTTTTACAGAATTAGTTTGTCAGTTTTGAATTTGCTCATCAGGGTGCGTGAAATCAATGTGCACAAATTTAATACTGAACATAAAATACTGAGTGAATTTAAATACGAGTAAAGTATTGTGACAAATTTCAACAGACATTGTCGATATTCTGCTGAGAAACATACTTTAATTTGGCATAAAAAAAATAAAAAATTAATTTCACAAAAAGTTTGCTAAGAGAAAATTTTAGTCCAGCGCCAGGAACTTTTATATGGTCTACATCGTCCAACTAAATGATACATTCAATTGTTTTTATTGTGACTATATAAGCCGAGGCATGGAATGGTATGCTATTAAAAATACGAAGTGGAATTACCATTATACCAGGCCACTATTCATCACTGCAAGTCAAAATATTAATAGTTTTGTAACTCTTAAAGTCAATTTATTGTAGACGACAGTGTACAAGAAAAAGATGTTCTACAACATGAGAATAAAGACAGCGAAGCGATTCATCTCCGATCTTATGTCGAGAGTGGAATTATTTCAGGATATATTACTTCAGTTTCCTCAGGAAAGGATCAAGATGCTGATGAACGTGCTTAAATCAGTGAGTGTCAGATAGACTAGTGCCCTGTTTATAGTGTTCGCTGACGAGTTATGTTAGGCTGGTGCTCATAAACACCGAGGTTAAATACAAATTTACAGATGAAGTATCCACAGAACTCTTATTACAAATCAGTCTCTTTAAAAAGCTGACGATAATCCTAACAAATGTACGTCTCTAGATGTGTCCATTATATTTCATTTCTACAGTGAGGTGACATCCCAACATAATGTAATAAACCATTTCCAAATATGGAGTGCATTTCTGGTGTAGTAAATGTTTGTGAGAATCGTAGTGTTTAGAAATTGTTATAAATACAACAAGATGCGAAAGAATAATCAGTGAGGAATATCATTGACTGATAAAAACTCGAAGATGATGTCTCCTATATTGCGATGAGTAAAATTAATTATGGATATATCGCCTGTATTCAGTTTTCTAACAATAGTTGAGTTTGACAATGCATGGGAAACTTGTCAAAACGTCATTGACCTCTGATCTGTGTAGTGATCTGTTATGCCATAAACCAATGAAATCATGAATGTGCTTCGCCACTTACCAATTAAATGGAGGGAATCTAAAATAGTTTGTTTATCTGGCTTTAACCCTTTACCCAACAAACCGGCCAAAACCGGCCAAATAAAGCTTCAACAGCCTAAAATATCTTCGGTCTGTCTCAATAGAACCATACAAATATGGATATCATTGGAACCGGCTCCTTGACCACATTGTGATAGTTACAGTTATGCCCTGTGCCAATGCATTCTCTTATATATGCGAGTCGACCATAGGTCGCCTCGCATATATAAGAGAATGCATTGGCCTAAAAAAAATCTTTTTTTAACACTTTTTACCATTTTTTCTTACATTCTTTAACAATTTTATAATTTTTAATGTGTTAAGCCAATGCATTCTCTTATATATGCGAGGCGACCTATGGTCGACTGGCATATATAAGAGAATGCATTGGCACAGGGCCGTTCTGTTGGGTAAAGGGTTAATTACTTTTTTTCTGATGCTTAGATGGAAAGAGAAATGGTTGCGACTGGCTTGAAGCTTGAAGCTGGTGCAGAGAAAAACTCTAAAGATATCAAGGTTTGTACTGTCCCAAGAATCTCCTTGGAAATCATCCGGTTATACTCACATGAATGTGGCGAATGCTGTGTAGCATATCTACAATGTATTGCTCTTTTAACCCTTTACCCAACAGAACGGCCCTGTGCCAATGCATTCTCTTATATATGCGAGTCGACCATAGGTCGCCTCGCATATATAAGAGAATGCATTGGCTTAACACATTAAAAATTATAAAATTGTTAAAGAATGTAAGAAAAAATGGTAAAAAGTGTTAAAAAAAGATTTTTTTTAGGCCAATGCATTCTCTTATATATGCGAGGCGACCTATGGTCGACTCGCATATATAAGAGAATGCATTGGCACAGGGCATAACTGTAACCATCACAATGTGGTCAATGAGCCGGTTCCAATGATATCCATATTTGTATGGTTTTATTGAGACAGACCCAAGATAATTTAGGCTGTTGAAGCTTTATTTGGCCGGTTTTGGCCGGTTTGTTGGGTAAAGGGTTAATATGTTACTTGTTAGATTAATTGGCAGTAATAATTGTGATGCTCATTATCCTCATCGGAAATACTTTTATTTTGTTTCTGATTCCGTACTTTATATATGCACATACATTGTGTCATTTCACTCCACTATCATCGAATCAAATTACACTTTAATCATCACTGATTGTCATATCATCTACTATTCTAGCAAATCCAGTTCATAATAGAGCTGAAACGGTTAGACGGTTAACCGGTTAGCATCCGGTTAGCGACGTAACCGGTTAGAAAAAAATGAACCGGACGTAACCGCATCCCGTTGTCAGTGGAATGTGAACGTGAATAATCCTCAAAATATTAGGTTAAATGATGCAAAACTAATACTAAATCCCGTGTCACCGATAGTAGAGTGCAATGCAAACATTAATTGGTACACGCGGTAATATCAGATACTTAGTAGCAATTCTCGAACTGTCTGGAAGTGTCGGCGACCTTCTATCAATTCCGACCCTTTGAAGTTTTCTTCCGACAAAAGCACGTGTGCAGTCACTGTGTATCAAGTCTGAATGCACACAAGGAAGTGACAACGTAAAAGTGGCGTTGTGTGGCAATGCGTGCTTTCATAACTTAATAGTTAATACTGCACGAAGCAACATGGATTCAAATTGGAATCACACCACGACATACTATATATAAAACTGTTTTACAGTGGGGTTTATAAAAACTATGTAAGTCGACAAAGTTTGAAGATTGAGATCAGCTACACAATGTCTTCACTCTTCCCGTTCTTCCTCCCTGTTGTGATTTAATATGATCAATTCAATTGAGTGACCAAACAGACATCGTAGTTGAAGCAACCCAAAACTTCTTCAATAATCTTCCCTTTTATCAAGGAAATTTAATTGATGCTCCATGCTACTCTGTAACTGGTTGTGCCTGTGGGACTAATTAACACTCAATTTGGCAGTAATTGCTATATGTTAAGTGATTGCATACTAAAACCGAAACCGAAACGTAAATTATATAACCTCCCAACACTAGTGTCCGCTATCATGATACCGACGAATAGCTCGAATACTGAATAGGACTGCGAGTCTGACCTAACTGACCTTCCTTTTTGTTCTCTAGTTATTACTTTCTTGTCTTTATATATAATGCATTGGAGGATATACCAATGATGATAATGATATATTACAGATCTTTAATATATAGTTTTGTTACTCGTTTTACCAATACCCATACTATTTTACTCGTTTTACAAATGCCCAAACATATGCTGATCACGGCAAATAAGCGATCTCCCCTGCCATTCACAAATTTCACTTGCTCATTCCCCATCACGACTCACGAGAGCCAGCAAAAGAACAGTGAATGCGTGTTTTTGAATATCGTTAAATGCCGTGAATAAGGTCTTTATTTCAGCTACTACTTCTCACCTAGGTTTGTCCCTGGAGCATGGCATAATGTCGACATAATTAGTGTGAGAGAAGTCCGCTAGAAATTTAGCGGTTAACCGGTTGAAATCCGGTTAACCCCGATGGTTAACCGGTTAGAAGAATGGGTCAACCGTTTCAGCTCTAGTTCATAATCTGCATTATTCATACAGTTATCATTCAATTATCGCTAATTGTTTAGCATATTAACTTATTTCATTGGCAATCTATTGTGACATTTCTTGACTATTTATCTATTCATTGTGCGATTGGCGGAATCACATTAATCCGTTGAACCCTGACGCCCTACCACGACCGACACCCTGACCCTGGGCTCCTCGTGGGATTTTCCTTTAAATTTTATAGTGTCTTGTTGGATGATGTTGGTTATGTTTAATTTGTGACACAGGTATGAAACTTTACAGGTCCCCCCCCCCCCCCCCCCCCCCCCCCCCCCAATTGATCACTGATCATTATAAAATCGCAAGACTTTGCCACGCGGCAGCGTCTTGGTAACGGTTGCTAGGCAACTACCCCGAATTGACTGGAAAAGGCAATTATAGCATGGCATGTCATAACTCAATGCCAGTGATTGCGTTTTTGATGACGATAATACCCTAATGTGAAATTTGAGATATATCCAACAAGAATTTAAGAGAGATCGAATGAAATTAATTATTTAAGGTAGCAACGGTTGCTAATCAAGTACCACAAATGAACGGATGACACCACTGCACTAACCATTAAGTGGTAGTGTTCCCTTAATTTATACAATATCTAGTCGCATAATGCTGTATATATATGTTCAATGGTGGCACCTGTTTGAAACTGTGCATACATATGTATGTTATGCATGGACCATTCTATGATCATTAAAATATAAGGACACTTTGCCACCCAATCTCTCCTTAGTAACGGTTACCAGACAACTACCCGGCATTAGCAAGAAACTGCAATTATGATGCAGCTATATGTCCTATATATAACACCACATTTCGCTTAAAACTCATGTTTTTGTCATTTACAACCTATGTTCTGCGCATGCGCATATATTTATACACGATACTATAGCGGGTAGATATTCCATATACACACCCTGACCACCGCCGATGTCTGTGGGGCCATTTAAACATATATTAGTGGGTATGTCGTGCATAAGTACGCTATAAACCATTTATTTTGCATATCGCTGCTCTGCGCATGCGCGAAGAAATCAACTTGATATGCGATCGAGGCCCTTCACGATATAAATATAATTTGAACAGGCTTTTTATATTTGAGATATATAACTAGAGTTTATATATAGACGTCGATTTGTTATTGAATCGCATAGCTATAAACTATAAACACGTGGCGGTCGTTATAATTGCATTCAGCGGCCGGTATACCGGCCGCTAGGGTATATGGAGGTTCACGCAGCGGCCGGTATTCCGGCCGCTGGGGTTCAAAGGGTTAAGCTCCGCCCATCGCCTGTCACTCATGTTACCCCGGCAGATTCTAACATCTCGCTGGGTCCACTGGGTATGTTGTTAATAAGGAGTAAAATATAAATTAAAAAATAAATCAGTTTAAAACGAGCGTGCCACTTTAAAAATTGCATTGCTAAACAATACATACGTAACAAGGGAGTTTATTTTTTCAGATACCGCCTCACTTCTAATGGCCATATTCCACAAACGCCTGAACCGATTCTAAAAATTCCAATGTCCATCGATCGAGTAAAAGCTATATTTTTCAATTATAATACACAATTCTAGGATAAACTGTTCGAAAAGGGATGCTGAACACAAAAATCACAGAGCACCATCTAAAATCCCATTAACAGAAAGAATATTAAAATATAGATTGATTTTTTTTCTTATACAAATCATAAATAACGCGTAAATAGTGGGTTATTGTCAAGTTAGTATGCTGTATTATGTAAACAAAAGCCAGATGCTGTAACATTTTTGGCTTTTGTTTACATAAAGAGAGGATCTCACATGAGTTTCTATTTTATACGGAATTTATCAACCGAGTTCACTAAATTCGATTTTAGCCAAGGTTTACTGAGGCTCAAATAGAATTTAGTGGACGAGGTTGACAAATTAACATAGAACGAGTTTGAGATACCTTTTATCACATTATCAAATAAACGCGAAGCAACGCAAAATATTCATCGAAAAACAACAATTATAAACCTCAGCAATCGCAAGTCATTTAAATAATGGCGTGACGTCATCACACACGCTAATATTACACATGTCATACCAATAATTATGAAGCTGGTTTGGTGGGTTAATTATGTGATAATGAAACATACAAACTTGACAATAACATACCATTTATGTGGTATTTATGATTGGTATAAGAACAAGGTATGTCTATATTTTTATATTCTTTCTGGTTATGGGGCTTTTTATGGATGTGACTATTTAACAGCAATACCCACCGCGAAGGCCATCTGTGCCTTTAATGTCATTTAGTTGTCTGGTAACACTAACATTTGAATCGTGAATTTGTTATCTTATCATTACATCTCCCACCCACTCCAGTTATCAGAAGAAAAGATGAAGAAGCTTTACCAGTACAAATCCAAATTTACAGCCATCAATGAACGACTCAAAAAGTGGGAACGGAGATGTTCAGAGTGAGTTAACCTGAAAAGGCCTCTTGCTGAGTTTATCACAATTTGATGGCACATAATTAAACATATTAATATATATTGTTATCCTTCATCACATTTCATCCCATTTTCCTCTCTTCTGATTGGCTGAGAGTGCATCACATGGCGGGCCGTAAATCGCCTTATTACCCTCGAGGGTAACATTGTCTCAGTTATTGACCGCTCAGCTATTACCAGTAAACATAGAACTACGAAGAACTCAACGTGCAGAGACACTCTCACAGCTCTGTAACAATTTTCGAAAACACTGTTTTTATAAACCCCACTGTATCATAACAACCGCGAACTGTGGTGTTTGCTAATTTGCATAATTGTGTGTTTTTTTAGTTGCAATTAAAGCACGCTATGTATAAATGGTGTTATCGCGGACACAAATCCGTTATAATGTGTAATGTTCCTATTGGACCTTTTTATATCAATAATAAAGACCGTGGGACAAATAGATAAACCTTATTATGCAGTTGGTGTGTGCTGCAGGCAATCGCACATACGATGTACATACGTTAAAAATACGTTTATGTACTAGTTCAAATAGCCACTCTTTACTGTTTATCAATTGACTATTTCTTTTCTTCAATACATTCCTCAGACTTCAGAGAATACCTGTATGTTGCGTAACAATCTGTGACATATGTCAATTTCTTTTTGCACTACTACGACGTGTTAGTTTCACGTTATAGCAATCTGGAAAAGAACACGTCTGTCGGCGTCTTCACGGCCATTGGAAACGAAACGAAACATTTCGCTGCATGGCTACTCAACTTCGAAATTGCTTTACTCCTCTTTCTGTGAACCGATTTCCACCATGCAACCAGCAACCTGACCGGAGAATAGCTGCGCAAATGACGGGTCTGTTAATTGATCCAGATTATGAATGTTTTATTTTCTAAATAGCGATGATTCCAACATAAAATTTACTTTTCGAACTGGATTAAAGAATATATGTGCGCATTTATGCCTGCTATTAAGGAGGTTCGTGTGTACTCCTTTGTCAGATAACAAAACAGTTATCACCCTTGTTTTCGTGAGACACAGGGATTTGTCACCCGCTCGAGACCTGGAATGTCACCCGAGGGCCGCCAGGCCCGAGACCAGGTGATATGCCAGGTCTCACTCAATCGCGGCGATAACTGTATAATATTATATTAAGAACAATCAACAATAAGGCCAAATGTATAAAAAATTTGCTTTCTCAGGCACCTCCCTCATCACTGAAATGTTCTTTTAAATGCCTCGTTAAAACATTTTTTTCAACATTTTCTGTTAGAAATATTAAGATTATGAACAATGAAAATGGGTTTTTTGTTTGTTTCTGGAGTATATTTTCCAGATTTTTAGAATAAAAATAAATTACCTTCCTCTCTCATCTCAAAATTGAAATCTAATTGCCTGAGAGCACAGATATTTTATTTTAATGGCCTAAGCATAATTGGGATGCATATTGTTTATGTATCAGGATTTTGCCTGGCTAACACATTGGCAATCAAAATGTTCAAAATATTAATCATCCATACCTTATTATTCGCCTGTTGAAAAATAATCATATTATTAATCAGTCTGTCCATCCGTCTGTCTGTTGTATCATCTCCATCTGTCAAATATTTTGTATCTCCGTCAAATATATCTTGGACACTGAATGAACTAATGGTTATATATTTCTTGCTTCCAAGATCATAGAAGTCGTTTTAAAAATCGGTACAGAGTACCTACAGTACGCGCACTGTCAAACCTAAACAACTTTACCTCTGGACCAATCATGTGAGTCCTTTCGCTATAGAAGCGAATGACAAGTAAGATTCGATCCTTTTATTTCTTCTACGTCGCAAGATAAGTCGCATCTTTCATCTGTTCATTTTTAATGAACGTTCTCTTTACGATATTGCGAACGAAACCGCGCAGTTTCCTAATTTCGTGCACTACGCACGTGTTTTCCAATTTTCGGAATTCGGTTTTACAATTGTTCAACAATCTTTTATTCTACTATACTGTCTTATTAATGACAGTGGTCCGTGGGTGGATAATTTCATTAACAAATATTTCAATTTTGTTTTGTTTACGAGAATCACTTCAAACAAATATCGTTTTTTGCATAAAACAATATTCAATAAACCGATGCTCTTTCGAGTCATTCGGGTTCTCGTAGGGTTTCTTTTAACACTGCACCGGATGCAATATTGTGTTGGCGTCTACACTAAGCTCCAGTTTGGAGTTTGGTCCCTGACTAAATCCTATCCCAATGTATTGGAATTAATAATTTCCAATATTTTACATTACAATATTTTATAATAATTTTCCTCACGGATGCTAGATAAAATAGCCACAGTGTGGCTTGTCTCTTCTCTCTACATTGAACATAAGGCTCAATGCTTTTACGATGAAAACTTCGTAATGTTTTTTCCCTCCGACAGGTAGGGGTGCCACGATTAATCGTATAATCGATGAAATGTTGATACGGCCGATATTCGATTACCATTTTCGGCTGCGATTACTTTGAGTTCTTTATTTCGGATGTCGAAAAGTACCGGACATATTTGGATACCCTATTTTACAGTTTAATATCCAACGGACAGGTTAACGATCGTTGATCGTGCAAAGATATTTGTAACGCATTGTGCTCATTACTAATTACCGGCTTTCCTTCCCACGAGACAGTAACGATTGCTCTCGCAATTTTCTATTCACGGGTATTCACCATTTGCACTTGTCCACCTGGTCACCATCAATATTAAAATATGTGAAGATATATTTAGCACATTTCCCATCTCCGTTAATTTATGGGCATGTGAAAGTGTCAGTGGACTTGGGTATATCACACAATGACCTTTGATTTGAGATAACCCCAACTTACAATTATATTACCGGTGCAATTACACCCTTCTAATCAACGAAACTTTTTGTCATGGGAAGGACAGTCTCGGTGGTTTCTGATACAAATTATGCACATGTGAATATTATGCACTACTTCCTCTGTCCTTGCTATTAGATACGCTTCATCAATTCTAATCTCGTATTGACTATCGATTATCAAGTTCAATGATCGTGGCACCTCTGCTGACGTGGCACCTTCTCTTGCATCCACCATTAACTTGGAGACTCCGCTGGAGTTGGTTGGTGGACATGCCTCCTCCCTCAGGGTCGCGGCGTCCATATCCCCCGCAGAGAAGGGCAGCGATGGTGGTCCAAGTGCAGCTGCCCTTGGTCCTGCCTCCGGTTTCACCGGGTTCGCACCATCGCTGCACCAGCCGGCCACTTGCTACAGCTACCACATCAGTGGTCCGTTTAGCTCGCAAGCCCAGTGCCCTCGGCACATTTCCTGCCTACGCAGTTCAATGTGTCAACTGCCACTGCTTCCACTCCAGGGGATTTGACCGCACAGGTTCTGACCTGTCCTCCATTCGACAACGTCTTTTCCGGCATCCGTCCCTCCCGGTTTTGGGGTGGGTATGTATCCCTATTATTCACCTGTGTTCTTTCCTCCACCAGTGTGGCCTTGCTTTGTACAGTTTCTGGCCTCTTTTGGGCTCCTAGGCCAGAACTTAGGCTTAGTTTCCTTTCCGAGGCTCCGGAATTTTTTGCCTCATCAAACCAGGTGACCTGGTCGGGATACTTGCCCCTTTCCCCCCATCTCCTGGATGGACGTTGCTGTTCAGAGACGAGGACGTGCTGTCGCAACATCTCCTGGTTTGGCAGCGTTTGATGCGTGTCCGAGTTCGCCATGCCCATCCAAGAGTGCCTTCCCTGAGGGTCATTTCGGATGGGTCAGTCCTTCGATAACAATTGCGCACAATTTTGCATGCATTACCAGCACGATACTAACAGCACAGAAAAAGGAAGAACAAACAGCGCCATTCTCTTGCTTCCTCCATTCACATGGAGCCTCCGCTGGAGTCAGTTGCGGGACATGCCTCCTCCTTATTGGTCGCGGCCTCCTGAGCCATCCGCAGAGAAGTACGCCTGTCTTTCACAACCGAAGGACTGGATGGGGCCCACATATCAAGAACAAAAACCAACGTGTGACGATTTTCCTCTGCCAACTCGATACAGCCTGCGCAGCAGGCTCAGGGTCTGTTAGTGGTCATGCCTCCTCTATTTGTAGTCGCGGCTTCCACAACATTCGCAGAGACGGTCAACAATGGATTTTCCTCTGCCAACTCTATACGGTCTGCGCTGCAGGCTCGGAGTCTGTTGGTGGTCATGCCTCCTCTATTTGTAGTCGCGGCTTCCACAACCTTCGCAGAGACAGGAAACAATGAATTTTCCTCTGTCCACTCGATACAGCCTGCGCTGCAGGCTCGGAATCTGTTGGTGGTCATGCCTCCTCTATTTGTAGTCGCGACTTCCACAACCTTCTCAGAGATGGGCAACAAAGAATTTTCCTCCATCAACTCGGTACAGCCTGCGCGGAATCTGTTGGTGGTCATGCCTCCTCTATTTGTCGCGGCTTCCACAACCTTCGCTGCGACAAGCAGCGATGGAGGTTCTGCAGCATCTACCGCTGGTTCTGTCTCAGTCCATCCAGGTTCATGCTGTCACGGCACATAGCGGCTTTTCCGAACCCTTTCTTGCCTTGGCTACCTCATTGTGCCTAGTCGCCGACAAGTGGCATTCATTCGACTGACTGCTTTGTACACTATTACCTTCGTTCTTTGTACTTTGAGGTTTCCTCTGTCAGTCTGCTTTCTGCCATATCGCATTGCTCTGGCTATGTGCCGCATTCAGGAACTGCTCCTGAATAAGTTTCTTTCGCCTCCATTCTCACCTCCATTCATATCCCGTCGGGATATTCCAGGTGTTGTTGACACCTGTCTTTATAGTTTTGGGCCTTCTAATCTGTTAGATTTTTATTCAACAATTAGGCCGCTTTTATGAGACAAACCTAGACGTATTATGGACTTGATCGTGTGTGTGAACCTGATAAGTTAGTATGTGGGTGCTATATCTCACAGGGGACTTTGGCGCTCTACTCACTTAGCCGATCATATCATGAATATCGACCGTTCAGTTCCATAGACACTATCGTCTGAACTACGCCCATTTTCAATTTTACTTCTAGATTTGGGATGTATCTTTCAGTGAACACCTAACACCATAGGATTTCATCATATAGCGTATCAGCATTTCATTGGTGTCTAGGCGTCATGTATGTAGTCCATTTTGTTATCGTATTTGTCACAGCACCGACTTTGAACCAAGAATATTTTCCTATTCTATGTTATCACTCGGGCCGAGTGTTTACATCACTTGGCAGGCGTGATTCTAATTCTAATCAGATTTAGCGATCTCCGATTCTCACCTTATTTGCGACATTTAACAATTATTGCCACATGCCCATCGGTGCTTGAGCATGCCAGTTGGCGGGTTATCACAGTTTTTGTAACTTTCTGCTAACCTACGGTATGGGTTCCCTATACCACCACCTGACGAATGATATTAAACTCAGTTCCACATTTATTTTGAAACCATGCAGGCCGGTTCATTGCATCACCGATTGGCCTTTTAGGAGGCTCTGTTGTTTTGGGTTTATCTGAGCTACTGCATATGGGACACAATGATCTATTTTTTGGCACATGTCTACCAAGAAATCTTTTTGGTACAGAATGCAGGTCTTTTCTGCTTCAGCAGGCGGGTTTCATGGACATAGTCGGATTATCTGCCTCGTGGCCTCCTCCTCTTCAAGAGTTCTAATTATAACCATTAGTTCATTCAGTGTCCAAGATATATTTGACGGAGATATAATATTTTTTTACCCAAAATATGTATCTCCTATAATAAATATCTTGGACACTGAACACAGAGGGCCCTCCCAGTTGGGATCAACATTCCCGCCCCGCGCACTCGGTCAAACGCATCAAACACACAGGAGGAAGAAATTAAAAGGATCGAATCTTACTTGTCATTCGCTTCTATAGCTTCTATAGCGAAAGGACTCACATGATTGGTCCAGAGGTAAAGTTGTTTAGGTTTGACAGTGCGCGTACTGTAGGTACTCCGTACCGATTTTTAAAACGACTTCTATGATCTTGCAAGCAAGAAATATATAACCATTAGTTCATTCAGTGTCCAAGATATTTATTATAGGAGATACATATTTTGGGTAAAAAAATATTATTTCTGGATGATACCTTTAGTATTCATTTTTCGATTTGCTCAAAACTTTGTGTGTGGTTTAATCACAATGGTCACCCCATTATTTTTTGTCTGAGTTATAGCCCCTAACCCTTTCATGACGGGAGCTGCACTGTTGCAACATTAAAGATCTTGTGCCAGTGCTATTATATATGCAAGTCTGCCATAGGGAGCCTCGTATATATAAGAGACTAAACTGGCCTACAAGGTCAAGGTAAATATTGTTAGGCCAATGTATTTTCTTATATATACGAAGCTCCCTATGGGAGACTCCCATATATAAGAAAATGCATTGGCATAGAGTTTTTGCAAAATTTCAGGAAGCTCCAATAATGGAAGGGTTAAGCTTGTTTGACTTTGAATAATGTAAAATAGTTTAGACTTTTTGCCAGAACTATTTTTACATGATAGGCTCATGATTGTAACACAGCTTTTGTAGAATATATCTTGTATATACACATAAATATAACAAATTAGATTAAAATTAACCTTAAATATGTATAATTTGGGCAGAAATATGAAAAATACTGTAATTTGCCACAATTTCTACCTGAAATACCATTAAATTTTCCTGAAAATATCTCCAATTTGCTGAAAATTGCCCGAATTTTGAGTTTTCAAAATGTTTAGGGGGTGGTGGGTGGGGGGCTGCAGCCCTCCCACCCCCTGGCCACTTTGGCTATGGGTTATTTGTTGGGTAGTTATTTGTTCTGCTTTACAGAGTTCACTACCACCATGATGAAGTAAAGCGAGACATCCACCAAAGACAGGAAATACAGATCAGCCGAATGATGGGAGAGCTGGAAAGTGGTGGTAATATACGACTCGAAGAAGGAACGTCATCAGATGTATGGTAAGTGTATTTATTGCACACCCAATGGCTTATTTGTGCGAAATACAGCAAAATACAGAAGAATTGAAACGTTCAATAAAAAAAGGTGTATTATTCTTGAACAATACAAACCTATTACTTCAACAACGTCACTGGCGACGTCAACTTTAACATAAAAATGTCTTCGCTAAATTATGGGGTATAGTCTACATTAAGCACACGTATGTTCAATTAAATACAACAATATCGACCCAAATGTTAGTATGTTACAAGCTGCAATCTTCAGAGTGTGCAATAAACATAGAACAACACAGTCGTGTGAACTGGTTAACGTTATTGCACGAGTTTGTTGTGACGCGATGGTAAAACGAGAACCGTAGGTTCGAGTTTTACCTCGCGGCACGACAAACGAGTACAGGGCTTAAAATTTGACGGGAATCAGAATAATGATTCTTTGTTTAATTCTCATAAAAAGCAGCTGATTCGCTGTAGAAATGCTATATTTTGATTCTCGCAAAGGTTTATGGATCTTAAGGTCTGATGTACCAAAGTTCAGTACTAATCAAAACAAACAATTCCTTCTCATCTCACCAAATTTAGCATTAGTTTGTTATATTATTTATTAAGTCTCCCAAATTCAGGTCGGTAAATGCTGGTACTTTTTATCTTAATCCATATTCAAAACTTCATTGATGTTTGGTTTCAAAATGACATAAGTCAAACAATCTCTCACATTTCTGTCTAATTAAGGGGTATCCCACACAAAGTCAACTTCCTGTTTATTAGTAGGGAAATATTGTCCACAGGCAACTGTGAAATGGGAAATTGACTTTGCACGGTCCAATGTATTATTTGTCTATCTGTTAGGTTCACATCGTGCCATGATCTAGTGCTATCCAGATTCTGTTCTTCTGACTACCGAGGATTAGGAGTTGTCGGAATAAAACTCCACAAAATCTCTCGTCTTCATAATCGAATGCTTCGGGTGAGATTCGATCAGAAATTAGCAAAACTGGTGGAAGACTCGGATAATGAATTCTACCCAGGATTGAAGTAAGTTGTAATTTAAGTTTAATAGCAATTGTATCATAACTATTTATTCAATCTTCAAGAATAAGAATGTTATCATTTTCCATTCCACATAAATAACCATTGTGTGCATTTTCCATTAGGTGGGTTAAATCTAGTAAATCAGGACCATTTAGTTTGTATATTAACGCTACACATACAGGTTGAAATGGTTAATGCTACAACTTCTTCCTAGTTCCTTTCAATAATTTCAGCAAGGTTACACAATCAATTATGATAATTAACTGATTTGGTCCTTGTGGGGATGTTGTAATTTCTGGAATGAGGGTACCAAATGATATTATAGGAAATTTTGCAGTGGTCCAGTGTAAATATCAAGGGTTTCAATGAATACGGCCCCGTGGTCCGGTGTAAACGATCCCATATGGAGACCTGAAAAACGCACTTTTGTTAGCAAAAGGGATATCTACTCTCAAAACTGAAGCAGAAATATTAGGTGGGAAGGTGGGTGCGCAAAATAATTGTCGACCAATTCGGACAATGGGATTACCTGGAAAATGGATGTATGCTGTAATTTACCTGTGACCTGATGCCAGATGAAATATTTCCTATCTCAACTGATCTCAATATGTGCTTTGTTCAATGCTTTAGCATATACACATTGCTTTAGGACAAATGAAGGGATTATTCAGTTGACAATTGGAATAGAAGCTGGCAAATTGATTGGTATTTCCCGAGTGACTGATTTTCATGTCGCTGCGTGTGTACTGTAACTGACCTTGCATCTGATCTATTTATAGTTATCCCTGGTTATGCAACCTGACGGGATAACTGATTCGCTGACAGCTATGCTGTGGCGTCTCTGTTATATCACTTGTTTATTTTCTATGGCAGAAATACAAGTTTTAAAAAGAATTTGGAGTATTTGTTTTGGACTTGGGATCCCGAAATGCCTGGTGGCTCTCATCAACCAGAACAGGTACTCGAGGACGGCTTCATGGATGCTGACTCTTACCTGGTACGTCTAGTTAACCCTTTACCCAACAAACCGGCCCTGTGCCAATGCATTCTCTTATATATGCGAGTCGACCATAGGTCGCCTCGTATATATAAGAGAATGCATTGGCTTAACACATTAAAAATTATAAAATTGTTAAAGAATGTAAGAAAAAATGGTAAAAAGTGTTTAAAAAAGTTTTTTTTTAGGCCAATGCATTCTCTTATATATGCGAGGCGACCTATGGTCGACTCGCATATATAAGAGAATGCATTGGCACAGGGCATAACTGTAACTATCACAATGTGGTCATGGAGCTGGTTCCAATGATATCCATATTTGTATGGTTCTATTGAGACAGACCGAAGATATTTTAGGCTGTTGAAGCTTTATTTGGCCGTTTTGTTGGGTAAAGGGTTAATGGTTTTATATGCAGTAGCATACTAAAAGGCGTATGTTGTGAATCCCATGATATAATGACATTAACTTATCTCAAATAGGAAGGATTTTAACTAGTATGTCTTTACTCTCATATTCTATTATACATTATTGTTACTTAAACTTTTGTGACCGGAATAAATTTGCCTCATCTTATTGGGCATACTGGTGATTATTTAACCCTTTACCCAACAAACCGGCCAAAACCGACCAAATAAAGCTTCAACAGCCTAAAATATCTTCGGTCTGTCTCAATAACACCATACAAATATGGATATCATTGGAACCGGTTCATTGACCACATTGTGATGGTTACAGTTATGCCCTGTGCCAATGCATTCTCTTATATATGCGAGTCGACCATAGGTCGCCTCGAATATATAAGAGAATGCATTGGCCTAAAAAAAAATTCTTACATTCTTTAACAATTTTATAATTTGTAATATGTTAAGCCAATGCATTCTCTTATATATGCGAGGCGACCTATGGTCGACTCGCATATATAAGAGAATGCATTGGCACAGGGCCCTTCTGTTGGGTAAAGGGTTAATATAATGTTAATATAAACAGGAGAACTGGCGATAATTTAGAACCATAGGTCGCCTCGCATATATAAGAGAATGCATTGGCCTAAAAAATCTGTTTTTAACACTTTTTACCATTTTTTCTTACAACAATTTTATAATTTTTTCTTACAATTTTATCATTTTTAATATGTTAAGCCAATGCATTCTCTTATATATGCGAGGCGACCTATGGTCGACTCGCATATATAAGAGAATGCATTGGCACAGGGCCGTTCTGTTGGGTAAAGGGTTAAAAAAGAACTGTTTTTCCAAACTATTCAACTTTGAACTACTCATTCTCATCCACTATGCTTCAAATCAATAACATCAATTTGTGAAACCAGTAAGAGATATTTCAACTGAACCTCAAAACCTGAAGTTTTTTTTATCAATATTTTTGGATTCCTATCATTTCTGGTTCTGATTAAACTAATATTAATTTCAAGATACTGAACCCAAATATATCTTAAGGCAAATCTAATGAGAGTAATTGTTCATATATCTGAGAAACCTTCCATATTTAACATAGATGTTTTGACATTCTACTAATATTCAACTCTTGATCAACAGCAAATGGGGAAAAATGGTGCTATTTCCCTGAGTAACAGCCTGAGTATTGCAGACAGACACAGAATTCAACACAAGAATAAAAGTGTGTCTAACTGTGCAGACAACAGATATGTCGACTGTCTATACAGATATGGTGAGTATGTACTTTGTGTTTATCGATGTTCATCAGATTTCTAACAAATAGGGGCTGTAACAATTCATCGTGAATTCAATGTATCACTATACGCTTTCAAACTATATACATGTATCGTAACACAACATGTGTATCATGATACAAATAATCAAGTAATTTCTTTAGGTGGGCATCTGTAAATGAGCAAAACATGCAATTTTATCTCAAGTTTACACGTCTATAATGTTTTAGTTAAAAATGAGCTCTATCTCCAGTTATAAACTTGTCGTTTCTGATAATCCAGGTGTTAAATTATTCGAAAACACTAATTTAGTGTATTGTGATATGAATCATGTATTTCGATTCATATCGTATCGTGAACAAGTTTATCGTTACAGCCCTACCAACATATGAGCATAAATAGAGGATCTCACATGAGTTTCTATTTTATACGGAATTTATAAACCGAGTCCACTAAATTCGATTTGAGCCGAGGTTTACCGAGGCTCAAATAGAATTTAGAGGACGAGGTTGATAAATTACGTATAAAATAGGACGAGTGTGAGATACCTTTTATCACATGATCAAATAAACCCGAAGCAACGCGAAATATTCATCGAAAACAACAATCATAAACTACAGCGATCGCAAGTGATTTGAAGAACGCCGTGACGTCATCGCACGCGCTGATATTAAACGTGTCTATTACCGATAATTATGAAACTGCTTTTATGGCCAAATTATGTGATAAAACCCGTTCTGTACTAATGACTCATTGACAAGTAGTTGCCTTAGGCGCTGTTCAGATAATACAGGCTTTATGTGAGTTTAACGACTAACTAATCATTCGTATCATTTGTATCACCGGGAAACTGATGGTCATTGACATCTCTATGTGAGTTTACTGACTATCTAATAGGCTGGTTGTTGAACTTATTACCTGAACATTTCCCTCCAATTAACCCTTTACCCAACAGAACGGCCCTGTGCCAATGCATTCTCTTATATATGCGAGTCGACCATACGTCGCCTCGCATATATAAGAGAATGCATTGGCTTAACACATTAAAAATTATAAAATTGTTAAAGAATGTAAGAAAAAATGGTAAAAAGTTTTTTTAGGCCAATGCATTCTCTTATATATGCGAGGCGACCTATGGTCGACTCGCATATATAAGAGAATGCATTGGCACAGGGCATAACTGTAACCATCACAATGTGGTCAATGAACCGGTTCAGCACTTTTATAATATTTTCGTCATACTGTTGTCTTCTCATTTTTCATGAACACAACCTAACTTTTCACTGACTGTTTTCATGCTTTAATTTATGAATGTCCAACTTTATAAGACAGGGTATATTTATTTCGTAAATAAATTATTTATACCGGTATATGTTTTCCATTGAAGATATTCTATGGATTGCTTGGAATATTGTTGTAATCAGATACGTCAATACCGGAATATACACATCACAATAATATGTACAAGACTACTACAAAGTGTTATTGCTATTGTACATCGTGACTTCATATACAGTTCCTCAAAAATTCAGGGCTTCACTCATTTTTACAATCATTCTTTGATCATTCAGATGTCTGGACTCAAGGAAAAACTACACAATTATGTATTATATATTTTGTAGGTCAGATTATTGTTTGTAAAGTTTATCTTGGAAAAAGCCTTCAAGCAATGGATGATCGAACGTGAGTTATATTTTATGTCCTATCTCCCCAATCATTAAATATTTCCCGATTACCATTAATTGGGATAAGAAGGTAAAACTGAGACATATGTGCGATATGGCAATTCTTTAATAAGAACTACTGACCAATATAAAAACCAAATTATGTTAAACAATTGCCGACTGGTGGCGCTATCCTAAATTAGCCATCGCTGCCATGGGTGTACCACACCAGAATCTAGTACCACCTAAACCTGCACACAGTAAAGCCAAACACAAACCATCAGTCACTGGAAAGGAGGAATGGACTTTTAGATGACAGTAGCTAAGGGGTGGGAAGGTGGGAAAAAACCAAGATATAATCGTGTGACATGAAGAGCTAACGCTAAATGTAAAGAGAAGTTTCAGTCATGCCTCCACGAAGACAAGTAATCAAGCCTGATTGTCCGCACTCCTCACATGGTCTGGGAGTTCACTTGACCCATATGCGTTACAGTGTAGCTGACCGAGTCTTGTGACTGGCACATGCACGATTTAAGGTCAAACGTCCATTAAAATATTTTAGTTTGTAAAGTTTATTTTCACTCATCATGTTTGTGGTGATCATCTTCTACTGTAATGAGACTCAGTTAAACTTCAATTCCATCATAGTCACTATGATTCCACTGGAGTTGAACTGGCTCCTTCTATAATTCTTAACAATTTGCATATATACCATATACTCAAATTAATTATGTGATTCCTAACTTGGCGTCATGACAATCCATTAAAATATAGTTCACATTTGTTCTAAAACTGTCAGTCAATGTGTTTCATGTATATATCGGCTTTGAATAAAGCATTGCTTACCTAGATATTGTATTCTGAAAAGTCGTTCGATGATAATAATCAAGCAAATGACAACATTTTTTATTTAAGAAAGCGTTTGACTCTATCTAGATAACTTATCATATTTACTAACTTCCAAAGATGTTTCATTTTCTGAAAACATTAACTCATATTAAGACATGTTTATTTGCAGCATTTCAAAGGCAACCTACCAGAAAATTGATGCTGTATACAGGCCAAGGAAGAAAGCAATGAAGAATGAATTAAGTATGTTTTGATTTGTCTGTGTCTGAATTTCTTCACAAGCCATGCAAAGTTTCAATAGTTTGTTCATGGCCATTCACAAGCCTGGGAATAGTGTCTGTCATTTGCAGAATTAGGTCCCCAGGTTGTGAATTTATTGATGCTATCCCATACAGTGGGCTAGCTTCACCAAATTCACCCTCTGGGGACCTCATTCTGCTTAGCCCTCATCTTCTGATAAGAATCTATAGTCTCAAATAAATATTGTTTTTAGTTACTTTTTCCCTTCTGGGAAGATTCTAAATCCCCTAATTTGCAGAAGATAAAATGCATAATCGAGGTGACTAATGGGTGAACATCATCAATTTCAACTGGGGAAATTCAATCAGATCCTAGGTCTCCCATAGCCTAAGCAGAATGAGGTTTCCAGAGGGTGAATTTGGTGATGCTAGCTTGCTGTGCGGGATAGCGTCACTAAATTCACCCTCTGGGGACCTCATTCTGCAAATGACAGACACACTATATCCAGACTGATTTCTACTTTATCTAGAAGGGCCCTGTGCCAATGCATTCTCTTATATAAGCGAGTCGACCATAGGTCGCCTCGCATATATAAGAGAATGCATTGGCTTAACACATTAAAAATTATAAAATTGTTAAAGAATGTAAGAAAAAATGGTAAAAAAAGTATTTTTTTAGGCCAATGCATTCTCTTATATATGCGAGGCGACCTATGGTCGACTCGCATATATAAGAGAATGCATTGGCACAGGGCATAACTGTAACCATCACAATGTACTTTTTTATGGCAAATAATATGAGATAGAAAATTGGGATAACATTATATTACAACAAATGTTAATTTTGTCTCCTGATTAAATTTACAAAAACCTAATTCCGGCAGTATAGAATATAGATTCCAGTAGGGTCAACAACACTCATTTGATATTGCTCCGGCAGTATAGAATATAGATTCCAGTAGGGTCAACAACACTCATTTGATATTGCTCCGGCAGTATAGAATATAGATTCCAGTAGGGTCAACAACACTCATTTGATATTGCTCTGGCAGTATAGAATATAGATTCCAGTAGGGTCAACGACACTCATTTGATATTGCCAGTTTTGTTAATAGCATTCTCTCGATTGGTTTTACCAAGTTTTGGAGATTTATTTGGATAAGGTACATGAAATATTTCAAGGTAAAGTTTCTCTATTAATATGGGATTCTAAATTGTTATTGTATATGCCTGTTATAGAAAAACGGGATGTATTATGCTATTGGTCCATCTGTCCATCCATCCATTCACCCATCCGTTTTCTTTTTTCGTTTCCGGATGATAACTTTAGTGAGTTTCAATGGATTGAAACTTGGTATGAGTTTACTAGCCCAAAATATGGGTCAAGTTCGAATTTGGGTTCCCCCACCAATTTTCACCAGAATTATGGCCCTTTTTTGGAATTACAATTTACCACAGGTCTATTTTGCCACACCCTTGTGATACGTTTGTTTTTACTGTGATTGTCCATTACAAATTCCAGATATGTATTATGCAGAACTTTTCTCTTACATCAAGTGAAGACACTAGTATTTTAAGAGACCCATATTTTCTGTTTCAGATTTTCCCCAAGATTCTACGTGTGAATGTGCAATACGACAATGTGAATGGTATGTGTTTGATAACGAGCTCGTCCTTCCAGAATACGTCATAGAATTTGAATATGTTACTAAAGTAAGTTTTAGATATACACCTTGCTGACTATGAATATGTTACTAAAGTAAGTTTTAGATATAAACCTGGCTGACATTTGATGTTTATGTTATTGTCATACCTGTATTTAACCAACTGACATCAAGTCTGTAAACAGTGAGTCTCTCATTTGCAGAATGAGGTCCCCAGAGGTTGAATTTAGTGATGCTATCCCGTACAGTGGGCTAGCATCACCAAATTCACCTTGAGGGCCTCATTCTGCTTAGGCCTCATCTGCTATGGGAGACTAATATTATCCATCATGATCTGGGGTGTGGGATGGAAAAATCTCCCTCGAGGGGTCAGATATTTGGGCCGGACACAAGGCTTGCCGAGTGTCCTGACCAAATATCTTGCCCCGAGGGTGAGATTTTTCCATGCCCACATCCCAGATCATGATGGATCATTTTTCTCCCAACCCAAGAGCCTCATTCCAATATTTTGTTTGATACCAATCTTCGGCACATTCGAGTAGCTTTGTAATGGTACATCTGTGGAGAAATCTGATACATATTCGTGATTATCTGGGATGATTTTGGTTTATACCAAAGGTATATACTGAAAATACAAAGCGTGCTATCCGTGCGCGCAGGGTTAATACGTTAGAGTGAAATAGACATGGTCTTGTGAAATCGACATGAATACGTCACACTGTTGCACCTGCATAGATTCCGAGAAACGCTCGTATTGATATGAAGTATAAACAACTAGACTAATCATGTTTGTCATGGGAAATGTCCATATAGGTACCATTAGAAAAGGAAACATGTGTATATATGACAGACACATGTTAGTTAGACGTGTTCGACGAGTTATTGCAACGATGACAACTGTTCGAATGTGGAACTATTTCGTTCGTCATATGTGAAGCGGCTATTGTTTACATGTTACGAAATGTGCAAGTGATGCCAGTTTCGCTTGGGGCCTTCTGATTTGATGGAATGTGCTCGCACAATTAGTTGTTTATATTGCATGTTGTGCAACTCTGCGTCTGCAAGTGAGGTTATGTTGAAGGTTCTTCGTGATTAACATTTGAGGCTTATTTCCATTTGTATTAGCGTCCACGAATTCGTCCATATTTAGTTACTTGAAACGTGAAGCGTAACTGGTTGGTTGCCATTGTTTTAGTTCACACAAAACATGATGATGGATTGTTAAATTCGTTCCGGCTGTTAATTAAATAGGTAAAGCAGTCACGTGGGTGGGGTGAGACAGATGGTCACGTGTTGGGTGAGACAGGGAAATCTCACCCAGCTGTGTAGGGGGTGGGAGAAATATTGATTAAAGTCACCCATTAAAATGACATGTGATCACCTCATATTTAAGTTGGTGATGTTGACCCATTAGTCACCTTGATTATGCATTTTATCTTCTGCAAATTAGGGGATATAGAAACTGAACACTGTTTGGGGTAGCGTCACAAAATTCACCCTCTGGGAACCTCACTCTGCAAATGACAGGCACACTATTTGCAGGCTTGCCTGACATTGGACGTTGTCAGATCCATTGTCCGGTTGTTTGTATTTCATCCCGACAATATGTCTGACTGTAGTTTTGTATATGAGTGTGCTAGCTTATTCGGCCCAATGCCCAGGAAAGGCTCATAGAAGGCCTCATTTCCACTGTGAGTCAGGTAATTTTGCCATTTTACACTTGACTTGATCACCATGGTAGGGTTCTTTAACATGCGCACATTGTTGCACACGGGACAGCCATTAACGTTGGCTCCCGAATCGCAGTGTGCCTAGCATAATAGTGTCATCGCTGGACATGACACCGTAGAGGAGCGGAGGTATGAAATTCCCGTAGGGAGCCTCCCATATATAAGAGAATGCACTGGCTTACAAGGTCAAGGTTAATATTCTTAGGCCAATGTATTCTCTTATATATGCGAGGCTCCCTATGGAAACTCGCATATATAAGAGAATGCATTGGCATAGATTTTTCACAAATTTCAGGAAACCCCAGTGATGGGTTAAACTACCCTTATGGAGCCCCTCACAGATGAGAGCAGACGACACTCAGCATTACAAGTTGCCACCTGTATGGGGCTCCCTATGGGAAGCTCCAGTCATGGAAGGATTAAATACTCTTAACTTGCATTTGTGATCTAAATTTCATTACAGCAATTATATCATGATCTATTCCAGTCTAAACCAAAGTCTTTCTTCACATCATTCTATGAGAATATGATTACCAGCAAAGAGTGCAAAGTACCCGCTGTGCCAAGACTTGATGATACTGTTGATGATGATGTTGATGTCATACGCATGGAGCCGGAAGTACAAAGCTTACCAAGGTTTGCATTTATACAGGGTTTTTGCTATGGAGGCAGCAGGTCCCTTTTAAGGTCTCTTTCCCCTCACCCCAAATTTCCCTTTCTTTGTGTGACCCACAAAATGTGAGTAAAGGGGGGATGCCCTATAGCAGAAGAGTCCACAATTAGAGGTACCATGTCTTACCCACCGGAAGCTGACATAAGCTAATGATAGGTAGAGCACTCTGCTGTATAGGCAGTTTCTGATATAGTCATAAAGAGTAGGAAAATAAAAGATAGCAGAAACCCAGAGAACACATACAAATTTCGTGTTATGATTTATATTTCATAATAATATTTAATTTAATCATTGTATGATCAAAGTTATGTGAAAAAGAAATAATCAAAAAAGCGAGGCCCCCTGGTCATTTCTGTAAATTTAGTACCCGTGAGGTCTCCATGTCGTTACTGTACATTTATTAACCACGAGTTTCCCAGTCCGGATCCCCCGTCTTTGTAAGATAATTGCGCTTAACATGTATATGCATATGTAAACCATAATATTTATATACTTATTAAAAGATACCAACACTGAAAATTTGTTATTATCGAATTATCCACACACTATCGTGACAGGTTATTTCGTTTACTTGATCAAGGGAGGTCCCGTTGTTTGATCATCGGCAACCATAATTCCGTATTAAAATTAAATAATAGATAAACAAATCCTCATGCAAAAAGCAGCCCAGTCCAAAGGACAAACATGCAGCAAGCATCCACACATCACACGACAACATGTCCATCCTACACTTGTCATGATAATTGATATATAGGGCTGTTGTTAGTAAGTAATTAAATTACAAACCTATACATATGACATGGTGAACGCTCTTTAATATTATGTAGAGTATATAACAGTTGTGTATTGATATGGTACATCGGTTGGAATTGTGTTCAAAGTTCCCATGCATACAAATTGTTATCGTGATAGCCGACAAAAACATGGGCCATCCCACATATATACAGGTATACCATCAACCATCCATAAGTTAAATGGTTTGTTGGTTAACGGGTCCTGTTTCTAAAGTGGTGTTGACATGTGGAGCTATGTAAACATGTCATATTTACTGTGTTTGAGTGTTTATTTTTTGAGTGTTTATTTTTTGACTTATCGTACTAGCTTGATAACACAGAAGGAATCAATTGTTTGGAAAATGTTTACTAAGTCCGTTCCGAAATCATATTTTTGTACCGAAAGTTGGTCCTATAAAAAAATGTTTGGCCACAGCAGCTCATCAGGTACACCTCTGGTCTATAACAGATATAAAGCAATCTGTTATTTCATATATGGTTTCGGTTTCCCTTTCATACTATTTTCCTACCTGATTCACAGATTCTGCAAAAAACTGACATCGAACAGATTAGTTTTTATGGAAATGTTTGCATTGAAATTTCACAACCTCGACATAGTGAAAGAAGTCACTTGAACACTTATATCATCTCAACAGTCATATGTGATACCAGTTATTATTATACGACATTATATGTCAGTATTTTCACTAAATACAACTATCGTTTGGCGATGGTTTTTATACGACCGTTTGAAAAAACGGTCGTATTATGTAAATGGGTTGTCCGTCCGTCGTCTGTCCATCCATCGTCCGTCCGCTTTTGATTTCCGGATGATAACTTTAGATTGAATCAAGTGAACTGAACCAAATTTGGTATGTTAGTTTACCACACCAAAATACAGATCAAGTTCGAATATGGGTTTCGTCCGCATGATTTTGACTGAGTTATGCCCATTTTTCGACTTATATTTTACCTGATTTGCGGTTTCTGGATGATAACTTTAATAGATTGAATCAAGTGAACTGAACCAAATTTGGTATATTAGTTTAGATTTTAATGATTGTTGATTATTTCTCCCTGGTAATAAGGTATATTAATTTCAACTAAATAATTTTAATTTTTGAGGTTTCTGATTGATAACAAAATTTGGTATGTGAATTTTTCAGTCCAAAATACCACACTTGAAGTTATTGTGTTCTATTTTTGTTATTATTTCGTCTTAAGTCAAAGGTTTCAAACAAATGAATTAAACCTGGCCCCACTCTACTCCAGAAATGGGCATATTATGCCACGCCCTGATGGCATGCTCTTGTTAGATAAATCAGATCATGATAGTATCGTGATCCGATTCCAGATCATGCATGTCTGAATCAGAACGAGGCTCCTGAACTATTTTCAATTGAGACATTTCTGCTTAAAATTGTTGTTGACAATGTTGTTGATTAAATTGATGTGATTCTTTCATTAAATTTGAATTTTACTGATCACCTTTTTCGCAATAAATTTCAGAGGTTCGTTGTAATAATTATGTTCAATTGGTCATATAATAAACATATTATTATTACAGTGAAGTGATCTGAGTCTCCACATCACGTCTCATTGAGAAGGTGAGATCTCGGATCAGACTCACAGCCTGTGACTCTGCGTGTTATGGAGACTCAAATCACTTCACTGTAGTGATAATCTCAGTAATATACAGAAGATTTCAAAACGTTCAATAAAAATTGTTCTATTGTCCTTGATCAATTCACACTGATTACATCAAAACGTCATCGACGACATCAACCTTAACAGAAAATTTCTTCACTAAATTATTAGCTATAATCTACATAAAGCACATGTTTGTTCATTTAAATAAAACAATATCGACCTAATTTTCAGTATATTACACGCTACAATCTTCACAGTTTTGTCAACATGTTAACATTAATGCACGCTTTTGCCATGCCGAGAGGTAAAACTCGAACATACAGTTATCGTATTACCATCGCGTCACAACAAACTCATGCAATAACGTTAACCAGTTCACACACTTGTGTCTTCTGTCTATGTATTAAATGGGATTGTCTTTATATGCCATAGATCACACACTGGGATTAAACTTTCACCCGAACTCTTTTTTTTTCCAGACTCATAGCTTTAACAGAGGATCTAATCCTGAAAACAGCGAAGGTTGATTTCCTTGAGTCAATCACCGTTCTCAATCTCCATAACAACGGTCTGACGAAACTGAAGCATATCGGATCTGTGACCAATCTCAAGATTCTCATCGTCAGTTTTAATGACCTGACCAAGCTTGATGACATCGCTCATATGGTGAGTCTACATTATTTTCCTCCCGAATGACAGATAAATATCTTTTTAAGTTCTATCAAATAATTGCTTGTTGGTTTCATCTAAAAAACAAATAAATGTGATAAAATTTCTCATTTGTTGCAGTAAATAAGTTATTTCCTTAGAAGACATGATATTTGTTTTGATTTTACGCCACACAAGTTGTCAATTGAAAGCGTTAATTTAATGTGAAAAATATATTTTATCACAATGTTTACATAATTTCTAAAGAATATTAAATCATTTGACCTCGTGAAGTGACCGTCGTGCAGTAAGTATAAACAATATGTGGTTACTCTTAATTACACAGTGTATTATGAGTGTAATACAACATGACTGTCAGATATCACTTTTTCCGATAAATATTGCATTCTGTGTTGATTTGCATGAGAAAGTCGATTAAAATTGATGAAAGATCCCGCCACTGGATCTGGGTGTAAACCCCGCTATAGAAAAATTAGGCAGGATGCATTGACGTAAAGCAGTATATATCCCTACCAATTTTACTATCTGCTTTACGCAAGTGTCTGTCATTTGCAGAATGCGGTCCCCAGAGAGTGAATTTAGTGACGCTATCCCGCACAGGGGGCTAGCATCTCTAAATTCACCCTCTGGTGACCTCATTCTGCTTAGACCTCATCTTCTAGGAAGTATCTAGTCTCAAATTAACATTGTTTTTACTTTTTCCCTTCTGTTCAGTTTCTATATTCCCTAATTTGCAGAAGATAAAATGCATTAATCGAGGTGACTAATGGGTGAATCACCAACTTCAACTGGGGAACAATCTGATCCTAGGTCTCTCATAGCAGTTGAGGCCTAAGCAGAATGAGGTTCCCAGAGGGTGAATTTGGTGACACTAGCCCACCCTATGTGGGTTGTGTCACTAAATTCACCCTCTGGGGACCTCATTCTGCAAATGACACACTATCTGTAGGCCTGAGTATTAACAATTGCACTATATATTTACAGGGAATTGAATACATTGATGCCAGTTTCAACAGACTAATGACCTTGGATGGAATGAAGGTGAATTTTTTTTTCCTTCTTATCTTCCTGTATCTTCAGGAAATTTCATTAGTACTTCTAAGTTTTGTGATGAAATTTTTTTTAAATCTGTAATTGTTTGGTCTTTAACCCTTTACCCAACAAACCGGCATAACCGGCCAAATAAAGCTTCAACAGCCTAAAATATCTTCGGTCTGTCTCAATAGAACCATACAAATATGGATGTCATTGGAACTGGCTCCTTGACCACATTGTGATAGTTACAGTTATGCCCTGTGCCAATGCATTCTCTTATATATGCGAGTCGACCATAGGTCGCCTCGCATATATAAGAGAATGCATTGGCCTAAAAAAAATCTTTTTTTTAACACTTTTTACCATTTTTATGTTTACCCATACCATAGTATGGTAAACATAGTGTCGTTGCCCGGATTGACCACTCGTCGTTGGTCCGTCTGTCTGTCCGTCTGTCTGTTCGTCTGTCCGTAGACACTTTACGAGTAATGCGATAACTCAAACATTTTTTATCCGATCGAAACCAAATTTTGTATATGGGTTTCTCAGCCCAAAATACAGATCGAGTTCGAATTTGGGTTTGATCCGAGATTTTGTTACAGAGTTATGGCCCTTTTTCAACTTAGAATTCACGCATTCTGCCATAACTCACACATTTTTTATCTTATTGGAACCAAATTTGGTATGTGAGTTTCACAGCCGAAAATACAGATCGAGTTCGAATATGGGTTTGATCCCATTAATTTTAAAGGAGTTATGACCCTTTTTCGTGAAAAAAAATCAAAACAAAAAAATTCAATTCAAACATTTTTTATGTGTACCCATACCATGTATGGTACACATAATGCTGACGTCCGGATCAACCATCCGTCGTTTGTCCATCCGTCTGTCTGTCCGTCTGTCCGTCTGTCCGTAGACACTTGCTATCCGATTCGATTACTTGAGTAGTTTTTATCGGATCATGTTCAAATTTTATGTGCATGTTTATGATGACACACCCCTCACCTGTATAGTTTTTGGTATCGATCGGTTGATCGGTTTAGAAATGATTAACACTTTCCATCCATACCTGGTCATATTCTATCTGATGCCATAACTCATGTATTTTTTTACCCATTGTGTTCATATTTTATATGCAGGTTTATGATGACACATGGCTCACCTGTATAGTTTTTGGTATCGATTGGTTGATCGGTTTAGAAAATAATTAACCCTGTTCACAAATGCTATCCGATGTATCAAAGTCAAACAATTTTCTTCTGATCTGCCTCATATTTCTTACCTAGGTCTTTCTTAGCACGTTCTTCATCTGTATGGATTTTGGTATTGTTTAGTTAACCCTTTCCACTCTTGTTTTTAAATAGAATTCATCCAAGCCAGGATGACTCAAACATTTTTAATCTGATCGACACCAATTTTGGTATATGAATTTCTGACCCCTAAATACAGATCAAGTGCGAATATGGGTTTGATCCAGTATATATTAACAGAGTTATGGCCCTTTATAATTCATACATCTTTTCCATGCACTATTAAATTTGAATGGAACAAGACACAACACACACCTGTGTTATTGGAAGGAGATAATTTATTGCTTTGGACACAGTGACCTGATACTGGTGGCTGCAGACTTAATATAAACATCTGTCAAACTTTGATTGATGTTAGACTCTTTATTCCAGTTCTGTTCTCTGTTGAAACCATGCAGTTCATGGCATTATTGTTTACAGAGACACTGTTGTTATAACTTAGAAAATAATTAATACAGCATTCCTTAGTTCCATCATATGATGTCATTGAAAATGATTAACCCTCTGCACACATCATATGGTCTTCTGATGTTTTTTATTTGATCATTCTCCTATTCTATGTACATGTTGATGGTGATCCACTTTTAATTTGCATGTATTTGGGATTAAAATTAACCCATTCGATTGACTCATATTATCTGATAGACATATATTAAATTATCACTTTAACTTTGAGCCAGGTTCAGTCAGTGTTTCAAGAAATGACCAATTGAAATTCATCATTAGAGGATATGTCTTATTTTGAAATTGCCTCAATTGCATTTGGGCTACAGGATAATATTAACAGTGCTGGGATTCTTGAGACTGACTTATTGTATGGGTTTCTAAATCCAATGACATGCTTTTTGTTGACTACTCTGTGTTTATCAGTTCATTAGTTTGGGTAAGATGAACCCCTTACTATCCAATTTGATAACTCAAATATTTCCATTGATTATGTTTATAGTTCTGGCACAGTTTATGATAACACACCTCTAACCTGCATAGTGAGGGTCATTTGGTTTATTTGCTTAAATATATTAACATCCTTCACCAATCCTGTGGACACAATGTGATAGCTAAATATTTTTTGCATGATAACTCTATAAATAATCACATCTGTGATAATCATGACACATTCTTCACCTGTATAGATTTTGGTATCGATCGAATGGTTGTGATAATATTAACCTTAACTTTAATTATATTTAAACTGTTCACAAACATATCTTTCTAATGATCAACTTACAAGAAAATTAACATTTATATCCAATCATTAGCAATCATATTTTATATCCAGGTCTATACATCCCTCACTTCTATAGTTGATCAGGTAATGATTGTTTTTTAGTGGTGAAATATTAATAGGTTGCTATGAATTTTTAATATGCAGCTGACACAAGATATTATAAACAAAAAAATAGCAATGATAATAAAAAAAACCCACACAATATGTAATGTCTCATGTTCCAATGTAATAAATAGATAAATTGAGTTGCTATGATGTTTATCTACCTAATTTCTTAACTATTTGATATTTAACAGCTATGGTGCTTCTCTCCGACTATGGATTGAGCTTAATTAGACTTATAACTCTATAAGACATACATGTATCTGTGTTGGAGTCACTAATAGGTTGAAATCAAAGCCACGTCTGTTAACATTGTGTTAATGTGAGCAAGGTGCCCAATAAGTGTGATTTCACTTGTGAATTAATAGTAAGGTGTGAATTGTTTAAAGTTTTGCACTCATGAAAAAGATGGGGTAAGGATATATGAAAATAGCTCATCGCTGTCGCCAAGGTATGGGTTAAACATCTGCCGATCGTGATCGGCCTCTCGTTTCTTACATTCTTTAACAATTTTATAATTTGTAATGTGTTAAGCCAATGCATTCTCTTATATATGCGGGGCGACCTATGGTCGACTCGCATATATAAGAGAATGCATTGGCACAGGGCCCTTCTGTTGGGTAAAGGGTTAAACTGAATTTGTTAATATCTGATACGTACATCTGTTCTTGGATCACAAAGATTATGATACTTTTATAAATATTTCATGAAATGAATTGAAATTCACTATAATAAATGAGAATTTGTGCAGCTCACTGAGTTAAGCACATATGAAGCAATGAACACTTATACTGAGTCACTGCCTCCATAACTCTGATATATCTATACGCCACTACCAGTAATCATATATGGTCACAGATACAATTTGTGTTGTGCTGTTCCAGAATGGCAGATCAAGAATTTTGGAGGAAGTGGGTTCGAACCCATGTTCAGACACTGTACGTATCCCAACTCTTGGTGAAAGGGCTTACTTTTTAAGGAATTCCTCGTAGCCGAGGTGGTTAGGTTTTGGATAAGATCATCGCAGTCTGGACTAGATAAGGTTGCACGGGTTCGAACCCCGGCATGGGCGAAAATCGGGAACGATTTTCGTGTTGACCTGGTTTGAGGGACATCTCAATGTGCCATTCCGATCGACTCATGGCCATTTCGATAAGAAATAAGAATTTGTTCATGCTTCATGCTCACTGAGTTAAGCACATTTGATGCCATGAACGTTCATACTGAATCCGTGCCATAACTCTTATATAATAGTTGAATTTAGAATGTGCCTAACTTATTAAAAGTTCAGGGTAATGTGTATATCTTTAACCCTTTCAGTGCTCTTAGAGCTCTTTTGATCAATGTATCACATTATTATAATCAAGAAATTTGAAAAATGATCAAGGAAATATGGGTTGATACAAAAATTGGACTTGGCACTGAAAGGGTTAAATTCTGATGATAAGTCTAGTTATCATTTTTATGCTCTAAATTTTTTCATTGCTTTTACAGAGTTTGATGAAATTGAATTACTTGGATTTGAGTTGGAACAAACTTCATAACACCAGAGAGGATGTCTCGATTCTCAGAAAGCATGCACCAAATCTAGAAACGCTTGACATAAGGAACAACAGATGGCAAAAGGTATATTTATGAGAGGGTCTTTTTCTGTTGCATGCTTTCTAGTTATATGCATTTCAATATTTACTTCAATGAGTGATTTAATGATGAAAAGTGTCCATTTTGCAATGTAATTACTAGTAACACTTTCTATACTAAATGGATTCTCCCACTCAGTCATAAACATATACAACAGAAGGGTCTATTATTCATCTGGAGGGATGTCCAGAAAATATGAGCTGATGACTTTCGATAGAAGAAGGAATCTTATTCGATGGTGGGAAATGTTCAGATAATAAGTTCAATAAATGACCTATGGTCGTTTTGTTGAACTTATGATCTGAACAATTGCTATGGGATAACTATACATGTACTTCATATTAAAAAGAATATATTACTAGCTGGTTGGCCCGACTTTGTCCGGGCTGTTTCCCCTCTGCTTTCCGTTGAAAGGTGCGATTTGACCTTGAATTGACCATTTTGAAGGTCAAGGTCAGGTCGGGGGTCACGATTTGACCCGTCAAAAACACTCCCTGGACAAAAGTATCCCTAGGTATCAAATTTTGTCGAAATCCGTCCGTTTTACCAGATTTTACCTTGAATTGACCATTTTGAAGGTCAAGGTCAGGTCGGGGTCACAATTTGACCCGTCCAAAACACTCCCTGGACAAAAGTATCCCTAGGTATCAAATTTCGTTGAAATCTGTCCGGCAGTTTTCCCGGCCATAGCTAACAGACAGACAGACAGACAGAAGTCCCAAAATATATATTAGACTAGCCGATGATCCCGACGTTGTCCGGGCTATTCAAAAACCAAATTTCAAGTCGATAGCTCTACCCGTTTCCGAGATCTGGTCTGCTCATGCGCGAAGCTGGCGTCGCACGGGCTAGGCGACCCGATAAAATTCGTATCCGGGCCAAGATACATTCACATACCAAATTTCAAGTCGATAGCTCCACCCGTTTCCGAAATCTCGTCTGCGCATGCGCGAAGCTGGTGTCGCACGGGCTCGGCGACTTGATAAAATTCGTATCCGGGGCAAGATACATTCACATAGCAAATTTCAAGTCGATAGCTCCACCCGTTTCCGAGATCTCGTCTGCGCATGCGCGAAGCGGGCGCCGCACGGGCTCGCCAATACGACAACGTCGACCGCCTGGTCAAACTACACGCACGTACCAAGTTTCGTCCCGATCGGTCGAGAATCGTAGATTTGTATTAATGACAGACAAACATACAGACAAACAAACAAACAAACAGACAGAGGTCTTCAAAATATATATGAGACTAGCCGATGAGCCCGACATTGTCCGGGCTATTCAAAAACCAAATTTCAAGTCGATAGCTCTACCCAGCCCGACGTTGGCCGGGCTATTAAAAAACCAAATTTCAAGTCGATAGCTCCACCCGTTTTCGAGATCTGGTCTGCGCATGCGCGAAGCTGGCGTCGCACGGGCTCGGCGACCCGATAACATTCGTATCCGGGGCAAGATACATTCACATACCAAATTTCAAGTCGATAGCTCCACCCGTTTCCGAGATCTCGTCTGCGCATGCGCGAAGCTGGCGTCGCACGGGCTCGGCGACCCGATAAAATTTGTATCCGGGGCAAGATACATTCACATAGCAAATTTCAAGTCAATAGCTCCACCCGTTTCCGAGATCTCGTCTGCGCATGCGCGAAGCGGGCGCCACACGGGCTCGCCAATACGACAACATCCACCGCCTGGTCAAACTACACACACGCACCAAGTTTCGTCCCGATCGGTCGAGAATCGTAGATTTGTATTAATGACAAACATACAGACAAACATACAGACATACAGACAAACAGACAGAGGTCTTCAAAATATATATGAGATAGAAAGGGTTGAAGTATCAGAGATGCGGGTTCTGCAAAACATTTTGTAAAAATTTGCTATTAAATCTAATTGATGTTTGTGAGACAAGCGGCAACAGAAACAAGAGGTTTTGCATATTTGTTTGCCTCGCGGAAGTTCTTTGATTAGTCTACTGCAGGTTCTAAAAATTTGCGTGTAATGTATTTAGGAAACGAGAATGTAATTTGACAACAACAAACCCATAAAATATAACAGGGCTGGGTCATTCTACAGATGTCCGGTACAATGTTTTGAGGCCTGGGTTAGTGGTGAGCCATGATGGGAGTACCTCATTCTACAGATGTCCGGTACAATGTTTTTAAGCCTGGGTTAGTGGTGAGCCATGATGGGAGTACCTCATTCTACAGATGTCCGGCACAATGTTTTTAGGCCTGGGTTAGTGGTGAGTCATGATGGGAGTACCTCATTCTACAGATGTCCGGCACAATGTTTTTAGGCCTGGGTTAGTGGTGAGTCATGATGGGAGTACCTCATTCTACAGATGTCCGGCACAATGTTTTTAGGCCTGGGTTAGTGGTGAGTCATGATGGGAGTACCTCATTCTACAGATGTCCGGCACAATGTTTTTAGTGCCTGGGTTAGTGGTGAGTCATGATGGGAGTACCTCATTCTACAGATGTCCGGCACAATGTTTTTAGGCCTGGGTTAGTGGTGAGCCATGATGGGAGTACCTCATTCTACAGATGTCAGGTACAATGTTTTTAGGCCTGGGTTAGTGTTGAGCCATGATGGGAGTACCTCATTCTACAGATGTCAGGTACAATGTTTTTAGGCCTGGGTTAGTGGTGAGCCATGATGGGAGTACCTCATTCTACAGATGTCCGGCACAGTGTTTTTAGGCCTGGGTTAGTGGTGAGTCATGATGGGAGTACCTCATTCTACAGATGTCCGGCACAATGTTTTTAGGCCTGGGTTAGTGGTGAGTCATGATGGGAGTACCTCATTCTACAGATGTCAGGTACAATGTTTTTAGGCCTGGGTTAGTGGTGAGCCATGATGGGAGTACCTCATTCTACAGATGTCCGGCACAGAGTTTTTAGGCCTGGGTTAGTGGTGAGCCATGATGGGGGTACCTCATTCTACACAATGTTTTTTGGCCTGCATTTAAAACATATCTCACAGGAGTCTTTATTATTTTATAGCCGGAAGGCATTAGGCTGCGAGTCATTGGTCGATTGAAGTCCTTGACCTTGCTAGATGGGCAGCCCGTTACGGAAGCTGAAGCAGCAGATGCTCTGAGAATGGTGGCCGGATCCCGTGTTTCCCAGGTGTCTCTGCTCAATCACGGGCGAACAGACATCATCAAACCGAAGTCACTAACGTTGCTCAGCACCTCCGATGTATACACCCAGATCAGTCGCAACAAGCCGGAGAAACTCAACGAGTATGATAATCAGTGGTATTATAAGGTGAGTAGAATGATACAGCGAGTATGATAATCAGTGGTATTATAAGGTGAGTAGAATGGTAGATACTAAATACTATACTAAATGGATTCTGCCATTCAGTTATAAATGTACACATTGGAACAGTCTATTATTCATTTGGAGGGGTTTTCAGGTAATAAAAGCTGATGACAAACAGAAAAAAAAAAGATATTGCAAGAGCAGAATGATTCATATTCATTGGTTGGAATTGTTCATATAATAAGTTCAACAAACAACCAATAACAGGCCTTTAGATTTGTCTAATTGGGCACACAGGGCAAACGATAGTCCAAGTCTTCTTGTACTAAAACCAGCTAAGATATTGGGATGGCGATGCTGGCGTTTAGTCCAAGACCGCCCTATATGCTCGCTTATGACACGGCTTAAGCGTTAGTGACCCGCTCAAATAAAACCACAATTATATGAAATAAAATATCACAATTGCGACAATAAACGGATATTTTCCGCAGAAGACATGCTATTTTATCTGAAACCCACATCAGTTGTGAATTTAAAACGGTAATTTAATGCGAAAAGAGACATTTACCTCAATGTTTACAATTTTTTAAAAGTATGCGAACTCGGTTGACCTCGCGAACTGTGTTCGGCATTTTCCGTTGAAAATATTCCGTAGATTTTGGACAACCACGCAAATTACGAAGAATTCTCCATTGTAATCGTAATTATGTGTGTCAATAAATAAAATAATAAATAGATTAATTAAACATTGAAGATATAAATGTAATACATTCAATAAATTACGGGGAATTACAACCCTCTCAAAGTTTAAAACAGTGTAAACACAACGAGTTATAGAATAAATAATATGGTGCTACATTTCCCACATTTGGTGGACTTCGGCGAAATTAAGATATATACTAAGCGAACAGAGCAATATACTGCTCTTGTTAAGCACACAAAAAATCAAACAAAATTTGTATAAATTTTTAACCTTAAGTTTGAAAAGTCCCACTAAAACGGATGAACTATATTTCGAAACTGTGTGATTCGGTTCTCCGATTATTTTATCAACACGAAAGTCAAAATGCACATGGATGAAAATCACACGGATGGAAAGTCAGACACAAGAGTTCTAATTTGCTCCAATTTTGACAAGTTGCTTGCGAAAATTGTCAACAAAACTACCGTTCTGATCCTCCATTATGTCATTAAGTTTTTAGTGCGGGAATTGTTCTGAAAGCACATAGAAAACTGGACTTTCGGGCGATCGGTTTTCGACATTTTTGTTCGGAAAACCCGCGCTATATATAGAAACGGAAAGTAGAATTCCCAGAACAAACAGCGGATTATGCCGAACTTATTCGGACCACTTCGGCTTTCGGTTAAAACGTAAACAAACAGAGAAACAAATCGATGTTTATGGCAATCAACCGGAATATTCTATGTGTAATTTAACATTAAAGTTAGATTATTATACACCATTGTGACCATAAGATGTAAGCCTTTCCGATGTATATAGCATCATGTATTGATTTGCTAGGTAAATCGAGTAAAATACACCACAGATTCCCGCCACAGATCGTGGGCGTAAGTCGTGTGGTAGGATTGGTATGCAAGCGGGCTTGGACTAAACGCCAGCATCGCCATCCCAATATCTTAGCTGGTTTTAGTACAAGAAGACTTGGACTAGGCAAACGATGGTTGGGTATGGATGGTTTGTAAAATTTATAAATTTAGACAAAAATGTCAAATCCTTCGCATTCGATTTCAGAGAATGATGGATTTCAGGATCATTTTTGTTTGATATCATGCAATATGGAATCATTTGAATGTTTCTTAGTACCACTGGTATATAAACATACAGTAATGCCCTAAATAATCGACTCCTTAACCACAGCAGAATTATGGGTAATTTTTCAGGATTTTGTTGGAAATATGGCTTGTTGCCATTCATCGGAAAGCTCTCACTGAGAGCTTTCCGATGTATGGCAAAAAGCCATATTTCTGACTAAATCCTGAAAAATTACCCATAATTCTGCTGTGGTTAAGGAGTTGATTATTTACTGCATTACTGTATAATAACAATCATGTTATACTTATAGTAATGTGCTGTTACAACAAATAGGGACAATTGTACATGTACAGAATAGTGATGGGGATACAAAAAACATTACTCATCATCCCTTTTATATCATCCAATTAGCTGAGGAATCATTTGCAGAACGAGGTCCCAAGAGGGTGAATTTAGTGATGCTATCCCGCAGTGTGGGCTAGCATCACCAAATTCACCCTCTTGGGACCTCATTTTGCATGGCCTAATCTGCTATGGGAGACATAGACTCAGATTTAAGTTCCCAAATGGTGAATATTGTGATATAAACATAGCTATGCAATGGCACAAACAGTCCTCCTCATGAAGAATTCCTTGCGGTAGCAATAAATTACTCCTGCATAACAGGTTACGGGAGCAATTGCTCCCGCAATTTACAAATAAATAACTTTTCATCTTATTGGTAAATTAAATAGTTATTACTGTATAAATAATTCAATTAAAATAAATCAATGAAAACAATACCAGTACTACTTGTTGTACTATTTTCGGCATCAAGTTGCTCGAAATACACAGCACTCAGGCGTATTTTGGTGTTTAAGTGCCACTGCAGTGTACATTTGGAAATAAAAGATGAACCGGCTTCCATTTTGTCAAACTGTTTTAAGGTTTTAAGGTTTTACCAGTAAGTTTTTTTCTGAATGCGGTACGAATGCTTGGCGCATGCTTTACAATAAGTTTTCGTGATGATTGTTTTGCAATCCCTGTTCTCAGTCTCATAACAAAAAGATTGTGGAAATTGTCCATGATAGGAACAGTGACAGGAAAACCATGATTATTTATTTTATTTTCAAAATGTGGTGCGTTCGATACGCTTTCCCAGAGTTTCCGGTGAGAATACATTCCGGCCAGAGATTCACACTAAAGCGCCGGTTTCCACTATGAAAAATGACAGGAGCGATACTTTGTGCCAGGGAAATTGAAAATCTGGGCGCTGCCGGTGCGAGCGCGATAGCGCCCGCTTCGTGAGGAGGACTGCACAAATTCCATTGTCATGTTAAATTTGGGCATATTTTGATATTTTGGGCCCAGAGTTTGCCGACTTGAATTTGGAGGAAAAATTAAGGTCTGTAATAAACAACTGTAAAAGTCAAGAACCCTGCCTTTCTATTTTAGGGCCAAACTTGTCGACCATGGCACTGAAAGAGTTAAACAGATTGATATAGTAATATTGTTCATCATTGAAAAGAATATTAAAAATAATTTGGTATGACTAAGCGACTTTATTTTCCCTCTTTTTTTTCAGATAACCATTCTTAACCTGAATGGCCAGCATCTTTCTAAGCTGTCGAATCTCGAACGACTGGAGAATCTTAAATTTGCTTCATTTGACGAAAATGATCTGACAAGGATAGAAGTATGTGTTAGTAACAAATATATGCTACAGGGTACTACTCAAGTAAAGGGTTTCATTAACCTTTTCATGATGGGAGCGGTGCTGGTGCAGCATTAAAGACCATGTGCCAGTGCATTCTCTTACATATGTGAATAGGGAGCCTCGCATATATAAGTGAATGCACTGTCTTACAATGTCAAGGCAAATATTGTTAGGCTAATGCATTCTCTTATGTATATAAGAGAATGCATTGGCACAGGGTTCTCGCAAAATTTCAGGAAGCTCCATACATGGAAGGGTTAAATTTCACTTGATTTACTGAATTTCCTTGAATAATGCCCATGAATTTATTCAGAATGAATTCAATTAGAATTTATTTTCGAGATGGAATCACTAATGTTAAAGGTTTAATTAACTTTCTGAAACCCTGGAAAAATTTTAAATTATGTTTTGCCGGCTTACCCCAACCGGCTGCTGTTGAAAAATAGGACATTTTTTTCATCTCACTATGAAAAAAATCATCATATTTTGTAGAGTTCTGCAATTTTTACGACAGTATCATGGATTCAACAGGCAGCCTTTGGTCGCAAAATCAACTAAAGACATCACACGAAGGCATCTGTTTGAATTTTCAGATGATGTATATAGAGAGAATACAACCTGCATCTTATTAGTCAATAATCTTTTATCGAATGAGTTGTGGATGACATCAGGATATATTTCACAAAAGCAGAGCTTGAGGGGAAATGTGACCAAGCACCTTCTGCAACAAGTTCTTTAAGAGATTCCAAAATATGATACAAGTTGTGTTCTGTATTTATTCCATACTCTTGTATCGGATAAGTTTAATCCATAACTGTGACTAAATTGTTACTATAATTACATTTAATGCGATTTAAGTCCGACGAAAAACCGGTAATTATCAGTGCATAACCAAAACGTATCATTGACATTATGTACTTTTGGCAACAACGTCAACTCGAAGTCATTCCGGCTAGTATTCCACTTGTGGTATAAAACAATTTGTATCGAATGGCTGGGATAGCGTTGAATACATGTGCCTCAACTCAATGGTGTGGAAATTAATAATTCAACCAATCTCAGATATTCACTGGGCTTTCTTTGTGTGACCCACATGACACTTGAGTCCACAAGAGGTACCATGTCTTGCCCACCGGACATAAGCTAATGATAGGCAGAGCACCCTCCTGTATAAGCAGTTTCAGAATCAGTCAGAAAGTTGAAATAAAATAAGCAAGAAAGCCTGACATCCTTTCGTATTTTGGTTACCGGTGTAACACGATAACTCCCCCCCCTGGGTATCTCCCCCCCCGGGGGGGAACATACCCCGGGGTATCTTCCCCCCCACCCTGGGTATCTTCCCCCCCACCACTCGTACATTTTTTTTCCCTCACTTATTTTATATTATTCTTACTCTATTAAATTGTTCTCATATAAAGTTAATTTCTCGCCATTTCATGACAATATAAAGCAAAATAAACGATAAAATCGTAAGGTAATATTTTGACATGTTTATGCTATTGTGTGAGGGGTTAAGTTAAACTTCAAAATATATATATATATTTTTTTAATAGTTTTCTCGGCATTTCTTACCATAATAATATAAAATAAGTGAGGGAAAAAAAATATATGAGTGGGGGGGGGAAGATACCCAGGGCGGGGGGGAAGATACCCCGGGGTATTATCCCCCCCGGGGGGGGGGAAGATACCCAGGGGGGGGAGATAAACTGTTACACCGGTTTACCAAATGTATCATACCTGAATTAAAGGTACACGCATTTATAGATAAGCTCTACATTTTCCAAATTTTATTGGTGTTGTCCCATCCATAACATTAAAAATTAAGTTAATTTCGCGCAAGTAAGATATATATACTTCATGACACAGTTCTTCCCATGAGGAATTCATAGCGAGAGCACTTATTTGCTCTCGCAATTCAGAAGACGGGTGTAATTGCACCTATAATATAATCGAAAGTTGTTTTTTTTCTCAAACAAAATGTCATTGTGGCATAGATCTATGTCCAGTTACACATTCACATGCCTCTAATTTAGCTGAGATGAGAAAGGTTCCAAATATACCTTTAAATAGATCAATATTGAACCAATGATTACAGTCATAAGCATTTTGACAAGAGGAATAAGTGCAAATTGTAGCACCCATGAATTGAAAAATGCAAGTGCATACGGCTGCAAGAGCAATCGCTCCCGTCTCCTGGGAAGGAATGATGACATATGTGACCCGCCATATCAAATCCAGACGTAAGTTGGGATTTTTTTACCCTATGCCAATGCATTCTCTTATATATGCGAGTCGACCATAGGTCGCCTCGCATATATAAGAGAATGCATTGGCCTAACAATTTTTTACAATTTTAATAATTTTTTCTTGTATTCTTTAACAATTTTATAATTTCACCCATAGAGAGCCCCAGACAAACATGAGCAGACGACACTCTTCTATATGCTTCTATATATGTGTGGGGCTCCCTGCAGGGTAATGGATGTTTTTTATTTTATGTCCTAAAAATTGTAAGAAACATTTATTTTAAAAAAATGATAAAAAATTGTTAGGCCAATGCATTATCTTATATATGCGAGGCGACCTATGGTCGACTCGCATATATAAGAGAATGCATTGGCACAGGGTAAAAAAATCCCGACTTACGACTGGATTTGATATGGCAGGTCACATATAAAGCACTAACAGCTTTTCCCTTGAACATTTCTATTTCAGGGCCTGGAGTCTTGTACCCGCTTAGAGGAGCTCTCTCTACAGAATAATTGCATCACTAAAATAGAAGGCGTATCTAAACTACTACAGCTACGCAGATTGAGCCTGGGTCAGAATTACATTTCTTCTCTGGACACCGCAGGTTTCCACAGCCTCAGTCACATTCATTACCTGTCACTCGAGGATAATAGAATTACCTCCCTTCACGGTCTGCAGCGATTGGTGTCTCTGATTGAGCTGTATTTGGGAAACAACAGTCTAGTCAACATCAGAGAAGTGTATCTACTCAAGGTAAATAAACAACAGTCTAGTCAACATCAGAGAAGTGTATCTACTCAAGGTAAATAAACAACAGTCTAGTCAACATCAGAGAAGTGTATCTACTCAAGGTAAATAAACAACAGTCTAGTCAACATCAGAGAAGTGTATCTACTCAAGGTAAATAAACAACAGTCTAGTCAACATCAGAGAAGTGTATCTACTCAAGGTAAATAAACAACAGTCTAGTCAACATCAGAGAAGTGTATCTACTCAAGGTAAATAAACAACAGTCTAGTCAACATCAGAGAAGTGTATCTACTCAAGGTAAATAAACAACAGTCTAGTCAACATCAGAGAAGTGTATCTACTCAAGGTAAATAAACAACAGTCTAGTCAACATCAGAGAAGTGTATCTACTCAAGGTAAATAAACAACAGTCTAGTCAACATCAGAGAAGTGTATCTACTCAAGGTAAATATCTTGCCCAAGCTGGCCCAAGATAAGTTTTGTAACTTGTGTCTCAATACCTAGTCCAAGTTTTCTATGACATAAACCAGCTACTGAATTCGGTTAGGATAATGACGTCTAAGTCCAGTGTATTTGTCTTTCTATATCAGGGTTTATTGTTGTCCCGCTCCTAAAAATCCCCAATAACTGTAAATAAAATGTCACAATTGTGACAGAAACCGATTTATTCCACACCCTTTGACGTGAGGTACATGTATTCAACGGAATCCCAGCCATTGAATACATAGTAGTGTATACCTCTAGTGGAATACAAGCCGGAACTATTCTTGTTGACGTTGTCACCAAGAAGGATGACGTACATTACGTCGATAATCCGCTTCCGGTGATCCCCCCATAATTACTGGCTATTTGTCAGACTTAAATCACAATAAAGGTGGCTATAGTAACAATGGATATTACATTCATGGATTGAACTTATCTGACTGAACGGTGTAGAATAAATACAGAACACAAGTTGCATCATAATCTCGAATCTTTTATCGAACTCGTTGCGGACGGCGCAAAGTTATATTTTGCTCGAGCTACGCTCTCGCGAAATATATCCTTGCGCCATCCACAACTCATTCGATAAAAGATTCTCGATTAAGATGCGCGTTGTGTTCTGTATTTATTCCATAGCAAACATTATATTTGTTCTTAACTCCACAAAAGTTATCAACTGAAAGTAGTAATGTCATGTGAAAAATATATTTTATCACAATGTTTACATAAATACAAACTCATTTGACCTCGGGAAGTGACTGAATTAAATGTAAACAAACCAAGGTTTCTTGTAATTATTCGACAATTTAATAAGAATGTTAAGATAAATTTACTTCATTATGACCAAAAGATGTCATTCTTTCCGATGTATGTAGCATTGTATTGACTTGTGGTGTAAAATGGATTAAAAATGACAACACCACGAACACACCACTGGATCTGGGCATAAAGTCTGCTATAGAGGGAGATATACACGGGATTTCAACATAAAACAGCATTATCCCAACTGATTTCACATCGAATACCATGCATTTAACCCTTTACCCAACAAAACGGCCAAAAACGCCCAAATAAAGCTTCAACAGCCTAAAATATCTTCGGTCTGTCTCAATAACACCATACAAATATGGATATCATTGGAACCGGTTCATTGACCACATTGTGATGGTTACAGTTATGCCCTGTGCCAATGCATTCTCTTATATATGCGAGTCGACCATAGGTCGCCTCGCATATATAAGAGAATGCATTGGCCTAAAAAAATTCTTTTTTTAACACTTTTTACCATTTTTTCTTACATTCTTTAACAATTTTATAAAAAAATTTCTTACATTTTTTAACAATTTTTATAATATTTTTCTACATTCTTTGACAATTTTATCATTTTTAATATGTGTTAAGCCAATGAATTCTCTTATATATGCGAGGCGACCTATGGTCGACTCGCATATATAAGAGAATGCATTGGCACAGGGCCGTTCTGTTGGGTAAAGGGTTAACCCTTTCTATACTAAATACTCATTGATGAGTAGTTCAGGAAATGTTCAGATAATAAGTTCAACAAGCGACCATATGTTGTTTGTTGATGTTATTATCTGAACAATTCCCACAAATGAATAGGAATCATTCTGGTCTTGTATTATCTGTATTTCTGTCTTGTCGTCTAGTTTTATTACCTGAACGCCCCTCCAAATGAATAATTGACTGTTTCAATGTATGCTTTTATACTTGAACGGGAGAATCCATTCAGTATAGAAAGTGGTTAATTGGATGCAAATAAATATGTTTACATCAACTAGCTCAGAATATTATCGTTGAAAGTTATACTACTGCACATTCCTTGAGTTCTTGAAATTCTATTTTCAGACGCTCCCAAACTTGGTTATTCTCGATTTATGGGGCAATCCTATAGCCGGAGAAGTGGAGAACTACAGACTCTTTGTTATCTATCATCTGAAGACTCTAAAAGCCCTGGATGGAATGGCTATTGTAAGTTCAGTATCGTCCACTGCATATGTAGACATAAATTTCAAATCACATTATTCATTGTTGTGTTGTTGATTTTCGTTGTATACTAAGCAAACCGTATATGGTTTTTGATGGAAATCAGTAAACAATTTTAGTTTCAATTGCAAATGCAAAAGCTGACATAATTTATGTCCTTGCTCTTAGTGAAAAATCCATCCTAAGTAATTCCAGGTTGCAATACTCTAATTGAAAATGTGAGTCAGGAACCTGCCTAGAGGTTTATAATTGGGAGAAGTCACTTCTCCCTTAGGGATCTGCGAATAGGGCATTTTGAAATTGAATCTCGATATCGAATCTCCTTCCTGATATCAACATCGAATCGAATCTCGAATCGAATCAGCTAGTGATTGACATTGTTTACCAGTGTTTATTTAGGTGTCTCATGACAACAAAACTGCAAAATTCTTAAACAATGTTGCAACTTGTATTTTCTTTTGGAAAATCATGACATAGGCAAGTCGCTCTCAGTCTCATGGAGGGTTTTGGATATGTTGCATTGAATTTCTATCTAAATGTGTCATGGCGAACATGACAGTAAGACACTGAAAGACAGTTCAATCAACGTATCACAAACTCCATGGAATGGAAATCACTTGTCTACATTATTTAATGGAGATAATAAAGATTGACACACTTGGGATCTGTGTACACCATTCAGCTATATAATTGTTGTAGTCCGATACCAATGGTAGTTATCTGTTAAACGTTTCACTCCACAATAGATCAAACATCTACATCACATATTTTTAGTAATTGTCATCACGGAACAAAACAGACATAAATTACAAGTGTTAAATGTTATCAAAAAGATTCAACGGATCGAAAGTTTAAAACTTGGTGCAACACGCTCAATTTCCCGGGAACAGAAACTGAAAGTAGGAAATTGCTAGGAATTCTGCCGCAGCACTGTTGCATGGAAGATAACTGGTCTCACTTAATGACGTCCATTTAAAACGTAATATACCGGCTGACATTGAATTATATTCATATAATCTGAATTGGATATCTGAAGTTCTAAACATAAGGTAATAAATTGAGTTCCGCATCTAGCGATCACGCACCATGTAGACAATTTATATGGTGTAGTCTGTAGATACAGATTACAAATATATGCGGCGATTGATCACCATCACGGGTTGCGATTGAATCACAAAAATTGCATAAAGCATGTCTATTCTGAACGGCATACATTCAAAATGACCTACGTTGGCTAATTTGGCAACCTTGTGCTTCAATTTTTGTGATTTCAGGTCATTTGGCATGTGCTGTCTAGACGCAAATAACGAGACTACATCTTGAAACCTTCTGTTGCCCGATATCGACATCGAATCGAATCCCGAATATTCGCAGGTCCCTATTCTCCCTGATTGGTTATTAGGGAGAAATGGTCTGTTATCAGGGAGAAGTGGTCTGTTATTAGGGAGAAATGGTCTGTTATCAGGGAGAAGTGGTCTCTTATCAGGGAGAAGTGGTCTGTTATCAGGGAGAAATGGTCTGTTATCAGGGAGAAGTGGTCTGTTATTAGGGAGAAATGGTCTGTTATCAGGGAGAAGTGGTCTCTTATCAGGGAGAAGTGGTCTGTTATCAGGGAGAAATGGTCTGTTATTAGGGAGAAATGGTCTGTTATTAGGGAGAAATGGTCTGTTATCAGGGAGAAGTGGTCTCTTATCAGGGAGAAGTGGTCTGTTATCAGGGAGAAATGGTCTGTTATTAGGGAGAAGTCATAAATGCTGAAGTTCAATTTAATTTATAGCATCACCTTTTTGTGATGCAATGTTTTATGCAATACAAGAGCCCATTCATAAAACCATTATAGTGAGTATGAACAACATTATAATTAGTATGAACAACATTATAATTAGTAAATACACTTCAAATATGATGTTTTGAAATATTGCGTACTCGTTTATGAGAGAGAAGTCACTTCTCCCTGGGACAAAAATAGAGAGAAGTGACACATTTTAGGAGAATATTTCTCCCAAGTCGCCGTCTAGACTGGTCCCTGTCTCCCAAGTCGCCCTCTAGACTGGTCCCTGTCTCCCAAGTCGCCGTCTAGACTGATCCCTGTCTCACAAGTAGCCGTCTAGACTGGTCCCTGTTTCCCAAGTAGCTGTCTAGACTGGTCCCTGTCTCCCAAGTCGCCGTCTAGACTGATCCCTGTCTCACAAGTCGCCCTCTAGACTGGTCCCTGTCTCCCAAGTCGCTGTCTAGACTGGTCCCTGTTTCCCAAGTCGCTGTCTAGACTGGTCCCTGTCTCCCAAGTCGCCGTCTAGACCGGTCCCTGTCTCCCAAGTCGCCGTCTACATGGTCCCTGTCTCCTAAGTTGCCCTCTAGACTGGTCCCTGTCTCCCAAGTCGCTGTCTAGACTGGTCCCTGTCTCCCAAGTCGCTGTCTACACTGATCCCTGTCTCACAAGTCCCTGTCTAGACTGGTCCCTGTTTCCCAAGTCGCTGTCTAGACTGGTCCCTGTCTCCCAAGTCGCCGTCTAGACTGGTCCCTGTCTCCCAAGTCGCCGTCTACATGGTCCCTGTCTCCTAAGTCGCCCTCTAGACTGGTCCCTGTCTCCCAAGTCGCTGTCTAGACTGGTCCCTGTCTCCCAAGTCGCCGTCTAGACTGATCCCTGTCTCACAAGTCGCCGTCTAGACTGGTCCCTGTCTCCCAAGTCGCTGTCTAGACTGATCCCTGTCTCACAAGTCGCTGTCTAGACTGGTCCCTGTCTCCTAAGTCGCCCTCTAGACTGATCCCTGTCTCCCAAGTCGCTGTCTAGACTGGTCCCTGTCTCCCAAGTCGCTGTCTACACTGATCCCTGTCTCACAAGTCCCTGTCTAGACTGGTCCCTGTTTCCCAAGTCGCTGTCTAGACTGGTCCCTGTCTCCCAAGTCGCCGTCTACATGGTCCCTGTCTCCTAAGTCGCCCTCTAGACTGGTCCCTGTCTCCCAAGTCGCTGTCTAGACTGGTCCCTGTCTCCCAAGTCGCCGTCTAGACTGATCCCTGTCTCACAAGTCGCCGTCTAGACTGGTCCATGTCTCCCAAGTCGCTGTCTAGACTGATCCCTGTCTCACAAGTCGCTGTCTAGACTGGTCCCTGTCTCCCAAGTCGCTGTCTAGACTGATCCCTGTCTCACAAGTCGCTGTCTAGACTGGTCCCTGTCTCCTAAGTCGCCCTCTAGACTGATCCCTGTCTCACAAGTCGCCGTCTAGACTGGTCCCTGTTTCCCAAGTCGCTGTCTAGACTGATCCCTGTCTCCCAAGTCGCCCTCTAGACTGGTCCCTGTCTCCCAAGTCGCCGTCTAGACTGATCCCTGTCTCACAAGTCCCTGTCTAGACTGGTCCCTGTCTCACAAGTCGCCCTCTAGACTGGTCCCTGTCTCCCAAGTCGCTGTCTAGACTGGTCCCTGTCTTACAAGTCGCCGTCTAGACTGGTCCCTGTCTCCCAAGTCGCCGTCTAGACTGGTCCCTGTCTCACAAGTCGCCGTCTAGACTGGTCCCTGTCTCCCAAGTCGCCGTCTAGACGGATCCCTGTCTCCCAAGTCGCCGTCTAGACTGGTCCCTGTCTCCCAAGTCGCTGTCTAGACTGGTCCCTGTCTCCCAAGTCGCCGTCTAGACTGATCCATGTCTCACAAGTCGCCGTCTAGACTGATCCCTGTTTCCCAAGTCGCTGTCTAGACTGATCCCTGTTTCCCAAGTCGCTGTCTAGACTGATCCCTGTTTCCCAAGTCGCTGTCTAGACTGGTCCCTGTCTCCCAAGTCGCCGTCTAGACTGGTCCCTGTCTCCCAAGTCGCCGTCTACATGGTCCCTGTCTCCTAAGTCGCCCTCTAGACTGGTCCCTGTCTCCCAAGTCGCTGTCTAGACTGGTCCCTGTCTCCCAAGTCGCCGTCTAGACTGGTCCCTGTCTCGCAATTCGCCGTCTAGACTGGTCCCTGTCTCGCAAGTCGCCGTCTAGACTGGTCCCTGTTTCCCAAGTCGCCGTCTAGACTGGTCCCTGTCTCCCAAGTCACCGTCTAGACTGGTCCCTGTTTCCCAAGTCACCGTCTAGACTGGTCCCTGTCTCCCAAGTCGCCGTCTAGACTGATCCCTGATGTGAGTCTTGATTCAATGGTGGAGATTCTGTTGAATGCATGTAATTCATGTTGGTGGGTGTGAAATAAATACATAGAGCAACACAAGTGTGTGACCTGGTTAAAGTTATTGCACGAGTTTGTTGGATCGTGATGGCACAACAGAGCTGTAGGTTCGAGTGCAAAAAACTAACCTCTTCAGATGACTGTCGTTCATCGTGCAGATTAATGTTTAAAGTAGAGTATACTGCATAACAATGACGACCATTTCAGTTACAGTTAGCATCGTCGTCACGGACGTTTTCAATGTAATCGGCGTGTATTGTTGACAAGTCAAATTTTTTTATTGAGCAGTTTGAAACCTTCTGTAATTTGCTGTAATTCTCAAAGATAAACCAATGGGTGTGCAATAAATAGTTCCTTTGTCACAAATTGTGTGGTTAACGAAGAAACTGTACACTGATAAATATGATCTAATTGTTACATTACTGAGGTTCATGCATTCTCCAGTAAGAAGCAATATTTCCAGATTATTTTCTGATTTCTTTTCCTACATTTGTCAACGCATATGTGAAAAGGGTACCCCCACTGGGCAAACAACCGAGTGTTAACATTTACCAATCCTTGTCAAACAGTGACCCTCTTATTAGCAGTTACTTCATTTTTAATATAAAAAAAATGCAAAAACAATGCTCGAACCATCATTGGCAGCTCGATCCTCTGATTGATTATCTCGAAGTGGATTTTCTGAAACATTTGTAACTGATATAGATTCCGGAGTTTAAAATAATAGATATGAATCGAGAACACCTATCTCGAAAAGTTTCTAACAATTATATTTAGAATTTCTTATCACATCTGCATTACAATTTAATGGGCTATTTTTATTACAAGTCTGCGCGAAAACATTCAGAGCATACCAAAATCATACCAAGAAGGACAACTCTATCTTGTTAGCACCCTCAATCACAGCATATTGCATTTTAACTTTAGATTTGACCACGAACTTACGATAAAAATAAATCACTATATTATGCCTTTATAGACAAATACTATACCCAATCTTCAGATTTATATCTATTTTATTCACAAAATGGCTGTATGTGGATTGATAAAAATTATGTTGTTGTTGTAATTGTGACCTGGTTCATGCTGGCCAGGAAATTCTTTCGCCATTTTTTGGGCAAATTGCAAATCCAAAATATTGGATCATCGAGAAAACAGAAACTCTCTGAAATAACTGAAAAATAGCGAGTTGGTCAAAAAAATGTGCACGGATGGGAACTGCAAAAACTGAAATAGGTCTAGCCGGCAACGTATATAACAGCAGTAATGTGTTGTCACTTGATTAAGAAAGTACACCGTTCTAGCAGATAATCATCATTGTTTTGATAAGTAACCATGCGTGACTTTAGGTTAATTATTCATACACAGGCCGCGAGCAACTGCTGAATACCTGTTAACGGATTAAGAGTTTCATGGAGATCTGAAGATAATTTGAGAGGCGATTGTGGCCAAATGTGATTTTCTTGGGCAATTTTCCAGAATAATGGCCAATTTGGGCACCAACAGCGTGAACCTTGCGGGAAAGACAGAGCATCTTTAAATTTCTGTGTTTCTGTTTAGATGAGAACAATGAGGGGAATGTAGCTAAGGATACGTTCGGAGGCCGATTAACGAGACCATCTTTAACCCTTTACCCAACAGAACGGCCCTGTGCCAATGCATTCTCTTATATATGCGAGTCGACCATAGGTCGCCTCGCATATATAAGAGAATGCATTGGCTTAACACATTAAAAATTATCAAATTGTTAAAGAATGTAAGAAAAATGGTAAAAAGTGTTAAAAAAAGATTTTTTTTAGGCCAATGCATTCTCTTATATATGCGAGGCGACCTATGGTCGACTCGCATATATAAGAGAATGCATTGGCACAGGGCATAACTGTAACTATCACAATGTGGTCAAGGAGCCGGTTCCAATGATATCCATATTTGTATGGTTCTATTGAGACAGACCGAAGATATTTTAGGCTGTTGAAGCTTTATTTGGCCGGTTTTGGCCGGTTTGTTGGGTAAAGGGTTAACTCTCCGTGTTTCTGATTACAGGAGAACAATGAGGGGAATGTAGCTAAGGATACCTTCGGAGGCCGATTAACGACAGATTTCATCGCTGAGAGAATAAGTCATTCTAACTTCCCAGATGTGCGTGAATTAGACCTGCCAAACTGCTCCATACGAACAGTCGATATGGGCACCGGAGAGCAATTCATGAATCTACGAAGGTGTGCTTTCTCATCGTTTTATGTTGAATTGATGTTCTTCATGTATTGTTACCCAAGCCTGCAAATAGTGTGTCTGTCATTTGCAGAATAAGGTCCCAGAGGGTGAATTTACTATCATCTCCATTGTGGTTTATCATACAACAATAAACCGATCACCGAACAATACAATGGTAGAATGGTTTCTCCATCAGAAGGGCACACCACAGGAGGATTTAATAGTAATCCCTCCAACCATCAGTACTAAATGCTATGAGATTAACTGCATCTTATAAACCTTATAAAACACCACTAATATAATTATGTTGTAAGAGTTTCCTAAAATTATTGGTATTGATTGACCAGTTTTTTTTCAAATTGGTTAAGGAATTAAAAAGTGACTTGCCAAAACTTTTGCCAAATGAAAATATTTTTTGCCAAATGTGAATTATTTTTGCCATTAGCAAATTTGGCAGTGGCAGCGCGAACCCTGAATGGGAGACCTAGGATCAGATTGAAGTTCCCCACCGTCTGGGTACCTCATTCCACAAATGACAGACATACTATTTGCAGGCTTGCTGATACCAAACTGATCAGGCAACAAGTTCTCTCACTTTAACTTTAAAAGGGTTTGGCCCTTATTGTGATGTCCCGCGTGTAGCAACATTTGTTAAACAACGTAATTCTACAGACATTGGTGGAATCGGGAATGTATCTACGCAAGCCAGCAAAGACTGTGACAATTTGTTGCTGAAATGGAAGAATTTTCTCTGAAATTCGTTAGGATAGTGATATTAGTCACCTATTTTCGTGGGACTATACATAATTCCAAACGTTGTCTCTGAACATGACTTCTCGGACGAATAATCGTGTGCATGATACGCAGTCACAGACTTCTAACAACGAAACTAAACAGTGTGGAACATGTTCAATGGACTTGAAGAATGTAAAATTTGATACATGTAATTTATCAAATAATAGTTTTATGAGTAACTAAGACTTATTCAAACTATATACCATTAGGATTATATCCAAGTGTGTCGCTTTAAATCACCCATAACAGGAAGTAATAATTTGTTTGTGCATGCACAACGAAACTTCCTTATTTCGACAAAACTTCCTCATTTCGATGTAATTTCCTCGTTTCGATGTTAACATTCCTTTGATCCATCGGCGTGCGTACGCAGGAGAAATAAAACGGACTAAAAATAGGTCAGCACAAGAGATTAATGCTGGGGTCATTCATGCGTGGCTAATCTGGGCAAGTATACTGTAAGAGCGGTTAGTGGGTGACCAAAAAGTTAACCCTTTACTCCTGTGGTTTTACAAATAGAGATATATCCATATAAGTTCAGGCTTTCTTTAAGGAAAAATGTGCTTTTCTTATAAAAATAATATTTTCATTATAAATCACAATGATTTTGAAATTTTATTACCTCCAACAAACTGTGGAGGAACTTAAATTCATGATTATTTGATGACTTTTTCATGTGTGTTACTTTAATATCTTCTCTAGCATCAATCTGGAGCATAACAACCTGACATCATTCAGCGGCCTGGTCCACCTAGTCAACTTGAGGGTAAGTATCATCACGGTCCGTAATCACGTGGTTTCAAAGTTGTGAGTACCACCAATTCAAAATGGCCAAGGCGAGTGCAAACACACAAAAACATAATATATAAGGAACTGACACAAAACGTAGCATTTTGACTATTGTGAGCATTTGCTAGTTTATTTTAAAAACAAGTTGATATATTATTTGTTCGGAAATACTTAGTGGTTTTCTGTAACATTCTGACCAAAGTTTCCAGTCGGAGGTATGTGGAATACACCAGTTCATACATCTAGGAAAATCCTCCAACTGACAACTTGGGTTAGAATGTTAGAGCAAACAACTGTGAGTTTGGACACAAATGAGGTAAACACTTATTTGAAAGTATAGGATATGCTCATAGCTGCCAAAATACTTTGTAATAGGTCATATCTTAGTTTATTACCTTTTTCCTCGTTTCCGGTCACGTTTGCGATTACCTCGGCCATTTTAAATGTGTGATACTCAGGGCTCATTATTTAATTTGTATTTATCAGGAAAAGGTAACAAGACTCTTGCACCCCAATTGGTTTATTTTTGCGAAATACTGTAAAATACAGATTTTAGAATGTTCAATAAAAAAATTATGTCTTTGAACAATACAAACCAATTACTTTGACAACGTCAATTTTAACAGAACATATTTAAACTTGACTAAATTATGAGGTATATTTGGTTCGTTTTGGTTACTCATGTCACTTCCCTTGTCTTGTGGTCACAAAGGATGAAAGATGAAGAGCCATCGATGTCATGTTTCATATAGCTAATCGCGGCAATGTTCGATTAAGTATAATGTTTAAAATGTACTTATGCTATGCTGTACCAAAATAATAAAATTTTATAGGGGTCTCATGAGACCACCTTTGTGAATAGAAAGGACTATACCATGTAGTTCAGTGTTTAATTATCTATTTTATACCATAATTGCCTATTCTATTGTGCGTATAACACCTATTTTGTAAATTTCATCTTTACGCCCTACTGTGGGTATACAGCTTCCTACTGTTGGTATAAATTTCTACTGTGGGTGTAAATTACCAAACGTGATTTTGTGTGTTAAACGTTTATACCCATAGTAGAACTACATCGTAGTTAGCAAAATAGTTCTTATGTTACATTCATTTAAAATTGGAGATTGTCATGATATCAATTAGGTATGATGAAAATTGCTTGCATTTCAATCAAATGTAACATTCTAATGTTATATGAACTAGGAAACATATGAATGGTAATATCAAGAGACTGATGGCTCAGAAACAGGCTGACATCATGACGTAACTGTATGCATCACTACGTGTGACGCATATTCCTGATAGTGTCGTGTGTGTGTGTCTCTCGGTAAGGATACACATTAAAAGTAAACAGCGGATTAGTTGATTTCGCGCAAAAATAAAAATAATTATTGCATAAATAAAATACACCCATGGTAGCAGTGAGTACAAAATTTTCACCACTCGTGGTATTATGGTTTTAACCACTCGCCAAAAGGCTCGTGGTTAAAACCACAATTCCACTCGTGTTGAAAATTTGGTATTCTTGGCTACTGTGGGTGTATTCTATATAGGGAATATGTATTTTCTATTGAAAATGTTATATTCATTGGTGGGAAATGTTCAGATAATAGAACTTTTTATCTGAACATTTCCTAACGGAACTACTCATCAATTTAACATAATGATTTTACTACATTTGATATAAATATTGCAGGTTCTGTGTTTAAATCATAACCACATAGAATGCATTGTTGCCAAGCCAAAAGCAAAGAGGAGTGGGGTGACTAAGATTAACGCTCAAGACCTGTACGGTCCAGACACTTATACACCAATACTGGAGAGTGTTGAGGTTCTACATCTTGGGTAAGTGCATTAACCCTTTCAGTGCCAGGTCCGGTTTTTGTATCAACCCATATACCCTGTGCCAATGCATTCTCTTATATATGCGAGTCGACCATAGGTCGCCTCGCATATATAAGAGAATGCATTGGCCTAACAATTTTTCATCATTTGTTATTATTTTTTACAATTTTAACAATTTTTTCTTATATTTAACAGAATTATTTTGTAGGTTTAGTGCCAGGGAATCTTACGTTTTTCATGGGCATCAAAATTATTACTATGAATACTTGGTGATAGTTTTGAGTTATAACATGCCCCTAAGGTTTTATCCAGTTTGTTTTTAAATTCGCTATAGCATGCTTAAGCAAACCCAAAAATAATTCAACCCAAAAAAAAGAAGAAAAAAAGAGAAGATTTTACAGACCGTAAATTAGGGCCGATGAGATCGGCCCCTGGCACTGAAAGGGTTAAGTTCACATCATATTTTAATATCTGAATGAATTGTAATATGTCTAACATAGTATATACCTGCTTAACCCGTTCATGACGGGAGCTGTCCTGGATGTTGCAGAGATAAGGTGATATTAAAGAGCCCTGTCTTACAGCTTTCCATATTTCCATATGCCTGGTTATTACTTTATACCGTATTTCCATATGCCTGGTTATTACTTTATACCGTATTTCCATATGCCTGGTTATTACTTTATACCGTATTTCATATGCCTGGTTATTACTTTATACCGTATTTCATATGCCTGGTTATTACTTTATACCGTATTTCATATGCCTGGTTATTACTTTATACCGTATTTCATATGCCTGGTTATTACTTTATACCGTATTTCATATGCCTGGTTATTACTTTATACCGTATTTCATATGCCTGGTTATTACTTTATACCGTATTTCATATGCCTGGTTATTACTTTATACCGTATTTCATATGCCTGGTTATTACTTTATACCGTATTTCATATTCCTGGTTATTACTTTATACCGTATTTCATATGTCTGGTTATTACTTTATACCGTATTTCATATGCCTGGTTATTACTTTATACCGTATTTCATATGCCTGGTTATTACTTTATACCGTATTTCATATGCCTGGTTATTACTTTATACCGTATTCCATATGCCTGGTTATTACTTTATACCGTATTCCATATGCCTGGTTATTACTTTATACCGTATTTCATATGCCTGGTTATTACTTTATACCGTATTTCATATGCCTGGTTATTACTTTATACCGTATTTCATATGCCTGGTTATTACTTTATACCGTATTTCATATGCCTGGTTATGACTTTATACCGTATTTCATATGCCTGGTTATTACTTTATACCGTATTTCATATGCCTGGTTATTACTTTATACCGTATTTCATATGCCTGGTTATTACTTTATACCGTATTCCATATGCCTGGTTATTACTTTATACCGTATTTCATTCTTAAAAACAGTTGTTGATTTCTGTAAACTTGAGATGACCAATTTTAGTCGAGTTCTTTTGAACAAACATCAACCGATTCCATTCATATTTTGTATATGAATCTTCAGAACAATATCTGGATTGAGTTCGAAAATCAGATTTGTCCGATTTTTTTACCTAACTTCGGGCCCTTAGTTTATCTATTTTGAGCAATTTTATGACTGCTTGTGCGATAACTTAGACAAATGTCAACTGATTCCATTCATATTTAGTGTATGTATATTTCACAACAATATCTCTATTAGATTTAAAAAAAACAGATTTGTCTGATTTTTAGTCGAGTTTTATTTAAAGGGAGGGACCATTGGCGGGCCTCTGGGTAAGTTAGGCAGTCGGCCCTAAACTATGTAACATAGCTGTTTGATAACAGTTTTGTATTCTGACCATTAACTCCAGTTTGGATAATTTAATCTGAACCAAAGTTGTATGTGTGTTTCCAGGCCAAGTTTGAATATGGGTTTCGGTCCAATTATTTCAACATGAGTATAACCCTTTTTCGACTTAGAATTTGCCTGATTTCATAACATGTTGGTTTCTGATCTATAACTCCAAATTCAAATATGGGTTTCAACCAATTATTTTTTTACATATGCGACCCGCCATATCAAATCCAGTCGTAAGTCGGGATTTTTTTACCCTGTGCCAATGCATTCTATTATATATGCGAGTCGACCATAGGTCGCCTCACATATATAAGAGAATGCATTGGCCTAACAATTTTTTATCATTTGTTTTAAATAAATGTTTCTTACAATTTTTAGGACATAAAATAAAAAACATCCATTACCCTGCAGGGAGCCCCACACATATATAGAAGCATATAGAAGAGTGTCGTCTGCTCATGTTTGTCTGGGGCTCTGTATGGGTGAAATTATAAAATTGTTAAAGAATACAAGAAAAAATTATTAAAATTGTAAAAAATTATTAGGCCAATGCATTCTCTTAGGCCTAAAAAAAAAATACGTTTGTTTCCGTCAACCCGACCGACCCTATTTTAAACCGCCGTATTTAAATTTTTTTTTTTTTTTAATTTAGGTCCCAATTCATATCATAACAAGATGCAAAACATTTATATATTTATATATATTGACATAAGAAATTTAAGTTTACAAAAAGATTTAAGTTTTACAGTTGGAATCATACTGTAAAGTATGTTTGGATTTATCTAGCTTTCATCTGTGAAAACTTCAAATAATTTGAGTTCAGGTATGTTATCATTCAGCGTTCAGACTTCAGTATTTCAATCAATTACAGCACAGGAACATTAACAATTTGATCAAATCAACCTGGTTATCAAGTGGGATCTCATAATACCAAAAGAAAAATTAACATAGAGATTAGTACCATATATAGTCATTACTACCTTAATACATGTACATTGTTTCTGTACTACATGTACATGTAGTATTTCTGTACTACATGTACATGTAGTATATTATGTACGTTATGTGTCTCACTTGAATTTTATAAAATAGCCTATTTATGAATTAGAGTGATAATGGCAAGTCTCATTTCAAGCAGGATAAGCATAATCCATTGAACCAAATGATATCTGACAATAACGTATAAGCATTTCCAATTCATACATATATAAAAAGTTCCAAAGTTATGCTTGAGAAACTTGATAAAATTGACCTCTCAGTAAAATTCAAAATACTGACTCAAAGAGCCTTAGATTACCGGTAGCTCTAAATGCAATGGATTTTCAAATTTTTTCCAGGGGGCGAACCCCCACCATCATCAGGGAGTCACTCTTCCCAAACATTCCTCCGCTCAGGCCTTCAGGTTATGCCTTTTGGCATATCATTGCCCAAAAACAGGTTTCCCCAAAAAATACCTGGATCCTTCACTGAATGCGGAGGAGAAGGTGGTGTTGTGAAGCCATCCTTAAGAGATCGGTACAAGACGGTCACTCCAATATGTGAACAGTGCAGTGGTGCTGGATTGACTCCAGTTGTCGCCAGACCATATGGGAAATATTAGGATTATCAAAGACTATATTTGTATATAGACTAGTATATATGTAAATATTAAAGCATATGTAAGATTGAATTGGAGTTTCTAGTTCCTTTGTCATCTGGGTTAACCTGATTGGGGCTAAGAAGTGCCTAGTTTGGGTTATTGACAAGTATTATACAGTTATTTTTAAAGATACTGAAAAAAAAAAAAAAAAGTTAAGCCTACCTACCTACCCTAATATTTTTTAGCTCGTTAGCGGAAACAAAGGTACCTATGGTCAACTCGCATATATAAAAGAATGCATTGGCACAGGGTAAAAAAATCCTGACTTACGACTGGATTTAATATGGTGGTCACATATAAAGTTAATTCACCAGATTTAATAACAATGACTCCTGACCTCCTACAGGTACAATGGAATAAAGGACATGGCTGCTCTACAAATCAGCAGGATGACGTCACTCAAAGCTTTATTTTTACAAGGTTTGTTTCCTATTCTAAAGTAATTTCTATCCACACAGTTGTAGGAAATTCTTATCAATATCCACCGATAAATATAAATACCATTGCTAGTACTTTAACCCATTCATGACAGGAGCTGCTCTGGCACAGCATTAAAGATTCTGTGCTAGTGCATTCTCTTATATAGGCAAGTCTCCCATAGGGAGCCTTGCACATATAACAGAATGCACTGGCTTACACGTTCAAGGTAAATATTGTTAGACCAATTTATTCTCTTATATATACGAGGCTCCCTATGGGAGACTCAAATATATGAGAGAATGCATTGGCATAACAATTTTGTATAAATTCTTCTTACATTCTTTAACAATTTTTATCATTTTATAACTCAAAACTATCACCAAGTATTCATAGTAGTAATTTTGATGCCCATGAAAAAACGTAAGATTCCCTGACACTAAACCTACAAAATAAGTCTGTTAACTCTTTAGTTCCCACACTAGCTGTATAAGCCACCCCGTCATCTCCCTGCAGCTATAACATAATACCGACGGTGTGTTCCCGGGCATATATCAATTACCAGACGTTATTTCCCCATAAGTTTTGGCTTGTCAGAAAGTATCCCGTTGCTCCATAAATGGTGGTAAACCTGTTACCGTGTTGACGCAGTGAAGGTAATCTGTTGGAGTGACAGCTCCAACTGGGGATAATGACCGTAAGCCGGGACGTGTGTCGTAATATGAGAAAAATCGACACCTGTGTATAAGAGCCCTGGGCAAGCAAGTATCTTCGACATTTCTGTTGGGATTAGTTCAATATCAGTATATCAAACTATATGTATTGTGCGTTTCGTCAGCTCTGAAATGTTGCTTTTAATATTCCATACAAAATGTCATCATTTACTCAGATTACATTGGGTGAAGTGACCACGACGTGTTTGCACACGAATGTCACATTGTGACAATAAAATATGTCTTATACAAATGATCCTTGTTCAGGATTTAGACTAGTCTTATTTTGGAAAAAAGTCACCAACTCCCAAAAGTATTTTGTAAACAATTAAAAGCAAATGTGTTTTGTTTTCTTCTAATAATTAATACCAGAAATATCTCATGATATGGCTCAAGGACTAAATTTCGCGACCAACTTGTCGTCAACGAATGTACATTGTTTCTGGCGATAATGAGTTTCTGTTGTTACTGCCAGAAAAAATGTATTTCCGCTGGCGAAAAATGCAGCTAGTCGGTCGCGAAAATAATCAAATATATTTGTCCGGTATCAATTCAGAACACTAGATATCCTCTATTTCGTTCAGCCAAACTAACGCGATGTTGCACTACGAAATTCAAGTAAGGTTTTAAAATATATTTTCAGAACAGTGATGTTTGCGATTGTTTATTACTATAAACTAACATGCAAATGTAACATTTAACAGAAGTAATAATATAGAACATACACATACAATTCAATTATAATTATTATTCATTGGTAATTCGCTGTACATACATAAGTATGTTCCGCTTCCAGAGTGCGTAATGCTTTCGTGTATATACCGCACGGCTTCTGATTTATTAGCACAAATCAATGGTAATCTAATCGTGATGCAGGCTAGATTATAGGTATACGTGTATGTCATTGGTTTTATGGCGCGTTGTCTAATTACTCAATATCAACTTTGATTTTGACTTCAAAAACACCTATTATATAACAAGTCGTGCTTGGAAGTTCATCTTCGTGCAAACACTGTATGGCATCACCATTTAAAATTTAGCATTATATAATATAAGAGAAATTTGAAACAATCCATATACCGGTATATAGGTGTACGAATACACACTATTTTATCACATCAGAAACACCAGAAACATATACCAACATTATCAGAAAAAGGACCGCACAATGTACACATTGTATTGATATAGATCTTTACTTTTACTCAAAAACCAATCATGTTTGAGAAAATAGTTTGTGAACTCTTCGATCAAGCAAATTGTAACATAACGTCCGACTGAAACATGCATGTAACACCAGCCATTTGATGTTAAGTGGTTTGAAACAATAATACATAATTGTAGCTGAGCTGTCGTGTGTCCACCCCTGGTCAAGTGGGCATGCTAATATACTATGATGCCGGTGGTCATGTTGAATTGCTATGATGCGGGTAGGGCAAACTGATTCCGTTACGAAAAAGTACCGTTATATTCCCTTCAAAGATACGTTACACACTGAACTACATGGTATATTCATCTTTATTCACAAAAAAGGATTCTATGAGATCCGTTTAAAATTTATTATTTTGGTACGAAATAGCTTAAGTACCTTTTTGAATCATTATTTATATGACGTAGCAGGTCAAGGTCATTTGTTCACTTGTTATGTATATAAGCAAGTGGGGACACAGTCAAGATCTCTTTTTTTCTTGTGACTCGAAGGGAAGTACACGCTATGAGCAAATTGAAAACCACATATTATTGTCGGCTTCATTTAACAATTCCGTTCCAATTTGTTTAATTTGTTGTGACATCGTTTCATTTTTGGGAAACGACACAATAATTATTAAAATAATATCAGAGTGACAATTTCATTCAATTTCACTTGTTTTATTTTACGCAAAAAAATAAAATAAAAACTATTTTATTATGTTGAAAATTGTGGGTAATTCCCCAACTTCCGGTTTCGGAGCACGTGGTTTAGTATTCCGAATTGAATTCGAAATTGAATTCGTCTGTATATATGCAGCCGTTCACGTGTTGAACTCTCTTTGGGAATGCCTATACAGCACAGTTGCTATGTTATCTCTGTTCTTGTGGTTTTAGAATGTAAGTATTAGAACATTCAACCAGTGAGACAACATTGCGGTTATAACTTTGTTTATGTGGAAATTGCCACGTGACAACATTCGTTTTGTTTACGTCGAAATTCTGAAATTGTCACTCACAAGCCATGCAATTTAGTATGAATTTTATGTGACTTTGAGATTGAGAACAAAATACTTTCATCATGTCAATGTGAGGCTCTTTATTGGATAATCAAAATTTCCAAAGTAAGTTGCTCCCTGGCGTCTACCCTCGGGTGGAATTGCTGTTAAGACCATTTCCCGGGACTCTGCATGGCCGTAAAATGCTTGCTCTTTGACGGGAGGTGAGTTGTCGCCAGTGTAGCCACTGGGGCTGTGGCAATTCATTCTATGTATATTTGACTGATCTGCCCATTCAACATGTAGTTCAATGCGGATTGTGTTCATTTAGAAACATTAAGTGTGGTGTCATCATGTTGGTGAGGTATCTGGATTTGTGTCGTGACCAAGCATGTCGCCACCGCCCTACTGGCTGCACGGTATGATTCAGCTTCACGTCAAGGTTTAAGCTGGCTCCAGTTAGGGGGGGGGAAACAGTCTGAACATTAATCATACCTCGATGTCTCTTCCCAGGCTTTACGCAGCCCTGTTTATTCAATTTTAAATTTAAAGATAACAAAATCCATGGTTTGGATCTGCCGATCCCACATTTAGATTACAATTCTAATTAACAGGGCTACTTGCCATCCAGTGAGAATCCTGATTCTCACTTTGGTTTTCGGAGAGCTCTTGCTGTTTTTTCTTGTGGCTCTAAAAAAGAACTAGAGTTAATTGCAAGGCATCGAGGTGTGGCAGACGCAGTTTCTCGCCTCCGATTTGGGTCCTGGGAGGTTCGAGGGGAGACCGAGCATTGGGCCACCAGAAAGCGCGCCGGCTGATGCCGGATAATCTCGGGGGCTGTCCATAACAGTGTACATAGCACAGTCATCAGCCGGGGCAGAGACTTTTAACAAACACTCAATTTGTTCTACAACCATGAGGTTTTACCAGGGCTCAAACTTATTACCTTTCCACTTGTCACTGATTAGCATTGTCCTTTGTTTATGGGTGACCGTTCGATCTTTCTGGTGATAAATTTACACAGATCATCTTTCGCCCTTACTACGGTTCCATGGGGCGAAACACCAAGCCTTGGATTCCTTGCGAGTGTCAATCTGGCTTTCTGCAGTTATAGGCTCTTTTTTCTGCGAACCAAGTTGTGACTCACGTTTCTCTGTGCGTAGAACATTCATCAGCTTTTGACTCTACTGTCTTAGGACAATCCCAATGGGCTTTTTACCTGTAGTACCAGGATTAGATCTATTCTCGCTCAATATCATGGCTTTACAGTTTGGGTTAGCTTATCAGGTTACGATATAGACAATTGAACTCATGCAATCTTCTGGGGTGGCGGTACGGTAGGTAATAACCTGTTCCATGTGAACAGGTGCATTTCAGAACTTTGAGCCTTGCATCATGCCAACAACACACGTTGATGCCCTGCTTGAAGGAGTCCTTTGTAGGGGTGCCACGATTAGTCGTATAATCGATGAACCGTTGATAAAGCCAATCATCGATTACCATTTACATCGTCGATTAATATGCATTATTTAATTTGACATCAGGACATGTCCAGTATTATTGAATACCGTGTTTGTTTTACACAGTTTAATCTACAACTGATGGGTTAACAACCTGTGATCACATATCAATGAGATTCCGTCAACAGGAGTACTACTAACCTATGTTGCAATCAGTCTGCAGTTCATTTGATGATGCGCCATGGTTACTCTTCATGTTGTTGTTAATTCTACAAATTGGCGGCCCTGCAGCTTTGAAATTATGGCGATGTCATTGTATATTTCTACTTGTAAGGCGGAACTACATCTTTGATATATGCCGACTGTCACTGTCTTCAATGAGCTGAATGCACTTGCCCTTGAATCTGATTGAACCAATGGGAGTTGATTGAAATTCTCTGGAAACTAGGGACCCTATGGCATTTTAATCAGCAATGTTCTCCATGATGTCATTTGAGTATACGGTGCTTGAATAAGTATCCTTAGAGGTTAATTGTATAGGCTATTGCATATCATGCAGTGAATGCTGAATGAACCTCGATATTATCAAATACAAACCATCGGCTATTCATTATGCATTCCTACTTTTATATGGTTTGCATGTTTGGCTATTCAGACACTGAAATTCATATTTACGTTCGTTCTAATGAACTCACAAATTCTATTATCACCATAACATGGCCGATAATTGTGCAGGTATAGAATACATTCTGTTCATTGGTCAATAAAAGTGGTTTGTGATGCACTTCATTACTGTAAACATGTCCTGAGCCGATTCCTCAAACAACAGTGACATTGTAGTTACCCAGCACCAAGCCAATAGGCCATATTACAGAATACTTCCACTGATGGTGTTAGGTACGATTAATCGATTATAGGCTATTGTTGCCGACCGGTTGTCGATTATCAAAATAAATAGTCGTGGCACCTCTGGAATCGGGCATTATTGTACTCAGTGCTCCTTTTTTGACATGCTGTCTTGCATTACTCAAACAGACGGGCAATTCGTCTAACAGCGCACATGAGACAACCATTGTTGGCGACAGAGAGTCTCTGCCCGCGGGGAGGACCTAGGGTCCGGGTCCTCGCTGTATGAGCGACAGACAACCGTCCGACCATACACACATGTGACTGGTCTTCGGTAAATTTTGCCTTCTGTTCACACCTCTGGCATACCTCCTCGACCGAGTATATGCTTTCTCCTTGGTCGTTGCGGTGGGCTCAAAACAATAACTGCTCATGGACCCGGGCCCTTCGGCTGTTAAGAACAATCAGTGAATAACAAGCAGACACAATCTTCTTGTTATCAACAGTCTGGTTGTTTTTGGGACCTTAATCATCCATGGCCTGTTCCTTCTTTCAGACTGTTTGAAGTGGTTCCATCACGATGGGTCTCCTCCTTCTACACATTTTCTAATATGTTACATGCAGACTGCAAAGTATTCCTTTGAATCAAGTGTACGTGTAACTGCATACACTATTGGATTGACAGGCTGTGGAGATAGTTACAACTCAGGACTCTCCGAACTTTTTCTTCTCGATTGTTTCGATACCAGAAAACATTTTGGGAATTTCCAAGTCCTATAACGCTCTTCATGGACTTAGTTACCTGGGGTTTTTGTTACCAGTTTCCAGACTTAAAGTAACTACCAATCATGGGCATTGTCGGACGGAATATGGCCTCTGTCCGGTGTATTAATTCACTGAAGTAAAATACTGTCATTTTGATGGTCAGTCCGAAAATACTTCTTTTGCGCCTTTATCAGTTGGTCGAGTTAGACACCGTTACTGCCAGTAGGTCGCAAACCTTACAATCATGATGCGGTGGCTATTTAATTCTGGGTTTTCTTCACCATACATGACTTGGTGGTATGTTTCTAATCGTATTTACAGTTGCCACTTCCTCGTTTTGCATCCATATTGACCATTCAGGTAACAATAGATTTCCTTCCTCTGGTGTCGAAACGTTGGGATATCTTGGTTCGTTCAGTCACATACCATGGAGCAGGGTGGTCTATGCTTTCTGCATATGACCAGCTTACTCCAGGGAGGAGGTGGCACATGCATGTACCTGCATATGACCTTGGGGAGATTTCACAATTACAGGTTTGTCTGACTTCAGAACCAAAAGGGGGGGGGGGGGGGGGGGAAGGTGCAGAGATTCATCCAATGGGCTCATTCTTCCACTTTCTTCACTCTACCTTGTACCATCAATAAAATTTGCAAATCGGTACCTTTTGGATCTATTTGTTGCTACTCAGCAGGTTCAAATTAATTACTCTTAACTACAATACAATAGTTTCTCATTCCTCGCAGCCTCCTCCTATGAGTTGATTCTACCATGTAGTTCAGTGTGTAACGTATCTTTGAAGGGAATATAACATTTTCAATAGAAAATACATATTCCCTATAAGATACTTACACACTGAACTCACAGGTCCCTCCCAAATTGGGATTTTCCCTCCCCGCTGCTCACACCCCTCGAATCTTGTAAGAGGATGAAAAAAAGAGATCTTGACTGTGTCCCCACTTGCTTATATACATAACAAGTGAACAAATGACCTTGACCTGCTACGTCATATAAATAATGATTCAAAAAGGTACTTAAGCTATTTCGTACCAAAATAATAAATTTTAAACGGATCTCATAGAATCCTTTCTTGTGAATAAAGATGAATATACCATGTAGTTCAGTGTGTAAGTATCTTATAGGGAATATGTATTTTCTATTGAAAATGTTATTTTTCTAAAGTTGTAATTTTCACGGTGATTGGATAACTAGAGCGATTTGATAAAACAAAAACATTCAAGAACATATATATTTTTGAAAAATATAATAATAACTGCGCTGGTGTTTCTAAAACGACGCAAATAGCGGCATCCGTTGCAGAAATATTTATATTTGTTCAAATCGCCATCAACAGAATGAACGCCAACATACATGTACAGTTCAACTAATATGCCAAACATAATCAGCGCGTAAATAGTGTATTGTCGTCAAGGCGTACAATGGTGTACGTAAATAACATAACAGACCGAAATTCTATTGGTTATTCATACAAAAATGATATAAACGCTCTTTATTATTTCCATATCAGGAAAACAGTAACAAATAACGTGCTTTATGTGTGTCATATCCAGATCTAAACAAAAGCAATGAAACGTAAATTTTTTGCTTTTGTTTACATAACAAATGGGAACAAATTGACAATAACGTACTGTTTATGCCATATTTCTGATTGGTATAAGAACAAAGTCTGTCCATATCTTACTATTCCTTCTGTTTATGGTGGTTTTCAAGGATATGAATGTTTTAACACCATACCCACCGCGAACGCCGCCCGTATCTTAAAAAATATTTTGCAATATATTTGTTTTTGAATGTTATAATTTGGTTTAAAATTATATGTGTTGCGTGAACAATTAATATAATTGGATAGTTTGAATGTTAACTGAGTATAGCAATATACAGTCGATACACATTGGGTTCTCTGTGATGTCCATGCACTATATATCTCATAACCATAATCCATAATTGTTCGGAACGTTCAACTACAATGATACTTGAAATGGCAACCGTCCTTACATAGATGAACATTGGAGAGTTTGCAACCAAATACAGTTTCTTTTCTTTCTTTTGAGTTCAGATGAACCCGACATCGGTTCTTGCGTCCCATGTGTGTGGACACATGTCCGTTTGAGTTTTCTGGTGATATATTGAGGCTCTTGTGCTTTGCGTTTTCTAGAAGAATATCCTGCAATCAGTTGATGAGCCAGTTCAATCCTAAAATCCATATGCGTGAACACCTTCTTAGATTTATGTCTCTTTGATGTTTCTTTGAACAAGATGAAACTGTTAACTATTGATGAATTGGCGACAAACCAGAAGATGTATTTCCATGCTTTTTTCCCTTCGCGACCGAGGAGATGTAACGTCATCCTCAACTGATCATGTTTGTCAACACCATTCATGTACTTGTTGTACATGAATATGCTCATCGGCTGAGTCACTTCAAGAATTGTTTTTCCCTGGCGCCGATTAGCCATGATATCTATCGTTGGGTCAGTCATCGTGCTAAGGGTGAACACTTGTTTCTTTTCCTGCCATACCGTTGCCGTGAGAAATTCGCCATCCTGCCTAGTTTTATAGTCACCTCGATTCATTTTCTTCAGTCGCTGTAAATCCTTCGGGAATCCTTTCCTGTTCTGCCTAACGGTGCCACATGAGTAAAACCCATCGTTTAGTACGTCCTGCATGAGGTGCACACTCGTAAAATAGTTATCAAAGAACAAACAGTAATTTTTGTCACACAAATCCGATGACAATGACGTAACCACATCATACCCGAGACCTTTTCCAGACGGTTTGGAATAATGCTTTCCGAGGTATACTTCAAAGTTTAACAGGTAGGCATTGGTGGCATCGCACATCATCCATATTTTGATCCCTCGTTTTATTGGTTTTGCCAGCATGTATTGCTTGTAGGAGAGACGTCCCGTCCATTTTATCATTCCTTCGTCGACAGAGATATATTGCGAAGGCAAGTAACACGATTTCAATGTTGTTAGTGATGAGTCGATGATGTCGCGAACCTTATATAGTGGATCGTACGAATCTGTCCCTTTAGCAGGTTCGCTCTCTCGGTCACTCACGTGGAAGTATTCTGTGATTTTTTTCAAATCTGCGCCGATTCATAATTTTGCTGATGCCGGCGTTTCCGATGAACTCATCATGTGACCAGTACTGCTTGTATGAGGGAAGGTCATTCACACCCATCATGATGTTCATACCGATGTACGCACGAAGTTCTAGTTCCGAAATATCAGTCCAGTATTTATCAGTCTCGCCCTTTTCTTCCATTTTCCACTTGGCATAGTTGTTAATATGCCTGGCTATTTCGGCATACTTCGATGGCGAGAACATCAAATTGAAATATTCCAAAGCTGTTGCTGTATCAGTATCAAATTCATCTGGTATAACTGGCTCTGCTGTTTCGAAAATGTTGCAGCCATGTTGTTCGTATACACTTAGAATGGTACCACTGATGTCTGTCCCCAATATAAACCCCAAGTAACACAGCATGTGTCGCGCGCGATGCACACGGTGCCACGTTTATTGTTATTAGATAGGCAAATAACGAGTTGACATAACCGGGTGGTCTCAATTAGAAACTAGCGGGGGGGGGGGGGGGGGGGGGGGGGGGCATAGGGGCGAACTCGTTAGTACAGTCTGGGCCTAGTGTGGCGCTCTAGAGCGCTGGTGGGGAAGTCTGGTAACGCGCTCTTATGCGCTTCTAGGGATATGTTGCGAGGCGTCCACAGGCGCTTATGGGGAAATAGTGCAAAAGCTTATGGGGAGTAAAGAGTTAAAGAATATAAGAAAAAATTATTAAAATTGTAAAAAATAATAACAAATGATGTAAAATTGTTAGGCCAATGCATTCTCTTATATATGTGAGGCGACCTATGGTCGACTCGCATATATAAGAGAATGCTTTGGCACAGGGTCTTTAATTGTTGCGCCAGCGCAGCTCCCATCATGACAGGGTTAACTTGACTTGTTCCAGGAAATGAAATTACTACAATTGAAGGCCTAGAGGGTCTACATGACTTGCGTGAGTTAGTGCTGGACAGGAACAAGATCAAGTATGTGTCAGAGTTGTCCTTCATGAACCAATGGAACCTCCAGGAGTTACACATGGAAGAGAACCGACTGAGAGAACTCAGTAATATCAACTGTCTGGAGAATCTACAGAGAATGTACCTCGGATCTAACAGGATACAGGTGGGTGACACCAAATTTGACAGTATCTTGTTATAGTTGGCATGCAGATACATAGGTATACTCAGTAATAATTTTGATTCATGAAAATAGACGAGTTATAATAGCTTGCCAATCACACATGAAAGGAGATGTTTCTTTAACCCTTTCAGTGCCAAGTCCGATTTTTGTATCAACCCATATTTCCTTGCATGGAAGAATCCAGAGATAATTTGGGGATACCTGTTTCCAGCAGAGGATATATACCGGTATCCCAATATAACTTTAAAATACGGCTTCTACACCGAACCAACACAGATACAGACGCATATATTATAAATATGACATAATATTTCTGATTTAAAAATTCAACATGCAAATGAAGGCTGTATTGCAACTGCAGATCTTTTACCGGTATTTACATCGCATATTGTTGAATTGCCTTGAAAATTAGGTTGACTCAATACTGTCCATTAGGAATTTGGGGTCATTTAACAATGTAGGCTTCTCGAGTTTGGGCGCCCATACCTGTAACAGGTATCAAAACAGCCCTGGAAATTTCCCTGTTTCCGATTTTTGTATCAACCCATATTTCCTTGATCATTTTTCAAATTTATTGATAATAATTAAGTGACACATTGATGGAAAGAGCTCTAAGAGCTCTTTCCATCAATGTATCACATTATTATAAATCAATAAATTTGAAAAATGATCAAGGAAATATGGGTTGATACAAAAATCGGACTTGGCATTGAAAGGGTTAAATTGTGATGACATGTGGGGTGAATTCAGTTATATATATATATATATGGAATTCGAGGTGGAGAAAATAAATAGATTTCAATAATAAAAATCTGATAATTCTGTGCATTAAAAGGTGGGTTCGTCTACTCAAATAAAATATTTTTACCCCCCCCCCCAACAAAGCCAAAGAAATAGTAATTTAGGGGTGTTAAATTCAACAGGGCATCTTTAATAACAAATATCAAATTTAAAAATCTGATGCCGTGACATAGCCTGCTGTTGATGCTGGTAAATATATGAAAGCATTTAATATTGAAAGAATCGTTGACATCTAATAGGATCCTGCGAATGTTCGAGATTTGATTCAATGCAAAAGATTCAATTCAAAATGATAACGGAGATTCGATAAATTTTCGAACCCTTTGGAATTGGGGGACTTGTGCGACAGTCTATTATATATAAACGAAAAAGATCTTAAAACATTGATCATTGATCTCATTTAACAGAAGGGAGATAACCACCTATGCATCAATCATTGGGTACTAATATACCATTTTCTAAATGAGATTTCATATATCCATTAAATTTTCCAGTATAATAAGGTATAATCAGCCAATATATGACAGCATAGGGTGACGAAAACAAATTGTTAATGTCATTGAACTTTCGATTATTTGGTTCAATTTGAGGTTCGTTTCAATGTGAAATCTTCCCCCTGATTAAATTTGAGGTTCGATTTGATGAAAAAATTGTGATTAGCAGGAGCCAAACATCTAATATCCCATAGGCAAGCCTTGAAATAGGGTGTCTGTCATTTGCAGAATGAGGTCCCCAGAGGGTGAATTTAGTGATGCTACCCCAGCATAGAGCTATTACCAAATTATTAAGATTTTTAGTGTTTTTGTTTACCTATAGTTGATGTTTACATCATGAACTAGACCCTTTACCCAACAAACCGGCCAAAACCGGCCAAATAAAGCTTCAACAGCCTAAAATATCTTCGGTCTGTCTCAATAGAACCATACAAATATGGATATCATTGGAACCGGCTCCTTGACCACATTGTGATAGTTACAGTTATGCCCTGTGCCAATGCATTCTCTTATATATGCGAGTCGACCATAGGTCGCCTCGCATATATAAGAGAATGCATTGGCCTAAAAAAATCTTTTTTTAACACTTTTTACCATTTTTTCTTACATTCTTTAACAATTTTATAATTTTTAATGTGTTAAGCCAATGCATTCTCTTATATATGCGAGGCGACCTATGGTCGACTCACATATATAAGAGAATGCATTGGCACAGGGCCCTTCTGTTGGGTAAAGGGTTAATCCAATGTTGTTCCTTTTGTTCCTTTGTAAATTTATCAATTCTATCTAATAATCTGAGGACCATTGTGATAATAAGTCTGCCAATTTATAAGACAGAATTTTCAATGTCATCTTCGGTGCGATGTGTGAGTCTCTAATAGATCTGAAGTCCACTTCTCTAAAGCATCCATGCAGTTATGAAAATAAAATAGCTCTATAAATTCAATTTAAATCTAATATTCATATTAATGACCGACACCATATATATTTATACCCCCATCCAAAAGATGTGGGGGTATACTTGATTACACACATTTGTCCGTCTGTGTGTTCGTCCGTCCACCTGCTCATATATCTCAACCATGGCTTATCGGATCTCGAAAATCAAGTGGTTACTATTAACCATATAACCACTTGATTTTAGAGTTATCCATCTTACACCTGCAATTTGTCTGTTTGAGCACGTGGTTCTGGTCCACATCTCCAAAAATTAAGAAACTTCAAAAATCAATATCTGATAACTCTGAGCTTTGATGGGTGGGTTCCTCGACTCGAATCAAATATTTTTTACCCCCGAAGCCAAAGAAATAGTAATTTTGGGGTGCTTAATCGGATTGAGTACCTTTAATAATGATGGTATACGATAAGCAACTCAATTAGCATTCAATTAGTTTAAATTTTGTTATGAAGGAGTGATTGAGTCATCCTGTTATTGTCATTTAGAAAGGCATATATTAGTAATATTATTGAACAATAAATTTAAAGCTGGCACAAAAGATTGCACAATGTATTTTGTCGGAAGACTGTTCATTCGCTGTAATATTGTTAAGAGTAAAATTTGGCTGTGCACTGGTATGCGCTGTCTTCTATTCCCAACACAAATAAAGGAAACATGAATATGTTATGGTCATATACCACTATAGTCCAAGTCTTCTCATACTAAAACCAGCTAAGATATTGGGATGGAGAACTGGTATTTAGTCCGAGATCGCGCCCCTATGCCTTCTTATGACACGAGTTAAGCGTTAATGACCCGCTCAAATAAAACCACAATTATATGAAATAAAATATCACAATTGCGACAATAAATGGATATTTTCCGCAGAAGACATGCTATTTGATCTGAAACCCACATCAGTTGTGAATTGAAAGCGGTAATTTAATGTGAAAAGAGACAATTACCGCATTGTTTACAAATTTTTTAAAGTATGCGAACTCAGTTGACCTCGCGAGCTGTGTTCGGCATTTTCCGTTGTAAATATTCCGTAGATTTTTGACTAACCACGCAAATTACGATGAATTCTCCATTGTAATCGTAATTATGTGTGTCAATAAATAACAAAATAAATAGATTAAGTAAACATTGAAGATATAAATGTAATACATTAAATAAATTACGGGAATTACAACCCTCTCAAAGTTTAAAACAGTGTAAACACAACGAGCATTAGAATAAATATGGCGCTACATTCACCAACATTTGGTGGACTTCCGCGAAATTAAGATATATACTAAGCGAACAGAGCAATATACTGCTCTTGTTAAGCACACAAAAAATCAAACAAAATTTGTATAAATTTTGAACCTTAATTACGTTTGAAAAGTCCCACTAAAACGGAAGAACTATATTTCGAAACTGTGATTCGGTTCTCCGATTATTTTATCAACACAAAAGTCAAAATGCACATGGACGAAAATCACACACATGGCAAGTCAGACACAAGAGTTCTAATTTGCTCCAATTTGGACAAGTTGCTTGCGAAAATTGTCAACAAAACTACCGTTCTGATCCTCCATTATGTCATTAAGTTTTGAGTGCGGGAATTGTTCTCAAAGCACATAGGAAACTGGACTTTGGGGCGATCAGTTTTCGCCATTTTGTTCGGAAAACCCCGCGCTATATATAGAAACGGAAACTAGTATACCCAAAACAAACTCCGGATTATGCCGAAGTTATTTGGACCACTTCGGCTTTCAGTTAAAACCTAAATAAACAGAGAAAAAAAGCGATGTTTGTGGCAATCAACCGGAATATTCTATGTGTAATTTAACATTAAAGTTAGATTATTATACACCATTAGGCGAGACCAATTTTATTACTTGGATTACGAACATTGAGGATGAAAATCTGTAGATGCAGGAGGGAAAAAAAAAAAAAAAAAAAAAAAACTTTTTGGAATTAATTATTAGTAATTCAGCTGGAATATTGGAATATCGACAGCAAATACAGACAAACATGACTATCTGACTGGTATCAGAGACAATATGGTAAGCAAATGAATGTATTTCATATCATTCGTATAGATGAGCATTTATAAATAGGGTTTTAATGCATCTTTGACCACCTCCATTTGACCCGGTATTATAATAAATGATGGTGGTCATCATGTCCTCGTTACATTGAATTAAGAAATGAATGGCATTTATATTATGATACGCAATATTATAAAGCGTCCATAGATGCCGTCATGAATGGAAATATATACTAAGATACAGACCAGGTCTGTATTTTATAACAATATTTATATTTAATAAAAGGTTTAGTATGTTTTAATAATTGAATTGTCGCCATTTTCGCGGAAGCGGAAATTGTAAACCGGATATAGTTCAGTAGTTTAAAATCTCAAACGTTTACCGGTATAAATAACGGATCGCGCGTAATACCGAAAGCCGGAAACATTAAAAAATACGGCAAAGTATCAAACAGAAACGGACCGCACATTATACATACATCCGGAAAACATTATTTGCTTTCAAAATAATTTTTATTTTTTTTCGATTTTTTCGGATTTTGTTGTCGGCGCGTTCGTAATCCAAGTAATAAAATTGGTCTCGCCTTATGACCATAAGATGTCTCTCTTTCCGATGTATATAGCATCATGTATTGATTTGTTAGGTAAATCGAGTAAAATCCACCACAGATCCTGGGTGTAAGTCGTGTCATAAGAGACCATACGGGACGATCTCGGACTAAATACCAGCATCTCCATCCCAATATCTTAGCTGGTTTTAGTACGAGAAGACTTGGACTAATACCACTATAATAGTGGAAAACCACTACTTTAGTGGAATTCATGATATGCCAGACATGATACAGGTCCACTTAGTATGTGGGACCATTTGTAACATTTGTATTTATTTCAAATGGTCCCACATAAATCAAATAAAACTATCTAGCAGACTGATACACTTCCTAACTCTCAGTGAAAGGGCTTCCTTTTTAAGGATGTCTCCATAGCCGAGGTGGTTAGGTTGTGGATAAGATCATCACAGTCTGGGCTAGACAAGGTTGGTGTGGGTTTCGAACCCCGGCATGGATGAAAGCTTGATTTGGTTTGAGGGACATCTCAATGTACCATTCTGAGCTACACATGGCCATTTCGATAAGAAATGAGAATTTGTTCTCGCTCGCTGAGTTAAGCAAAAATGAAGCAATGAACACTCATACTGAGTCCATGCCTCCATAAATCTGACATCTATATATGTTTTTTCTTCCAGGATCTCGGTGAGCTTGAGAGGTTAGAAGGTCTGAATTGCCTCGTTGAGATTTCTCTTGTTAATAATGCGGTAAGTTAATTCTATTCGAGAATTATCCAGCTGATTCAGGCTGATTTATCGTTAAAATACTTAGTGTCATACTGACCCTTAATTTAAATCTTTTGTCCATATCTTACTATATCACATGAAACCCCATATTATATCATTTAATATCAATTACATAATACCGTGCGGATTAATACTATTTCGAAAAGTCACGCATGAGACCAACACCAGACATTGCAAAATGATTAAATTAAATTCTTTTTCCAACTTAATAAGCACAAAAACAAAGAGGCAAATTGGGGGGCTATATTTTTCATCGCCAATCAGAGCGCTCAAGACTGTCATATATGGTTGTGAAGCATCTCAGCCAACACCGTGCATTTTGCATGCATTTTTCAGCTTCTTTTAAAGATTTTGATTTGTACCCATTGACAAGTAGTTTCTTTGGAAATGTTCAGATAATAAGTTCATTATTTTTGCTGAACACCCCTCTAGATGAACAACAGACCATTCCAATGTATACTGTTATAACTGAATGGGAGAATCCATTCAGTATAGAAAGGGTAAATAAATGAATGGAATGTTTATCCTGTTTTCCTGCTTAGAATTCATTCATCATGTTTGTGATTTGTAGCAGGGACCAGCCTAGAGGTTTCAAATTTCAAAAACTCCCTGTTTTGTTATTACCGTACTGACCCGGGTTGAGGCCCAGGGGGCCTTTGTTTTATTTGAGCTCAAAAATCCAAGTGGGCTTAAACTCGGATATGGCCATTTGCAAACCAAAAATCCCAAGAAATCGGGACAGTAAAACTGATGAAATAGATGAAAGCCGATCTAACGCCGATTATCGGGAAATATACCCGGCTTCCAGATTAAGTAAATTAGGTAAGTATAAGTTACTTTGAGAAAGTAATTTTTCAATTAAATGTGAATATTAAAATATTATAATAACACTTCTAGTCTTGTTGATTTATTCCCCAAAATTCCCATAAATGACACTATTTGTGACCAGTGTGGGTTATCGGGAAGGGAACAAAAGATTCGGTAAATCCCGTATCTATAGTCTATGGTAGTCTATATAATAAATAAGAGAGTGACTTAATCCGATTAGGATAATAATAAACCCGGCGCTTTAATCGTGATCCGTTATCTACATATATAGAGGATGTTACAATAGCGACTAATTGCATGTTTAACAAAAGCCAGTGATTGTAATTAATTAACAGTACTAACAAAAGACATGATGTATTTCTGCTAAAACGTATGAAAAAGCACGTGTTTGAATATTTAGAGTTATCGCTCCTAAACTGTTGACACAGAATAGAGCCCGAAGCCGCCATCGCACGCCGCCGCCGCCAGCCATATTGGCCACAAGCCGCCGCCAGCCATATTATTTCTAACACCAGCCACATTTAAAAATCTCTGCCGCCAGAATTGTAAAACGGCTGAGCCGTGTGCATGGGCTTATATGTCATGCACAACTGTGCTGTGAATCGCAAAGAACTAAACCGCATTGCCTAATATGGACACGGCATGGTTGTTATATTATCAGAACACCTGGCCCCTTAATGTGGAATAGACTATCCCAATGCATGCTTTCATATAACTGAATGGGCGCATCCATTCGGTATTGAAAGGGTTAAAATATAAATTGTTTATATCGACAACACCCAGTTTCAGACATCACTGGCATTTGTCAATATATACACATAAGAATAGAAAATAGTTTGAAATATTATATATCATTACTATCGGGTTCATCATTCAATGATGCATGCATATATCGCAAGATGGCAGTGATGATAGCAGTATGAAGATGACAGAAGTCCCAATGTAACTACTTATACCGATTAGATGGGGAAACTACATAGTATATCCATGCCAGTCCTTCGTGAATTTTCGCCATAATGGAAAAGCCCAACATCAAAAGATCACGTGTGGTCTGGAATTTTACGGGTTCACCACAAATGGTTAAAAAACGGCGTCTATAACCGGTAACAGGGGATTAGGAACATTTCGGAAACGAAAATATGCTGAATGATAACATCTCAGCCGGCTGAGCCGCCATATTTCGTCAGCCACGAACGTCGTGACTGAGCCGGCTTAGCTAGCGAACCAGCCACGAAAATCGGTTGAGCCAGCCATGAAAACTATTTGTCGTGGCTTCGGGGTCTAACACAGAATAATTATGTTAATACTATAGTCTGTACCGTAAAACGTGAAAAAAATGCCAGTCGATAACCTTTATTTTGGTTTCGAGTGTATAATGTTCACTTAATTTGGAAGACAATGGTTGTTGAATGACAAGTTCCCCTTCTGCCCCATTATTATACCCACTGTGTGTTTACATAACCAGGAAGCCAGTTCTTTGTGTTTGGCCACATGTAGGAACATACCGACGTTGTCACTGAACACAAAAAATATGTTTTTACAGTACCGTTGTTGGACAGGTGCGCTATGCACGCGCATGGCTATCTGAAGCGATTCATGTTTACCGCGTTCTCAACAAACTGTCTACAAGCTGATAGCAAATGCTTACTTACCACCGCTGAAATTGAAAACAAATTTGGGGTGGGCTTAAACTTGAATATACCCCTGTGCATGGAATTTGGCCAAAAGATATGGGTGGGCATAAACACGGGCAAGGGCCTTGAGCCGGCTCAGTACGGTAGGGAGAAGTGGACTGTTATCAGGGAGAAGTGGATTGTTATCAGGGAGAAGTGGACTGTTATCAGGGAGAAGTGGATGGTTATTTGGGAGAAGTGGACTGTTATCAGGAAGAAGTAATGAAAGTGTCAATGACACTGTAGCTCAACTTATGTAGGGGATTAATTTAATGGTTGACAGTCAATGGAGGAATAGGAAATTGAAATGTCTAACCTGTGCCAAAGGATTTAGTCATGCAAAGAGTAAAATCCAAGATGGCTGCTGGCAGCCATGTTTTTTGGCCAATTAACCCCAAAATAACTCGTTCCCATCTACATGTCATTGTTAACATCCATGACAAATTTCATGAAGATCCGACCAAAGCTACGACCTGTAGCCCACGCCAAAGGATTTAGTCATGCAAAGAGTAAAATCCAAGATGGCTGCTGGCGGCCATGTTTTTTGGCCGAACATGTCAATATTAACATCCATGACAAATTTCATGATAATCAGACAAACAGTACGACCTGAAGCTCGCGCCAATGGATTGAATTTTGAAATCCAAGATGGCCACCAGTGGCCATGTTTTTTGGCCGAATGACCCCAAAATGACTCGTTCCCATCTACATGTCAATGTCAACATTCATGACAAATTTCATAAAGATCAGACCAAAGGTACGACCTGTAGCCCGCGCCAAAGGAATTGTTGATGGACACACGGACACGCACACACGGACGACGGATGCCAAACCATGGCAATAGCTCAATAGCTCAAACAAAGTAAGTGGAGCTAATAATGGCTGAAGTTCAGTTTACACCCCAACATCACCCTTCTATGATCCAATAAGTATTATTCAAGCCCATTTATAAAAACATTATAGCGAGTAATATCACCATTAAATATCTTGTTTTGAAATATCCATAGTGTTGAAAAGAGAAAAGTCACTTCTCCCTGGGACAAAAATAGGGAGAAGTGGCACAATTTAGGGAGAAGATATCTCCCAAGTTGCCCTCTAGGCTGGTCCCTGTCTCCCAAGTCGCCCTCTAGGCTGGTCCCTGTCTCCCAAGTCGCCCGCTAGGTTGGTCCCTGTCTCCCAAGTCGCCCTCTAGGCTGGTCCCTGTCTCCCAAGTCGCCCTCTAGGCTGGTCCCTGTCTCCCAAGTCGCCCTCTAGGTTGGTTTCTGATTTGTAGAGGGTCAGATTTGGAAAGCTTTTACTATTCTTTTATGTGATCTTGTCTCATAGGCTCAATTCAATTGTTATTGTAAATATAAATTTAGTTTAGATTTTCAACAAACAATGATTTCTTTCAGGTGACGAGACGTCTTTTGCATCGACCTTTGCTCATGTACCGCATGCCACAGTTATTAGTTATAGATGGGATACCAGTGAGCGAAGAAGAAAGAACGAAAGCAGAACTCTATTTCATCGATCAACAGGTATGTTAAGATAAATACCGTGGTGGTTTGAATCTTTCTATACTAAATTCTTATCCCCTTAGGAAATATTCAGATAATATGTTATATCAGAAGAAGCCCCTATTATATCATTAAAAAGCAATTACATATTTCCTTATCTGTCACTAGTGATAAATAGGTGTGTGCTTCCCGCCAACTTGGCATCGCGCCAACAAAATGACTTCACATTGATTTAGGTGGATTAATACTATATCGAAAAGCCACACATGACACCAACACCATACCATGCAAAATGATTGATTTGTTCATTAAAGTTAAATTAAAATAGACACAAAAACAAAGTGGCAAATTGGAGGGACTATATCTTCCGTCGCTAGCCTTAACCCTTTACCCAACAGAAGGGCCCTGTGCCAATGCATTCTCTTATATATGCAAGTCGACCATAGGTCACCTCGCATATATAAGAGAATGCATTGGCTTAACACATTAAAAATTATAAAATTGTTAAAGAATGTAAGAAAAAATGGTAAAAAGTGTTAAAAAAAGATTTTTTTTAGGCCAATGCATTCTCTTATATATACGAGGCGACCTATGGTCGACTCGCATATATAAGAGAATGCATTGGCACAGGGCATAACTGTAACTATCACAATGTGGTCAAGGAGCCGGTTCCAATGATATCCATATTTGTATGGTTCTATTGAGACAGACCGAAGATATTTTAGGCTGTTGAAGCTTTATTTGGCCGTTTTGTTGGGGAAAGGGTTAAAGCACAATACTGTTGTACACTGTGTGAAGCATCTCTGCCAATGATGTAAATGTATGCATTTTTAAGCTTCTTTTATTGATTTGTTTTGTTATAAAGGCATTAAGCTCTAGTTTTTTTCATATGATATACAAGATCTTCAACTCGTTATGTTGGCATATAAGATTTTATGAAATTATAGTTTATAAATTTGATTCACAACTCGTACTTCTGCACTTTTATTATATCGTCTGCTTATTTTTCCTAAACAACCCCTCCGAAGTAATAAACGACCATTCCTTTGTTTACTTTTATAACTGATAGGTAGAATCCATTCAGTTTAGAAAGGGTTAAACCATGCTATTACCTGACTTCATTTTAATCTTAATCTTACTAATAGGATACAAATTAGGATAAAATGTGTATCCTCATCGAGTGACAGATACATGATGCAATAAGGAATGTGCGTCACTCGTAGTGATGCATACCTTTACATCATGACGTCAGACTGTTTTTAAGCCATCAGTCACTTGATATTCCCATTCATATGTTTATTTTTTCATATACAGGGTTCGTACGCAAAATGAAAAGTGCTTTAATATATTTATTCCTTTAAAATCAACAACTATCCTTAAAAGTCCTTAAATTCCGCATAAAATGGTTCGCATGGGTCAATTTGTTGGAAATCTGAAGTAAAAAATTGAAGTCACGATGTCGTTCAGGCGTTATAAATATTGTTGATATCGGTTACTATAAATAACAATCTGGATTTACCACATCCACAATACGTCATCAGTGTATGGTCATGTGCCGGCAGCCATCTTGGATATTACTCTTTGCATGACTAAATCCTTTGGCACACCCTACAGACCATATCCCTCATCCGATTGCCACCAAACTTCATATGGATAGCTATAAATATATGAATATTATTGGTGACCATTAGAATTTAGGAGCCATCAATTTTCCGAATTCGTTGATAAACATGGCCACCAGCGCCATCTTGAATTTTACTCTTTGCATGACTAATCCTTTGGCACACCCTACAGACCATATCCCTCATCCGTTCATCACCAAACTTCATATTGATAATCGGGGTGACGTTCATCACCAAACTTCATATTGATAATCGGGGTGACCACTAGATGGGAGCTATCAAATTTTTTTTAATTTCATTGGAAAACATGGCCGCCAACAGCCATCTTGGGATTTTACTTTATATCTCTTCATGTTGAGATGTAGCATTACTTAGACATTTAAATGTTCCGCATTCCTAATCGCTCCATTGAGTGTAACACATGAAATTATCCCCCATCCAAGTTGAGCTACAGTGTTATTGACACATTAATAAACCACAGTGCTATTTGTTTTTAGATGATCATGGCTCCCCAGAATGCACAGTCAGCACCTGTTGAAGCCACGTTACCAGGAATAGGACATTACAAGGCACAGATCCCGGTAAAAGTCACCAACATGCAGCTTACATCTCCTCCGCTGTGGAACGGAACTATATCTTATGAAGACATAACACCAGACATCATGCAGAGAGGTGAGCAGTTTACATTCAGATGAGTTCTATTAAAGACATAGTATTGACTTGTTCAGGAATGTGAAACTGATAAGTTAGCATTCAGGTGATACGTCAACTGGAGGAATGTAGCATTTTAGTAAAAACGCTGAAAATTTCAAGCAAATCGACCGTACCACTCCATAGTAATCATTGTCTGAACTACCCTCAATTGTAAATATTTACTTCTCGATTCTGCGATAAACTAATAAAAACAATTTCATCTTCGAGAATCACTGCAATTAATTAATATATAAGGATGATGAATTGTGTTGCCAATTTTGGATATAATATTTGTAAAAATAACTAGGTTTGAGCAAGATTATTCTCCATTTCTATTTGATCACCCTACCGCAGTGTTTCAAATGACTTCACCGAATGAGCTGTGCTTTTATCTAGATTGAGTCATATACTGAAACCTCTGTGGATTCTATGGAAATATATAATATATTACAATTAGAGCTACTAAATACACATAACGACACGAGTGTTTATGGGTTTGTTGATACGACACAAGTGTTTATGGGTTTGTTGATACGGCATGAGTGCTATCACAGAAGGATAGAACAAGAGGCTCAGCACAAGTGCCGTATCAACAAACCCATTAACCCTTTACCCAACAGAAGGGCCCTGTGCCAATGCATTCTCTTATATATGCGAGTCGACCATAGGTCGCCTCGCATATATAAGAGAATGCATTGGCTTAACACATTAAAAATTATAAAATTGTTAAAGAATGTAAGAAAAAATGGTAAAAAGTGTTAAAAAAAGATTTTTTTTAGGCCAATGCATTCTCTTATATATGCGAGGCGACCTATGGTCGACTCGCATATATAAGAGAATGCATTGGCACAGGGCATAACTGTAACCATCACAATGTGGTCAATGAGCCGGTTCCAATGATATCCATATTTGTATGGTTCTATTGAGACAGACCAAAGATATTTTAGGCTGTTGAAGCTTTATTTGGCCGGTTTTGGACGGTTTGTTGGGTAAAGGGTTAACACACATATTCTGTGTTTATTACATGCCACCCATCCTGGTATCCAGGCACATACAGGGCTTGTTTGTATACCCCCACTTTCGAAGAAAAGGGGGGGTATACTGGATTGACTGCGTCTGTCTGTCACACTTTCACACGGCGTCTGTCCGTCACACTTTCTCCCTGAGTGTGTCGAGCCGTCCGTCCGACCTCATAACTCGAACAACTATGAACCGATTTCAATAATTTGTATGCAATCTCATTAGGACCGCCTCTCCGCATGATGCTAATTGCGGTGCGGACCGACTTTCTTTTTTTAAGTTACGCCTTACTTTTCGACTTATTTTGACTTAGAAAATTCTGTCCGACTTAATAACTTTAACAAATATGAACCGATTTCAATAATTTTTGGTATACATGCTTCTCACAACACCCTCTCTACATGATGTGGCTCAGGTTGGCTCGGACTGTTTTTCCTAACATTACACTTCATTTTCGACATATTTTGACTTATTAATCCAAATTTTTCTTTAAAGTTAAAAATCTTTTTTATTGGGTTTACGGATAATGCGGGTTGAATTTGCCATGGTGGGGGTATGCTAGCACGCGAGTGCACACCTCTTGTTCCATATGTGATGATGCTTTTATTTATAAATTCCGGTTTCATGGTTGAAGTGAACATCATTTACATCATGTGACATCAACTGGATGCTTATGGAATACATGTTCCATACGGATTTGTAAATATGGAATGTTCAGCAGGAAAAATGTAATTCTAGGAACAAGCGTGTTCTTACAGACTGCGTCTTGAGAGATGATGACATCAAAATGTTAACCTTGCTTCTTGTAGCTTTATTATGTTGTATTTCGGGCCTTGTTAGCGATAACTTGATGAAGTTAAGCTTGAGCTCTTGCCACCAACAAACTTCATATTGTTATTATGTTATTGGTCTGTCTGTCCGTGCGTTTGTTTGTTTTTTTTCATTTGCGGATGATAAAATTAGTAAGTATGAACTGAAATTTGGTATGTGAGTTTACTAGCCCAAAATACAGGTCAAGTTAGAATTTGGGTTCCGCCTGCCAATTTTCACCAGAGTTACGGCCCATTGTTGAAATTATGTGTAATTTGCCACGCCCTAACGATGCTCTTGTCAACCGAATGGCAGAATCCATCTAATAAAGGAAGGGATAAACATTCTTGTCTGTTTATACAAGTACAGTAATGCCCTAAATAATCGACTCCTTAACCACACAGAGAGCTTTCCGATGAATGGCAACAAGCCATATTTCCGACTAAATCCTGAAAAATTACCCATAATTCTGCTGTGATTAAGGAGTCGATTATTTAGGCCATTACTGTAGTCTGTAGTATACTGCTCCTTGTAGTCTGTAGTATACTGCTCCTTGTAGTCTGTAGTATACTGCTCCTTGTAGTCTGTAGTATACTGCTCCTTGTAGTCTGTAGTCTGTAGTATACTGCTCATTGTAGTCTGTAGTCTGTAGTATACTGCTCATTGTAGTCTGTAGTATACTGCTCCTTGTAGTCTGTAGTATACTGCTCCTTGTAGTCTGTAGTATACTGCTCCTTGTAGTCTGTAGTATACTGCTCCTTGTAGTCTGTAGTATACTGCTCCTTGTAGTCTGTATGTCTGTAGTATACTGCTCCTTGTAATTGTCTCAAATACATTTAAGGAAAGCTTGCTATTTCTCATTTGAGGTTTTCTTTTCTTCAGGCGCTGGTAGAAAACGAGCTGTTCCGAAGCCGCAGGATAACACCAACACTAACCGTGGAGGCAATAACAGCAACTACCAGAACTCAGGCTTCGGCTTCTCATATACAAGTATGTAAATTTAATGCAATCCACTTTAAGATTCTTATAAAATAATCATTATAAAACAGTGGAGACCATGCAGGGGATTCTCAGACACAGATTTTGCAAGGTTTCTTCTGAATCCAGAATAGAGTATGCTAATAGCAAATTAGAAATTAGAAAATTTCTCACTGTCGTGGGGTATTTCATTTGCCACATCTTTGATTGAAATTAACCCTTCCTGTACTAAATACTCATTGACAAGTACTTATCCCTTTAGGTAATATTCAGATAATAAGTTCAACAAATTACCATAGATTTGAACTTATCATGTGAACATTTCCCACCAATGATTATGAATTTGCTCTTGTATTATCATTTGATCTGGCTGTCGTCTGCTCATATTTCCTTAACCCTTTACCCAACAAAACGGCCAAAAACGCCCAAATAAAGCTTCAACAGCCTAAAATATCTTCGGTCTGTCTCAATAGAACCATACAAATATGGATATCATTGGAACCGGCTCCTTGACCACATTGTGATAGCTACAGTTATACCCTGTGCCAATGCATTCTCTTATATATGCGAGTCGACCATAGGTCGCCTCGCATATATAAGAGAATGCATTGGCCTAAAAAAAAAAAAAATTTAACACTTTTTACCATTTTTTCTTACATTCTTTAACAATTTTATAATTTTTAATGTGTTAAGCCAATGCATTCTCTTATATATGCGAGGCGACCTATTGTCGACTCGCATATATAAGAGAATGCATTGGCACAGGGCCCTTCTGTTGGGTAAAGGGTTAACTTTCCTCCAAATGTATAATAGACCATTCTATTGTGCTCTTTAATAACTGAGTGGGAGAATCCATTTAGTATAGAAACGGTTTTATATATGAATCTGAGGGTAACATTATAGTGACTAGGCAGTTTGCGCTTCTAGATTATAGACCTATATGGCGAAAATACATGTAGATGAATCGGTGTTCCTACATTGATATTATTAACTGGATATTCCCCGGCCCCATTCCCCCCGACCCCTAGCGGAAACCCTGCTTTACTGACCTTATTATCTCAAAACTCCTACAAATGAATGAATAGGAGCCATATATTTTCTGCACTTGTATTAGCCCTTAGACTTTAACTTATAATATGCACATTCATATAGTCCATTTAGTACAGAAAGTTTAAACCAATCAATTATGATTTTTGCTGCACTTTGACAAATATTCGTAAAATGTGAGAATTTTACCTTTATTTTACAGAATGAGAGAAAATCACTTGGAACAGAGAATTGGTTGTCAACTGTCGGTCTTCTACTGACTGATGCTTGAAACAAAAATGGTTGATTTAGGTTTGGGATGTATTCCAACAGTCAGTTTCGATGAAATTGTTGACCTGTATCTTTATGTCTGAGAGATGTTATGATGTTCAGGCTTTCATGTTAGTTTCCAGCCCTGGAGCTTCCTGAAGTTTTGCGAAAACCCTGTGCCAATGGATTCTCTTAAATATGCGAGTCTTTCATAGGGGGTAGGGATCCTTGCATATATATGAGAATACATTGGCCTAACAATATTACCTTGACCTTGTAAGCCAGTGCATTCTCTTATATATGTGAGACTCCCTGTGGGAGACTTGCATATATAAGAGAATGCACTGGCACATGATTTTAATGCTGCACCAGCGCAGCTCCTATCATGAATTGGTTAATTAGTATCTGCTATCGGCTGAGCCAAGGCACAGAAATTAAAAAGGTAAATTTCAGAACCTGCCAATGTTTTGTGCAAAATTGAAACAAATTTCTGCAGACATTGTCTTAGTGTCGCACTGTGAAAGTCTTCAGTCAGCAAAATATATCATGAATGCCAAGGACTACTGAGATAACAAGGACTATCTTGATCACCAGGAATTTTAAGCATGTAGAGAGCATGCAGCTATGCAGATTGATCATAGGCTTTTTAGCCGAGGAAATATTTCTGGCTTAGGTTAACCCTTTACCCAACAAACCGGCCAAAACCGGCCAAATAAAGCTTCAACAGCCTAAAATATCTTCGGTCTGTCTCAATAGAACCATACAAATATGGATATCATTGGAATCGGCTCCTTGACCACATTGTGATAGTTACAGTTATGCCCTGTGCCAATGCATTCTCTTATATATGTGAGTCGACCATAGGTCGCCTCGCGTATATAAGAGAATGCATTGGCCTAAAAAAAATCTTTTTTTAACACTTTTTATCATTTTTTCTTACATTCTTTAACAATTTTATAATTTTTAATGCGTTAAGCCAATGCATTCTCTTATATATGCGAGGCGACCTATGGTCGACTCGCATATATAAGAGAATGCATTGGCACAGGGCCCTTCTGTTGGGTAAAGGGTTAACTTTAGCCAAGACAAATTTCTGCTAATTAGCCTGCAGTTTCTCTGTCTGATATTCAAGTATACTGATGACCGCAAGTCTTGATATAGATGCAGAATGAGGTCCCCAGATCGTGAATTTAGTGATGTTAGCCCGCACAGATTATAATCAGATATAACATCTGTACAAATATTTATTTAGTTCAGGCACCATTTTATATAGTTTCTAGGTGTGGTATCTAGCTTTAGAATACATGTCGCTGTTTGAATAGTTGTCAACTTGCAATTCAGTACATTGTAACTTCACACCATATTTGTATTTCATTTGTACATACTCACTGAATTGTAAAATAGAGAATCACATATATTTCTATTTTCATTGAGAATATATTTTTTGCTGTTATATCTATTTATTTAAGAGTCAATATTTATCACATCACATTCCGTCCCTCATTTGCATCGGTTAGCGACCGTATTTAAGTGTATCAGCTTTTTGTTTTGATTGTCACACAGCGAGTATGATGATTATATAACAACATGTTAATCCAGTGAAGGTCTATTCAAGTGGGAAAAAGATTAGTATTAAGAACAAGCATGGACATGATTTGTCTGACTGTGTGCCAATCAAAACAAAACGTCCATACCACCTAAATACGGTTGCTAACCAAAGCACAGCGTGTGTGAAGAGTACCTCAGTATTTATCATTTGTCACAACACATTCCAATCATTAATTTTTATGTCATTGCCTCACATCCATAGATTGATGAGTTTTTTAGTCACACATCATCACATAATTTTTAACTGTGATTTCTCGTTTTTTATACAAATAAAATTATCAAACACATGATACAGAAACTTGATGTTTATCTGAATTTAATACCAAGTCCCTTTGTTCTGCCATCCACATTTTAACCCTTTACCCAACAAACCGGCCAAATAAAGCTTCAACAGCCTAAAATATCTTCGGTCTGTCTCAATAAAACCATACAAATATGGATATCATTGGAACCGGCTCCTTGACCATATTGTGATGGTTACAGTTATGCCCTGTGCCAATGCATTCTCTTATATATGCGAGTCGACCATATGTCGCCTCGCATATATAAGAGAATGCATTGGCCTAAATTTTTTTTATAATTTTTAATGTGTTAAGCCAATGCATTCTCTTATATATGCGAGGCGACCTATGGTCGACTCGCATATATAAGAGAATGCATTGGCACAGGGCCCTTTTGTTGGGTAAAGGGTTAAAAATGGTCCATCTCTTCCGGGCCACAATTACAATCACATAATTTTTGAAAATCACAATGCTATTTTGTGAATACTCAGCGTGGAATCACATGGTTCGAGTTGATGAGTATCACGCATTCAAAATGGCCAAGGTGATCTCAAACGCGAGCAGAAACGAGGAAAAGGGTAACAAAACTAGGATAAAAAATGTTCTAAGTCGAAAAAGGGGGGATAACTCCACCAAAAAAAGTCCCACAGACGTCATAATCGCAGGTGCACAGGTTCCAATAGTGGTTGATGTCTGTGTCAAGTTTCGCGGAAATTGATAAAAAAAATGACAGAAAAACTCCGGACAAATTTGTGTCCAAGGACGGACGGACAAGCTGATACCAGTATACCCCCCCCCCCCCCTAACTTTGTTGCGAGGGGTATAATGATATATTACTAGTATTTTGGCAGCTACAAGCCTATGCTATTCTTCAAACAAGCTGACGCATGTACCTCATTTGTGCCCAAACTCAGTTGTTTGCTCTAACATTATGACCAAAGTTATCAGTCAAAGAATTATCCTAGATATATATGGATTTGTGAATTACACGAACCTCTGACTGGCAACTTTGGTTAGAATGTTATTGAAAACTACTGAGTATTTCCAAACAAATAAGGTATCAACTTGTTTTAAAAATAAACTAGCATATGCTCGTAACAGTCAAAATGCTGTTTTGTGTCAATTCCTCATATTATATTTTTGTCTGTTTGCACATTTTGAATGCGTGGTACTCACCAACCTTGAAAGCACGTGATTCCCCACCGTGGTATAAAACCATGTGATTCCCCACCGTGGTATAAAACCAAGTGATTCCCCACCGTGGTATAAAACCAAGTGATTCCCCACCGTGGTATAAAACCAAGTGATTCCCCACCGTGGTATAAAACCAAGTGATTCCCCACCGTGGTATAAAATTGAAGATGTGGTATATTTATTTATTTGTCTATAAAGGCATGATAAAGTGATTTATTTCAATCATAATTTGCGGTAAATCTCTGATCAGCACATTTCCTTGATTGAGGGTGCTAACAAGATAGAGTGATCTCTATGTGTACGCACCTAACAGTTACTTTATTTCTGTTATAAAATTAGCCCATAAAACTGTCCCAAAATGTCATAAGAAATTATAAATAAAATTTATAATAATTGATAGAATTTTTTCTGGACCGGTGTCCTCAATTTATATGTTATTTTATAAACTGGAATCTATATAAAACTTTCCAGGAAGAGATAGACCACAGGAGAGGGCGGTGTACTGGGGGTAGTAACAGGAATAATTGGGTGCACATCAATTTGCCATCAAGGCAGGATTCTCTTGTTCATGCGGGCCCTTCGCTGCACATCAAAACTAACACTATATATTTTTTGTCTATTGTCACTGTTGAGACTGGTTACAACCAAGCCAGTTTGTGGTATTTCATTGCATGCTCATGATTAAATTGACATGTAAACATTGCCCTCTGCACGATATGGATGTGAAGTCTCCCAGGTTTTCAAGAGCATACCCAGTAAATCTAACATTTTATTTCTATAAGAGATCTGATGGGTACTTCATCATGTGGATGTTAGAATATTCGCACCTTATTTTATGCACAATAACAGGTCAGGCACATCCTGAATTCCACTATTATAGCGGTATATGACCATTACCATTTTGTGAATTTGATCCAAAATCATATTTCACACAAATTATTCAAAATTAGTGTCGCACTAATTCGGTATCTTTCATAAATTTTGTCCAAGAGAATGATTAAATCAGATTAATCATGAGGCACATGATAAGCAACTCCATTAGCATTCAATCAGTTTAAATGTTGTTATGAAGGAGCAATTGAGTCATCCTCTTATTGTCATTTTGAAAGGCATACATTAGTAATATTATTGAATAACAAAGCTGGCGCAAACGATTGCATAACAAATTTTATCGTCAGACTGTTCATTCGCTGTGATATTGTTTAACCCTTTGAGTGCCCGGTCCAATTTTTGTATCAACCCATATACCCTGTGCCAATGCATTCTCTTATATATGCGAGTCGACCATAGGTCGCCTCGCATATATAAGAGAATGCATTGGCCTAACATTTTTTTTTTTTTTTTTTTTTTTACAATTTTAATAATTTATTCTTATATTCTTTAACAGACTTATTTTGTAGGTTTAGGGCCGATGAGGAGGTTCGATGAGATCGGCCCCTGGCACTCAAAGGGTTAAAAGAGTGAAATTTGGCTGTGCACTGGTATGCGCCATCTTCTATTCCAGACGCAAATAAAGGAAACATGAATACATTATGGTCATATACCACTATAATAGTGGAATTTAGGATGTGCCCGACCTGAAGAAGCCCCCATTGAGACCCCCATTGAGACTAACTATAGTACTCACTGCACTGAAGGACTTGCACTCCATCCACAACATTTGCATAAAGTTTATGTTCCCTGTAGAATTTATGTTCCTGTTGATACACTAGTGGTGTGTTGATAATTTTCATACCAGCCTTCGTGGGACAGGATTCATCAACAGTACAGAGTTGGTCCATAGGAACGCCAAAATACAGATAATTGTGTCGACTTGATATAGTATGTATATGAATATACTATAAAGCACACTATTATGTAACCTTTTCATGATGGGAGCTGCACTGGTGCAGCATTAAAGATCCTGTACCAATACATTATCTCATATATATTTTGAAGACCTCTTGTTTGTCTGTCTGTCTGTATGTCTGTCTGTCATTAATACAAATCTACGATTCTCGACCGATCAGGACGAAACTTGGTACGTGTGTGTAGTTTGACCAGGCGGTCGTCGTATTGGCGAGCCCGTGCGGTGCCCGCTTCGCGCATGCGCAGACGAGATCTCGGAAACGGGTGGAGCTATCGACTTGAAATTTGCTATGTGAATGTATCTTGCCCCGGATACAAATTTTATCGGGTCGCCGAGCCCGTGCGACGCCAGCTTCGCGCATGCGCAGACGAGATCTCGGAAACGGGTGGAGCTATCGACTTGAAATTTGGTATGTGAATGTATCTTGCCCCGGATACGAATTTTATCGGGTCGCCGAGCCCGTGCGACGCCAGCTTCGCGCATGCGCAGACGAGATCTCGGAAACGGGTGGAGCTATCGACTTGAAATTTGGTATGTGAATGTATCTTGCCCCGGATACGAATTTTATCGGGTCGCCGAGCCCGTGCGACGCCAGCTTCGCGCATGCGCAGACGAGATCTCGGAAACGGTTGGAGCTATCGACTTGAAATTTGGTATGTGAATGTATCTTGCCCCGGATACAAATTTTATCGGGTCGCCGAGCCCGTGTGACGCCAGCTTAGCACATGCGCAGACCAGATCTCGGAAACGGGTAGAGCTATCGACTTGAAATTTGGTTTTTGAATAGCCCGGACAACGTCGGGCTCATCGGCTAGTCTTATATATATGTGAGTCTCTTAGGAAGCCTTGCATATGTAAGAGAATGCTCTGGATTATAAGGTCAAGGTAAATATTGTTGGTGAAAGAGATGACTTCTCAAATAATATTGTGGCATGAGGAATGTGAAAGAACAACATATGTAACAGGGGTACACTTTTTGTAAACTTACTTTGACCCCTCAATTGGCAAGGATAACAATCTGTCTGTTTAACCCTTTACCCAACAGAAGGGGCCTGTGCCAATGCATTCTCTTATATATGCGAGTCGACCATAGGTCGCCTCGCATATATAAGAGAATGCATTGGCTTAACACATTAAAAATTATAAAATTGTTAAAGAATGTAAGAAAAAATGGTAAAAGGTGTTAAAAAAAGATTTTTTTTAGGCCAATGCATTCTCTTATATATGCGAGGCGACCTATGGTCGACTCGCATATATAAGAGAATGCATTGGCACAGGGCATAACTGTAACTATCACAATGTGGTCAAGGAGCCGGTTCCAATGATATCCATATTTGTATGGTTCTATTGAGACAGACCGAAGATATTTTAGGCTGTTGAAGATTTATTTGGCCGGTTTGTTGGGTAAAGGGTTAATTTTTCTCCCAGACCCCTGGACCAATTTCAACAAAAGTTTGTGTGATGAGTCGATGTACCCTGGCGGATGCTATAATGTGGTTGGTTTTTCAAAATTAAAGATTAATTTTCATATAAAAACCAAATTTGTTTATTACTTTCAACATACGGTCTTGAGCTACTCATGGAATAAATGATTTCAAACGGGGAAAAATCCAACAAATGCGCATGCGTCAAAGAGTGCGTTGCTCGACCAATCAATAGCTTCATAAAAACCATTAACAATTCACATTCTGCACTCAATAATTATTCACACAAACCCCACCCAATATTTCTAAAAATAAGTATTACAGAAGGTGGAAATGATGTAGTCTGGTCGTTGAAGCATTGGACCTAGAACAAATTGTTTACAAGCTGTTTTTGGTGTCATTTTGTCGGGCAGAACCCGGGGAACAACATATCCAAAATCCGCTGAAATCCGCTTTGGGGAAAATTTTCTAGAGCATTTTGAAAAAAAGGTCATATTTGTGTTTTTTATGTATGATTTTCCGTTTCTTATGAAATATACACATGAATGTCATTTAAATTAAAGTTATACAGATGGCAGGAATATGCAACATAAACAAATTATTATTGTTGCCATGGCAGACGTATGTTATTTCGTGTACAATTGGATTGTAAAAATTCAAAATGGCGGACAAAATGGCAACCGAAATTGGTAAAATTGGACAATTTTCACTAAATTTCACCAGATCGTTTCCATTTATAAGAAATTTGGTTTAAATGGCCATTTGTGCCAACATACACCATTTTAAATCAATGTCTGATAATTGTGAGCCATATCACGAGGATTGGGAATTTGGGCCCTTCAAATTCGAAAAAGATTGTACTAAATTTCGAAGAAAAATCAAATATTATTTTAATGCCCAGAATAACCGCAAATCGAACAAACCAGTGTACTTAATACCCATAAGACGTCAGATATGAACCACTAGTGTCCATTTTAGCAGAAACTAGGCAATCACTTTCAAAAATAGGGACACTATGGCTACTGAAAGTAGTATAATTTGGAATTTTGTTAAAGTTCACTAGATTGTTTCCATTTAGACGAAAACTATGTATTATTGGCTAGCACAACAGTAAATTATGTCGGACCCTAATCCGATAATAATGAGCTGTATGTCGAGAATTTGTCCCTACAGTGTCCCATAATGGCGGCGAATATTGCAATCGAAAGTCAAAAATATATATTTCGTCATTGATTTTTAACTAAATCTTCTCATATCCCGTATCGAATATAATTTGATTAGTGTCCACAGCAACCAAACTAGTATCGAAATACATCAAATGAGTGTCAGGAACAACTTAACGCGTGTCCCAAACCATCCAAGGAGTGTAAAACCACTCAACCGCCTTCTTAATAATATACCACATTAATCAGTGAGTGCCCCAGTCCATAGAAGGGGCATTCCAAATCAGCCAATGAGTGTCCCAAACCACATAATATGTAACACAGTCCACCCAAATAGTGCCAAAAACCATCCAATTAGTGCCTAAACGAGTCCAATGTGTGTTCCATACCATCCAGCGATTGCCATATGTCACCCATCGAGTGTCCTAATTCATGTATGTGGTGTCCCAAACCACACAAATGGGTGTCTCAAATCATCAAGTGTGTACCGCAAACCATCCAATGGGTGTCTCAAACCAACAGATGAGTGTGCATAATCACACAATGAGTGTCCCAAGCCACACGATGATTATCAAAACCAGCAGGAGTGTAAAGAACGTCCAACTAGTGTCTCAGACCACCCACTGAATGCCCCAGTCATTTAATAGGTGTCCCAAACTAGTGCACAAAACCATCCTTCAAATATATCAAACTATGTTTTGGTAAACTCTTGGGATGGTTTGACAAACTCCCTTGATCGTGTGAAATACTCGATGGAGGGTTTTGTACACTATTGTAGATGTATTGATATGACAGTTGGTTGTTGGTTCGCAACACCAGTCCTGTGCAGTTGGTGGATAGGGAACTTGTTGGATGGTTTATGAAGCTAGTTTTATGGTTTGGGTCACCCGCTGGGTAATTTGTGACTTCAGTTGGATGCTTTTGGGACACCAATTGGGTGGAGTGTTCACATTGAGTGGTTTGGGACACTCGCTATAGATTTAAGATACTGGTTATGTGCATTGAGACACTGCGTGGCCGATTGGGTCACTGGTTGGGTCGTTTGGGACATTATAGTTGAATGGATTGAGACGACAGTTGTATGTTGTATGACATGGGCTACATATTGGATGTCTATCTATCGTGTGGTTTCGAACACCAGATGGATGGTTTGGTAACCGTGGTACACCCATTGCGTGGTTTGGGGCACTGATTGAGTGGTTTGACACACTCAATTGGTGCTCATTGTGTGTTTTACTCATATGATGGTTATGGACACTCATTGGATATTTCTGGAACCTACTGGATGGCTTGGGACACACCTATTATGTTGTTCCGAACATAGGTTGCAACGTATGGAGCACTACTGGTGTGGTTTGGGAACATTCGTTGTTTGGTTTGGGCCCTTAATCAGGTCGATTGAGACACTCATTTAGTGGCTTGTGACACTCATTTTGGGTGAGTTGGAATACCAAATGCATGGTTTGGGGACTATATGTTTGAGTAATGACACCAGTTGAGTATCGTTTGGGGAGCTACCTACATCAGTCTACATCAGTCTGGTGGTTTGTGAAACTCGTTTGGTGGATTGGGACACCCCGTCGATGGTTTGGAGCAATGTTTGGATTTGGGGCGTCCGTCGTATGGATTTGGATACTCACATGTTTGTTTTTTTGGATACCAGATGGGTTTTGTAACTCTGTATATGGTTTGGCGGACTCGTTGTGTGGTTTGGGACAATCATTTGATGTATTATGAAACTATTGGTGGCTTTGCAAACTCGTATGGTGGCATATATGACTACATATTGGCTATACGTTTATTCGATATCGTAAGAAAAAAATACACTTCAATTGTTCACTTCCGACTGCCATTTTCGCTGTCATTTTGAAGACTGCTTAGACATCGAATTGCCCAATCCTCGGGATATGACTTACTATAATGGATTAGGATTCGCCATTTTATAGTATTAGGATCAAATTATGCACGAAATGACAGGCATAATTATGCTATGACAACAGGAATAATGCGTTTTTTTGTTGCAGGTTTCTGTCACATTAATACATTTAGAGGACACTGTAGTGAATGGTAGTACACTCCAGGAAATTGCCGCCATATTGCCCCGTAATATTCACGGCCACATGTTAGCGGCAAATTAGTTGGAGCAGACATCATTACGAAAAAATGGGGCCCAGTCTGGAGAAGCATTTTGGCCGACCTGGTTCCCAGACAAATATTCCAATTTTCACAATTTTCTTACATATTTTCTTCATTTGTATCTAAATTAACGACTTTCCCTTCATTAGACGCATGGATATTTTGGATATATTATTATATGGTCACATTTGGCAGTCAGGGAACTCGACTGAGCGTTTATGGTCGGCAGATTTGTTTATTAAAAAAATTACAATTTTCACCATTTTGTTTACATATTCCAGTATTTTGACTAAAAAATTACGACTTCTGGTTCATGGGGATTTTGGATATGTTATTATATGAGTATATTCACCACTCAAAAAGACCGAAAGCAAATTATTTTCACGGTTGGGCGTTTCCTTCCTTCCGTTTGACTGGACTAATAAGGAACTGCAAACTTGACACAAAAAAGACACAAATAGAACCCTATTTCAAAGACATGTGAAAAATTTCCCCCAAAGCGAATTTTGGATATATTGTTCCCCATATTCTGCCCAACAAAATAACACCAACAGCTTGTTACCAATTTAATATAGGTTCACCTTAAAATCTGAGTCTCAACCAGAAAATTACAGTTTTCACCATTTTTGTTTACGAGGATTTTGGTTATGTTATCATATGGATATAGTCACATTCAAACACACCAAACGACATTGCATAGTAATTTGTTCACGGTTAGGTTTTTCTTTCCATCAGATTGACTAGACTAATAAGGAACAGCAAAATTTACACAAAAAGCAGCAAAAAGCCATAATTAGGACCCCATTTCAACGAGCTGTAGAAAATTTTTCCCAACGCGTATTTTAGATATATTGTTCCCCAGATTCTGCCCGATAAAATAACATCAACATCATCTTGTTTCCAATTTAATATAGGTACACCATAAAATTTGAGTCTCAACCATAAAATTACAATTTTCATCATTTTTGTTTACATATACCTGTCTTTTCACCCAAAAATGACGATTTTCCCACCCTGGGATTTACGGGGATTTTGGTTATATTATCATATGGATGTAGTCACATTCAACACACCAAAAGACATTGCATAGTAATTTGTTCACGGTTGGGTATTTCTTTCCATCAGATTGACTAGACTAATAAGGAACAGCAAAATTTACACAAAAACCCGTAAATAGGACCCCATTTCAACGAGCTGTAGAATAATTTCCCCGAAGCGTATTTTAGCGTATTTTGGGTATATTGTTACCCAGATTCTGCCCGATAAAATAACACCAACAACATCTTGTTACCAATTTAATATAGGTTCACCTTAAAATCTGAGTCTCAACCAGAAAATTACAATTTTCACCATGTTTGTTTACATATTCCTGTCTTTTCACCCAAAAATGACGATTTTCCCACCCTGGGATTCACGGGGATTTTGGTTATGTTATCATATGGATATAGTCACATTCAACACACCAAAAGACATTGCATAGTAATTTGTTCACGGTTGGGTTTTTCTTTTCATCAGATTGACTAGACTAATAAGGATCAGCAAAATTTACACAAACTCATAAATAGGACCCCATTTCAACGAGCTGTGGAAAATTTTCCCCAAAGCGGATTTTAGATATATTCTTCCCCAGATTCTGCCCGACAAAATGACACCAAACACAGCTTGTAAACAATTTGTTCTAGGTTCACCTCAAAATCGAGTCTCAACGACCAGACTAATGAATGAAAGCGAGGCTTTGCGAAAACAATGGCTGATTTTGGCGAAATCCAAATGATCAAAATTGCAATTAAGAACATATTGCAAAAAAATAGGTATTGATTCGCTGAGACAAGAACACGAGAGTTTATTTATAACCAGAAAAGATGGATACGGCAATTCGTTTCAGACCAAATTGGCTTAATGGGGATTGAAGCGACAGACATTGTTATTCACGCATGTAGGAATTGTCGCATATCAATCATAACAGTAAACCGCACTCTTCGAGTGTCATAGCACCATCACTGAACTTTGACCCACTGCACACATTCCAGCTTTGATGTGCTTTATTTGGAAACAGGAATATTAATGAGCTGTCGCCAGTGGGGAATTCCCCATCCATCTCGGAAATGAATTTAAGTATCGGCGTCTCAAGACTGAGAGTTGTCTCTAAGAAAACCTTGGTCTAGTTATAGTTAGGCTGGTCAATGATTGATGATGGATTTAATGTTAACCCTTTACCCAACAAACCGGCCAAATAAAGCTGCAACAGCCTAAATTATCTTGAGTCTGTCTCAATAAAACCATACAAATATGGATATCATTGGAACCGGCTCATTGACCACATTGTGATGGTTACAGTTATGCCCTGTGCCAATGCATTCTCTTATATATGCGAGTCGACCATAGGTCGCCTCGCATATATAAGAGAATGCATTGGCCTAAAAAAAATCTTTTTTTAACACTTTTTACCATTTTTTCTTACATTCTTTAACAATTTTATAATTTTTAATGTGTTAAGCCAATGCATTCTCTTATATATGCGAGGCGACCTATGGTCGACTCGCATATATAAGAGAATGCATTGGCACAGGGCCCTTCTGTTTGGTAAAGGGTTAATAGCAGATGAGGCCATGAAGAACAAATGTATTGATTAATTGTGGGACCAGAAAATGAGGATTTAATTTGGCCAAAGGTTTTTCTGAATAAAAAAATTGACCAAAAGATTTTTCGGTCCAGCATGAACACTGTTGATTATAGTGAAAGCCAGAACACCCTCCGAGTTCCCCAGAAAATACAACAAATCTAGGTCGATGATAGATGATGGATTTAATGTTGATGAATTTGCTCACAAGTAAAGAATGAAAGCATAACAAATCATAGTAAAAACAATCAACATAATTATGAGCCAGCCTGTTAAACCATAGTGAATTATGAGCCAGCCTGTTAAACCATAGTGAATTCAAGTTTGATGCAAGCCTTGAAATAGTGTGTCTGTCATTTGCAGAATGAGGTTCCCAGAGGGTGAATTTAGTGATGCTACCCCGCATATCGGGCTAGCATCACCAAATTCACCCTCTGGGGACCTCATTCTGCAAATGACAGACACACTATTTCAAGGCTTGGTTTTATGTAACCACACACCAAAGTTCCATTTCCACGAAAGAATCAACCTGTTAAAACATAGTGAATTCAAGTAACCACACACTAATATTTTTTTTCATGATGGTCTATCTCTTCCCAGAAAGTTTTATATAGAGATTACAGGGTATAAAATAATAGATATGAATCAATTTATTTAAATTTTTTGGACAGTTTTAGAAATTTCAATCATTTGAACAACTTTTCAAATCTACCAAAACAATTGTAAGTTAAAAGTCTTCCCTCCACTGAATAAATGACGACAAAACACCTTTTGCATACTAGCCGTACGAGCGGTCTCTAGAAACTTGATGACCGGACCGTCGTTCGCTAGAAAGTGACGATCTCGCATTGAACACGTGTCATGTGAAATCAGAAACTCATCTCTGATTGGCCCCCACTGTCACGTGTTCAGTAAACAACTTTACTATCCCCGCCCATTTATTAACCCGTATCGTTCAAGACAAATGTTTTTCGCTATACTGCGAAACTCGAAAAACTATTATTCCAATACAGTCTCCCATAATAGTATGCGGTGAGTGCATCGACATGATCAGCTTGAAGTGACATAGGTGGTTCATCGCTTTTTATGAAGTGGTGGCTGCAGTTATTGGTTGATGAACATCGGAAACATTCGTGTAAACCATATGGCGATTTGTACTGATTCTTACCGGCGTTAATTCAATGTAGAGGGTGTGTGATTACAACTGCATAAATATAATCAATAAAATAGTCATTGAAAACAGAATAAAAAATCTGTAACATAAATTCAAACTTTGTTTACAAGTAATAATTCTACAATGACCAGAATTTTTGAGTTTTGTTGATATACTTGAAGATAAGAACACATATGCTTATTTCATAGTGGTGGCTTTGTGGTTTTAAAAAAAATATTTTAGGCTGGCTTTAACCCTTTACCCAACAAACCGGCCAAATAAAGCTTCAACAGCCTAAAATATCTTCGGTCTGTCTCAATAGAACCATACAAATATGGATATCATTGGAACCGGCTCCTTGACCACATTGTGATAGTTACAGTTATGCCCTGTTCCAATGCATTCTCTTATATATGCGATTCGACCATAGGTCGCCTCGCATATATAAGAGAATGCATTGGCACAGGGCATAACTGTAACTATCACAATGTGGTCAAGGAGCCGGTTCCAATGATATCCATATTTAACACTTTTTACCATTTTTTCTTACATTCTTTAACAATTTTATAATTTTTAATGTGTTAAGCCAATGCATTCTCTTATATATGCTAGGCGACCTATGGTCGACTCGCATATATAAGAGAATGCATTGGCACAGGGCCCTTCTGTTGGGTAAAGGGTTAAACATGACAACTTCCATGACAAGTCAGATGTTAAATGAGAGTGTCACTGTGAGCTGGCAGTGTTTTTGGGCTTGCTTTGGGTAATATGAAGATGCAGACAAGACAACTGCCATAATAAGTACATAGTAGTACCACTGCAATCCGAAACCATTGTTTTTGGGCTCACTTTTCATTGTGGGCGGGAACTGTTGTCCTGGGCTGCGACCAAGCAATAGGAGGTGCTTTGCCTCGAACAGGAATGTCACATTCTCAAAGTCGTTGAGATCGAGCCTCGTCACAAGATGGCGTACTGTTGATATAATATGTCTCGGATCTTGAAGTATTCGGGTCCTATACACCCTTCTAACTGAACCTTTCCGGCCTCCGTCTGAAAAATATCAAAGACCAAGTCAGTTAATTTCAAGACTGGAGATAGTGTCTGACAATGGAACACATTGCGATAGACGACGTCTATAGCTATAGCTGTCATCGATTAACCCTTTACCCAACAGAAGGGCACTGTGCCAATGCATTCTGTTATATATGCGAGTCGACCATAGGTCGCCTCGCATATATAAGAGAATGCATTGGCTTAACACATTAAAAATTATAAAATTGTTAAAGAATGTAAGAAAAAATGGTAAAAAAAGATTTTTTTTAGGCCAATGCATTCTCTTATATATGCGAGGCGACCTATGGTCGACTCGCATATATAAGAGAATGCATTGGCACAGGGCATAACTGTAACCATCACAATATGGTCAAGGAGCCGGTTCCAATGATATCCATATTTGTATGGTTTTATTGAGACAGACCGAAGATATTTTAGGCTGTTGAAGCTTTATTTGGCCGGTTTTGGCCGGTTTGTTGGGTAAAGGGTTAACAGGAAGATATTCGGGCGCTGTTCTGAGTAACTCCATGGAATACATCCAGAAGCTGTTTTCATGTTCGAATCCCCCCCCAACATCCAACTTAACCCTTCCATGACAGGAGCTTCCTGAAATTTTGCGAAAACAATGTGCCAGTGCATTCCCTTATAAATATATAAGAGAATACATTGGCCTAACAATATTTACCTTGATCTTTTAAGCCTGTGCATTCTGTTATATATTTGAGGCTACCTATGGGAGACTCGCATTAACTGGTACAGGGTCTTTAATGCTGCACCAGTGCTGCTCTCATCATGAAAGGGTTAACCCTTTACCCAACAGAAGGGCCCTGTGCCAATGCATTCTCTTATATATGCGAGTCGACCATAGGTCGCCTCGCATATATAAGAGAATGCATTGGCTTAACACATTAAAAATTATAAAATTGTTAAAGAATGTAAGAAAAAATGGTAAAAAGTGTTAAAAAAAGATTTTTTTTAGGCCAATGCATTCTCTTATATATGCGAGGCGACCTATGGTCGACTCGCATATATAAGAGAATGCATAGGCACAGGGCATAACTGTAATTATCACAATGTGGTCAAGGAGCCGGTTCCAATGATATCCATATTTGTATGGTTCTATTGAGACAGACCGAAGATATTTTAGGCTGTTGAAGCTTTATTTGGCCGGTTTTGGCCGGTTTGTTGGGTAAAGGGTTAATCGACTACGCTTATCTCCTAATTACACCATCCCGATGTAAACCTTTGATCCTGAATGAGATCATCCATTCGGAGAACAAACGGTCAGCTATGATAGGTACTCACTCTTTTGACAGCCACTGCGTTGTTACAGATGAGCACGCCAGCCACAAATTCAGCTTGGAAACCCTCCTGTAGCAGCGTTAATTTGAAGTCGGATAGCTTGGGCTCATTAATGAAAACTGACTTATGACTTGGTACCTATGGGGAGAGAGAACATTGAACAGTTATAACATATATATATACATCGTGTCGAGACGACGTCAACTCAAGGCACCCGCTGACTATAGAATGGGACAAGTACAGTAATGCCCTAATTAATCGACTCCATAACCACATCATAATTATGGGTAATTTTTCAGGATTTAGTCGGAAATATGGCTTGTTGCCATTCATCACCGCGAGATTTCCGATGAATGGCAACAAGCCATATTTCCGACTAAATCCTGAAAAATTACCCATAATTCTGCTGTGGTTATGGAGTCGATTAATTAGGGCATATAATGTAACATTTTATTTGATACATTTGCCTGACAATTATATGAGAATATTCAATGACGAGCATTCTATTCATTGTATTGCCATCTGTAAATATATTTCCCATCGATTTGAACTCCCATCATACTCAATACAATGAAAGTTGTCAGATTTTGGTTGACTAACATGTTTTATTCCACAGCGATGTCCATTTCCATTGGTACTCACACTTGGCACATTGTTAAAGTTATTGTTATTACATCAGTCTAAACAAATCTCTCAAATACAGGAAATTTGAGTACAGTCCCCCTTAATTAAGTTGGTTAAATAGTCTGAGTACTGAAATCCACTAATAATTATGAATTCAGAGCAAGGCATCAACATCTTAGGTTGTAGTGGATATACAATTTTATATGTTACAGCCTTTCTGTGCTATTTCACACAGAAGCAAATGATAAAATTTAAAACAATAAATAAATATAAGATTATTGTGTTGGACCCAGATCTCTAATCGCGTAATTATAAGAAAATTGAACGTCATATGTTCACACATGCCGGCCCAATTGTTTGGATCTCCATTCCTCTCGACATTCATTCGTCATTCGCATTCTCTTGACATCTTCAAACAACGACTGAAAATGCACCTCTTCAAGATTTACCCGCACACAGCTACTAGCCATAGATAATGACATGCATCATTCTCCATATCCATATATTTACTTGTGTGATTGCTATCTTCTAATGTTTGTACATAACCTGCATATAGAGTCCTAAGCAATCTACATTCAATTTGCACTGCAGATGAAGCTTATCCAAATCATAAAACTAAGTACCTTAGCAGCCACGAGTTTATCCAATGACGGAACGATAGCCATATCCTTCTCTCCTTCAGATTTCTTTTCTGCAATAGACCGAATGTTTAACAATATTATGTCTTTTTAAAGTAACCCAAGGCACCCACAGCGGGTAAATGTGTGAAAAATTTAAAAGTTTGTAAAAACATCACCACTATTAACCCTTTTATGACGGGAGCTGCATTGGTGCAGCATTAAAGATCCTGTGCCAGTGCATTATCTTATATATCCGAGTCTCCCATAGGGAGTCTTACAACATATATAAGAAAATGCACTGGCTTACACCATGAAGTTAAATATTGATAGGCCAATGTATTCTCTTATATATGCGAGGCTCCCTATGAGAAACTCATATAAGAGAATCATTGCCACAGGGTTTTGGTAAAATTTAAGGAAGCTCCAGTCAGGGAAGGGTTAAGTTCCTCTGAAGTAAAGTCTGATTTAGACGGACTCGTTAAGGATGCCACAAATTTAATTAATTCATTGAAACATGCACACAACTGGATGTCAATCATAACTTGGTACTTTATTGTAAACGCATGGTATTTTCTAGTATTTATCCATTGGCTGTCAGAAAATTTCAGGAAGCTCCAGTCATGGAAGGATTAAAGGGACCATGGCATTCACAGTGGGTAAATGTGCAAAAATATAAAAGTTTGTAAAAACATCACCACCAAAGGAACAGTAAGGCTTTTACAAGTTAATATGTGTTAACTGCTACAGTTTTCGTGATAATATGGACGTTCATCGGCACTGCTATCGTGATAGCATATAGGTAGTGTTTTTTCCTCATTAACCGACTAGCAGATTTCAGGGGTCGACTAATTTAATAATCACGTCGATGTTGATTAGTCGGATAATCATTTCAACACTACATTACATTACATTACAACATACATTGTTAATCAGGTAGATAATTCAAATATTTTAGTATGAACAGGTGTAACAGTTTATCTTGCTCCCATAGCAGGTGAGGCCTAAGCAGAATGAGGTCCCCAGAGGGTGAATTTGGTGATGCTAGCCCACCATGTGGGATAGCATCACTAAATTCACCCTATGGGGTGCTCATTCTACAAATGACAGACACACTATTTACAGCCTTGTTTTTACAGGATTGAGCCTGTCAGCCCAGTCAAACACAAAGCCTACTATGAGTCAACTTTGATAATGCATTTCTACCTTTTTTTCCCTTTTCTTCCTCCTCATCAGAGATTTCTCCATCCTCCATATCTTTGAATGGTGCCGGCTCCAATTCAGCCATGGCACCCGTGTCCGTCTTCACCTCCGTGTAGTTTATCACACCGTCTATCCATGCCAACTCGCAATCCCTCGCCTTCGAGAATTCTAAAGCACTGACTAGATAATCTCTCAGTTTGACCTAGAAGGAATATTTAACATTTTCAAACGAATCATCAAACAAAACAAGAGATGGGGTGTCGCCCGATGGTGTCGGCATACCTATAACCCATGGCTGTCGCCCGTTGGTGTCGGCATACCTATAACCCATGGCTGTCGCCCGATGGAGTCGGCATACCTATAACCCATGGCTGTCGCCCGATGGAGTCGGCATACCTATAACCCATGGCTGTCACCCGATGGAGCCGGCATACCTGTAACCCATGGATGTCGCCCGATGGAGTCGGCATACCTGTAACCCATGGCTGTCACCCGATGGAGCCGGCATACCTGTAACCCATGGATGTCGCCCGATGGAGTCGGCATACCTGTAACCCATGGCTGACATAGTCAGACAGACAACCAACAAAATAAAAATAAAACATTTCCAGATACTCTTAGTATATTCTTGGGGAAATTAATAATTTGGTAACTTTTATTTCTAAATTATAACCTGCAACCAAGACCACCCCATTCTCCTGTTCAGTCAAGCCTTGAAATAGTGTGTCTGTCATTTGCAGAATGAGGTTCCCAGAGGGTTAATTTAGTGATGCTACCCCGCATAGTGGGCTAGCATCACCAAATTCACCCTCTGGGAACCTCATTCTGCTGAGGTGTAAGCAGAATGAGGTCCCCAGAGGGTGAATTTGGTGATGCTAGCCCGCTATGTGGGGTAGCATCACTAAACTCACCCTCTGGGGACCTCATTCTGCAAATGACAGACACCCTATTTCAAGGTCTATTATTCATCTGGAGGGGTGTTCAGGATATATGAACAGACAACAAATAATGAAAGTGAAGGAGTGGTTGGAAATGTTCAGATAATAAGTTCGACTAATGACCTATAACTTATAATCTGAACATTTCCAAAGGGAAACACCAAATCAATGAGTATTTAGCCCTTCCATGACTGCAGCTTCCTGAAATTTTGCGAAAACACTGACAACTAGAGGTGTGACTGTCCCAATGGGACTACGGATACCCCCCTGTTTTTAAAATACTAAGATGTTTCACATGTCAGTAAACATTTGGTTAAAATAATAAAATAACAGTTCCCATTGCAGGTGTACAACCATAACCCTAATCTTAAACCTATTGACCGAAAAATGTAGGAATAAAAGCTTGGAAAAATTATGTATGTTGCGAAAAAAATTCTAAGTCGAAAAAGGGGGATAACTCCAGCAAAAAATGTCGGACAGACGTCATAATCGCAGGTGCACAAGTTCCCATGGTACTAAATATCTGTGCCACGTTTTAAAACAATTGACCAAAAAATGTAGGAATAAAAGTTCGGACAAAAGTATACATGTTGCGAAAAATTTCTAAGTCGAAAAAGGGGGGATAACTCCACCAAAAAAAGTCCGACAGATGTCATAATCGCAGTTGCACAGGTTCCCATGGTGGTTGATGTCTGTGCCAAGTTTCACGGAAATTGATCAAAAAACGACTGAGAAAAACTCCGGACAAATTTGTGTCCACGGACGACGGACGGACGGACAAGCTGACTCCAGTATACCCTTATATATAATAAGTTCAACTAATGACGTATAACTTATTATCTGAACATTTCCTAAGGGAAACACCAAATCAATGAGTATTTAGCCCTTCCATGACTGCAGCTTCCTGAAATTTTGCGAAAACACTGACAAAAATGCATTTTCTTAAATATGAGAGTCTCCCATATATAAGAGAATACATTGGCTTAACAATAATTAACTTGATCTTGTAAGCCAGTGCATTGTCTTATACATACAAGGCTCCCTACAGGAGACTCACATACATAAGAGAATGCGCTGGCACATGAGCTTTAATGCTGCACCAGCGCAGATCCCATCATAAAAGGGATATGGAATAAGCTGCTGTATGTAGGCCTACTGACATACGATACTCAGGGGCGCCGGAAGCATCCAAGGGCAGGGGGGGCAGAGCCTACAAAAAGGGCACTTTTCCGCAAAAAAGGGCATTTTCTCCGCAAACTCGGGAAAATAACCATAAATTCATTGTGGCAAAAATCCCTATTTTAATGGTATTTGTCGGTTTTTATGGCCGTTTTGTGATAAAATTGACAAAAAAATTATATTCCTTGTGAAATTGGTGGTATTTGGACCAAAAAAGTCACATTTTGCTATAAAAACACGAGATTAAACACACAAAAAACATTTTCTGTCTCCAGAAAAAGGGCAAGTCCTGCCCCCGCTCGCCCCCTTGGTCAAGGGCAGGGGGGTCAGATGCCCCCTCTGCCCCCCCTCTTCCGGCGCCCCTGACGATACTATACAGATAACTCACCTGATAAATATGGCTTTCCTTTGTTGCATCAACAGTTTCTCCTACTCGTGGAGTGAACACTGTGCCCTGGACCATGCCGGCTGTTGAGCGACAATACTCAGCGAATGAAGTTGTTGCTTCTTCTGTCCCACGAATAATAATCTGAAGAAAACAGAGATAATAATGCAACTTGATTATAATAAATCAACAAGATGTTGTTTTGAAATGCTGCAGATTAGGGCCCTGCGAATATTCATGATTTTTTTATTCGATGTTGATATCGCCATTATGATTCGGTCGACACCAAATCCGACAGCCATTTCAAATATTTTTGAATATCTAATTTGTCCCCATCATTGACACTGATTGGTGACTGGTCATCGGAAACCAAATACATGTACAACCTGACTTGTACAAAACATTTCTTTTTATATTGATTGACACCCTCTTTATTTTTATATTTTTAGGGCACTAAACTGGTCTGTTTTACAGATGCCTCACCAGTCTAGCAGAAACCTTGCTTATTATCTGAACATTTCCTAAGGGAACTACTCGTCAATGAGTATTTAGTATACAAAGGTTTACTGGACTGAACAAATCTGCGTGCATGGAATACTAGGTCACTTAGATGTGATAATTAAATTTGTTATCACTCAAGAGAACTGTGCACTCGAGTATGATTTGTAAAATATCATCATTTAGAAACTTAACCATTTCATGACGGGAGCTGCGCTGGGACAGCTTTAAAGATCCTGAGCCAGATCATTCTCTTATATATGCGAATGCACTGGCTTACAAGGTCAAGGTAAATATTGTTAGCCCAATGCATTCTCTTATATATGGGAGGCTCCCTATGAGAGACTCGCATATATTAGAGAATACATTGGCACAGGTTTTTCGCAATATTTCAGGAAACTCCAGTCATGAAAGGGTTAACCCTTTACCCAACAACGCATATAGGTCGCCTCGCAAATATAAGAGAATGCATTGGCTTATGCATTCTCTTATATATGCGAGGCGACCTATGGTCGACTCGCATATATAAGAGAATGCATAGGCACAGGGCATAACTGTAACCATCACAATGTGGTCAATGAACCGGTTCCAATGATATCCATGATGTGTATGGTGTTATTGAGATATACCGAAGATATTTTAGGCTGCTGAAACTTTATTTGGGCGTTTTTGGCCGTTTTGTTGGGTAAAGGGTTAAATTCACTGGATATCAGCACGTGTGAGAACTAAGAACTAAGGTGTGCCCTGTGTTGACTGATTTACTTACGAGATGCCTTGGTTTGACTTGTGCCATAATTTTTCTGACAGATTCACCATCTGATCGTCCCTCGAAATCAATGAACATCACGTTAGCATTGACATCCAACGTCACTGTTGCCGATACGCATTTAGTGGGAACATCAGTAGTATCTAAAATGCAAAGAAAACATGTGTGAAATCTGTATTGATTATATCTTCTATCTATATAAAAGCCAAGTGTTTTGTGTTTGTATGTTTGTGTGTGTCTGTATGTAACTCCGTCACGCTTAGCCCAAATTAGGAACATACGAAGAGACACATCTTAGAATACGACACGCGAAATTTCAGGCTGAGCCAACCCACCCCCCTCCCGCCCCCTTGAGATATAGCACATTGCCCAAGGGTGCTATGGCTTTTAGTGAGAGATTTCCAATGAATGGCAACAAGCTATATTTCCGACTAAATCCTGAAAAATTACCCATAATTCTGCTGTGGTTAAGGAATCGAATATTTAGGGCATAACTGTATTCTAAATACTCCCTATGGAAGTGTTCTGATAATAATATTATCTGAACGTTTCCCTCCCATAAATAGGACTCCTTCTGCACTTTTATTATCTATCGTCTGCTTATTTTTTGCTAAAAAAAACACCTCTGAATGAACAATAGAACATTCTACTGTATACTTTTTATAACTGAATGGGAGAATCTACTTAGTATAGAAGGGGTTAATATCACTCTTGGAACAAAAGTCATAAAAGAGATATTTATAAGACAAATATTTGAGCCAACCCACCCCCTCCCGCCCCCTTGCCACGTCTCTGGGAATGGGCTGTCAACTGCAGATTCAGAAAATATAGAGTGCTGGCTCTTGGAACATTTACAACAGATTAATGTGCTGAGAATACTTGACATCCATGAGACAGGTGGCATCACATGTTGTGTCATCTTTTTATCCAATTGAGATACCCCATGTCAGAAAAAAGAAAATATAATTATTAATCATCTTGCAAAGTTAAAAGCACTTGACCCTGAGATCAGATGAAACTATATAACCAAATATGAGTTGAGGGACATCTAATTGTGTCATTCCGATCGATACGTATCCATTTTGATAAGAAAGGAAGCATATTGAAGCAATGAACACTCATACTGATTCAGTGCCTCCATAAATATCATACATACATACTAATAGTATGGTAGTCAAAAAATCACTAAGTAGAAATCCAAATTTCATTACTTGGACAAATGAGCGAGTGAATGAGTACAAAAAAAAAAAGATAAACACTGTATTCTGTAAACACTTTAGCTGTTTTACATGATGTATACACCTCTGGTTAACCCTTTGAGTGCCAGGGACCGATCTCATCGGCCCAAATTTACGGTCTGTAAAATTGGCCCTAAAAAAAATAATATTTGGATCCCTTTTTTTTTTAGATTTTTTTTTTTTGGGGTGAATTTTTTTGGGTATACCTAAGCATGCTATAGCGAATTTAAAAACAAACTGGATAAAACCTTAGGGGCATGTTATAACTCAAAACTATCACCAAGTATTCATAGTAATAATTTTGATGCCCATGAAAAACGTAAGATTCCCTGGCACTAAACCTACAAAATAAGTCTGTTAAAGAATATAAGAGAAAATTATTAAAATTGTAAAAAATAATAACAAATGATGAAAAATTGTTAGGCCAATGCATTCTCTTATATATGCGTGGGGACCTATGGTCGACTCGCATATATAAGAGAATGCATTGGCACAGGGTATATGGGTTGATACAAAAATCGGACCTGGCACTCAAAGGGTTAAGTCATCTGAGGTCAAAAATGACGAGTGACAAACATGACATGCAGGAAATTATGGTCACCGCTGATAACGATATAAAGAAAGCCGGCAAACAGTGTGCAGTTTGTCCGGAATTTGGACGCCACTGAAACCCCCTCCCCCCATTCATCTTCAGAGAAGGTAACGCATAAAAAATATCACCTTCATAACCTTTGGGAAATGCGTTTGTTATCTAAATCAGTTTTTCTTGTACCGATTGGCCTGAAATTTGCGTGTCGTATTCTAAGATATGCAGCGGGACATGGTAATAATTTGCGTGTCGTATTCTAAGATATGCAGCGGGACATGGTAATAATTTGGGTGCAGTCAGACATCAGGGTGATGGATATTTAAATGGGCCAAAATCTTGACAGAGTTACAGACAGACATACACACACACACACAGACAAACACTTGGCTTTTATATAGATAGAGATCATTGATAAGTACAGTATTGCTCTAATTAATCGACCTCTTAACCGCAGCATAATTATGGGTAACTTTTCAGGATTTAGTTGATAATATGGCTTGTTGCCATTCATTCGAAAGCTCTCGCTCTCGCCGAGAGCTTTCCAATGAATGGCAACAAGCCATATTTTCGACTAAATCCTGAAAAGTTACCCATAATTCTGCTGTGGTTAAGAGGTTGATTAATTAGAACATTACTATAGTTCCCTTAGGAAATGTTCAGGTAATAAGTTCAACAAAAACGACATTAGGCCAAGAATAGGATTCCGCCTGCACTTTTATTATCTTTCGTCTCTCTGTTGTCTGCTCATATATCCTGAACACCCCTCCAGATGAATGATAGACCATTCCAATATAAACCTTTATAAACCTTTATAACTTAATCCATTTAGTATAAAAAGTGTTAATACCGTTAAGTGAGAATGGAAGACGGGCAGCATAAATCTGTGAATTTATGATTTGATTAGTTCCAACTAAATTCGTCATTCTGTACACAATTTCTCCATGTGGTATAAAATTTCAGAAAAAAAGCAGCTGAAAAAAGATGAAATTTTAGGAAAATTGGATTTGATCAGCATATATGTTTACAGTATTATAATGCCCTAAATAATCTGACAGCTTTCCAATGAATATCGGAAAGCTCTCACTGAGAGCTTTCCAATGAATGGCAACGAACCATATTTCCGACTAAATCCTGAAAAATTACCCATAATTCTGCTCTGGTTAAGGAGTTGATTATTTAGGGCAATACTGTATAACGACATGTTTATATGCCTCCAAGACCTGAGAAAACAACCATATACAACAAAAGCTGTAAAAAAACAAAGGTTTAAGACCATTATGTGAGAGTTAAAGTTAGGGTTAGGGTTAGAGAGTGCTAATGTACTAACTATCATGGGATCAGTTTAAGAGTAAATAGAGACTGAATTCAAACCTTCCATATGACAGAATGCCCCCGGAGAGCTGCGTGACACATGAATGCGAAATAAAAATTCCCAAGATGTGTCTACATCTCTTAATCGTAAATCTCTAAAGACGATCGCAGCTAAATGTCAATTTGTAATAAGTTCCCGGGAGAACTAACTGTCTGTTGCATATGCATTTCTTGTAGGAAAGTTGTTTAATTTGCTTCACATTCAAGACATGAAGACAATGTTGGAACATTTGACATTTCCTTCATCAAATATACTTTCAAGTATTTTTTTTAGACATACGATCATTTGAATTCAGCAATAATTAAACTCAGTTGGGGATTTCATGAGAAACAAATCATTACGTTAAAAAAAAATTCTGGTTTAATACTATTTGAAACCCTATCTTACCCTGAATAAACCCTAACTTACCCTGAATAAACCCTAACTTACCCTGAGTAAGCCCTAACTTACGTGAATAAACCCTAACTTACCCTGAATAAACCATAACTTACCGTGAATAAACCCTAACTTACCCTGAATAAACCCTAACTTACCATGAATAAACCCTAACTTACCCTGAGTAAACCCTATATAACATACCTTGCATTGCTTCATCTTCAGCAGCAGCCTTCTCCTGCAAAATACAAGTCGAGTAATGAACAAATGAACGAATATCGTTTCAGTAATTACAGGCCTTTAATCCTTTCATGGTGGGACCTACGCTGTTGCGGCATTAAAGATCATGTCCCTTACATTTTCGCAGTGTACTTACAGTGTACTTACAGTGTACTTGCAGTGTAGAGAGATAAGCTCTATACAGTGTACACTGCAGCCGCAGTGTAGGAGATGGCAGTGTGCTTACAGTGTACATGCAGTGTACTTACAGTGTACCTGAGGTGTACTTGCAGTGTGTTTCAAATATTTAAATGAGCTATGGGAGTGTACCTACAGTGTACCTACAGTGTAGATGCAGTGTAGAGAATGGCAGTGTGGCTGCAGTGTACCTACAGTGTAGATGCAGTGTAGAGCATGGCAGGGTTTCTGCAGTGTGGCTGCAGTGTACTTACAGTGTGGCTACAGTGTGGGGGTGGCAGTGTATTTGCAGTGTGCTTACAGTGTAGTTGCAGTGTAGATACTGGCAGTGTATATGCAGTGTAGTTTATATGGGTGGGGGAGTAGTGAAGATGGAGATGCTTTTAACCATTCAGATAAATTTTATTTTTGAATCAATATTGCAACAAGATAATCATCAACAATACATTTTATCAGAATAGGGAAGGTTCTAAGTACTAATTCAAGAAAACATTTGAGGCTTCATCTTTTAAATTGTTGTCTGTGCCTCTCTGTGCAAGACATTTTGTGATAAAAATTTGCAAAGATGTAGCATGTTGTGATAGGAATTTTCAGACTAAAATTTGTTGGGAATAATCAGAATATTTGCAAAGAAAGCTATTCAATAGAGGAGTATTTCATATATTTAAAAAAAAATGTTATATAATAATCCCACTCCCCTTTAACCAGGGTTTCCGTCAGGCCGGCTGCGGGTCATATGGACCCATTCCCCCCATTGCACGAAATCCCACTCATACACAAATAAATGACGTTATTAAAAACTTTTTCAGTCTTGTATGCGTCGACAAGCTATATATCTACACTTATTTTCATTAATATTGACAAAATGAAATCGACACAGTCCATCTCCCGAAAAAACAATAAGAAAGAGCGTGTCAAATAGCGACATTAGATACAGCATAATACATGTCGCGGTAACATCAAAGAATGCCGGACCTTTGAGTGCGGATATTTTTGTGCACGGGATTCCATGGATGAAACTATTCACGCTCGAAGACCCCGTGCTATCGTACGATTACATAATTGGATCAAAGAACACCCAATTACTGAGTCGGGGATATTTTTATGCACGGGATTTTCGTGGATGAAACTACTCAATGTTGATCATTTATCTTATTGCTGTATTATCATTTGTTTTGAGTTCGATGTACCGGTAAGTGAAGTTCTTGAAAAATACATGTAATTCTCTACGTGTGTTGATTATTATCCGATATATTGCCATGCATACTTAACAAAATGAAAATCCCAAAGTGATTTATTTCACAATAATACGGAACCTGTCCCAAATCAGTCTTTATAGCGGGAATTCATAGTGAGAACACCATTCATTTGAGCCATATTACATGCATGGAGGATAAACATGAACACATACCAACCCCCCCCCCCCCCCCCCCCCCCCAAAATGGAGATTTTGTCAAAGTACGGTCAATAATAGTAACGTTGTCCCGCCTGGGTCCCCAAGCACAATAATCAACTACGCACATGTTCACATTTCCCACCAAAAACTCAATTATATTTTATAACACGTTGGCTAAAACTCTGTTCTATAGCTGCGGTCATCAGTTGTTGGACTAATACAGACTATTGAACAAGCTACGCGTTCCGGGTGAAAGATTTCGCTACCATTCGTATTTCGCCGCTATAAATATCTCCTGCAGAAAAACCCTGCAGTATGACGTCACCGCGCACAAATAGTTTTACAATTGACAGAATATATAATCCTGTCAGTTTCATTTTCACTGACGCTACTTGAAATTCTAAGAAATACTTTATTCAATTCTCCTTGCTAGGTATTATTGGTCAATGCGTAGATTCTTTTTAGTGTTTAGATTCATTATACCTGTTGAAATCTTATTGTAAGTAAACAGTTAACACTGTATTAAACTCGTAGCTCGTTCATTTATATATATAGTCTTCAATCAGACGGCAGTCTTACGTACGTAATTAAATGACTAACTATTTGGATACCATCAACAGAATTAATGCACCCACGGAAATGATCGACTTGCATAATATACGTAGCTTTGGATTGCTTTGTGCGACACTCAGGTGCAAGGAAATGGCTTCTTTTCAGTGTCAAATAACAAAATTTTCGCCCGACAGGACGAACCATGGTGTGTTTCCCAATACGGACTCATTAATTCTCCCCTGGCGGAAACCCTGCTTTAATGTCATGATTCATTTCAATATATTGACCCAATATATATATTTCATAAATCTGGTGCACATATGCGAAGTTTGAATGAGTTGAATTGTGTTCAAGCTTGCACTACCATAATGCCCAAAGTAATTGACCACTTAACCACAGCAGAATTATGGGTATAAAGGCAGACTTTCATTTTTGAGGCACGCGATCGCTCTTGCGCACCATCGCGCGGCTAAAATTGAAAACCAGCGAGCATACGATTGCGCACCTGGGCCAAATACAGAGAGCGTACAAGTATAAAGAAACACCTTGAATGTTGTAGCAAAACATCAAATGAATTCTCCGAAACCAACATTCATTGTCGGCATACATCAAAAGGTGAGTCCCTCATGCCACGATGATTGGCAGTTTAAGTTATTTGAGGTCACGGTGTGACGTGTCGAATGCACTACATTTATCTGTCTGAGACTGAATGATTCGAAGCTAAAAACACATTTGAACGATTTCTATGTATGGCTTATGATGTCACATAAATTCCTGGAAAATCAAAGCGAGACCACGTGCCCGGGAGATGTTGATATTTATGGAATCGGAGTATTAAATTGATTCCTTATTAATAATTATGAATTACAAATTAATTAATATAGGAGCATGTACAATATAAAAACATACCGGTAGTGTGTAACATTCACTTGTGCTTATGGATAGTGGATTAAGCAGTGTTAAACCATCAAAGAGATTCACTGGACATCGATCGTGAGTAAACTAATTAAATTTACACGGCATTTATGAATGTATTTCCGCCGTTTATTTTATCTTGATAGAAACCGCGCACCTGGCCAAAACCCAGCGAGAGGGACTCTGCGCGCCTACATTTTCTGAAAATGAAAGTCTGGTAAGGCCAAAATTAAAATTAGGTTTGTTTGTCCACTCCCAACCAATTCATTTTCACGGCTGCAGCAGGCATGCCAGTCCAACGCTGGTGACTGGAGAAGACTCGGATGAGAGCACTCTGGATGTAAGTTGTAAGACCCTATGTTCAATGAATAAAATCTGAGCGACAATGTCAGGCCGCCCCACACGCCTAAATATAACTCCTCCTATCTTTGACTGAAAATCTGGGATAGATGCATCGATTCTGCCATGTGTGCCCCGACCCTTGATATACATTTCGATTGAAACTTCTTACTTTGTAGTTTTTAAGGACAGTCAGATTTTATACAGATATCATGTCCTGCACCCATATTTTGTTAGAGCCTGTCAAGATAAAGTTCTATTAAATGACAATTTTCAGCAATATAACTACCGGTAGTCAAAGCATGCGGAATCATGATACTTGCGATGTGTTTGATTATATGGGATAATTATAACATGGTATAAATATCAGGTCTATTATTAAAAAAAATAAAATAATATATTTACCTACCTACATGTACTAGTACCTGCACACTTCCAAAATCTAGGGTCGGTAGTGGACAAACACATATTATTAATAGTGGCCAAATTTTTCAGGTCTGAGGATTTAGTCGAAAATATGGCTTGTTGCCATTCATCGGAAAGCTCTCGCCGAGAGCTTTCCGTAAGTTTCCGATGAATGGCAACAGGCCATATTTCCGACTAAATTCTAAAAAATTACCCATACATTGTAAATGGCATAATTCTGCTGTGGCTACTAGTAAGTGGTCAATTACTTTATAAGTTATAACTGTGTTTGCAGCTTTGTTGTCTATAGTATATGTTGATTAATTAGGCTAATGTCACTGTCAGTACTGTCACCTCACAGTAACGCCGAAGGGGTCACTCTCACCAAAAAAAGTGCTGACGGGTACACAGGATTTTAAAATGTGCTGAAGGGTATACAGGGTTTGTGATCACCACTAACATCGTTACTTAAACTGTTTCTGAAAGTCTGGTGCCCATTAGCAGTTTGTTTTCAGTTCATTTTAATGTTCATTGCCATTGGAACGTAAACAATTATTCTCTATAGACTCTACACTCCAACAGAAATCATGGCAGATACGAAAACTAAACGTCATTTAGAACGACATTTCAAACCCAGTGTACCCTTCAGCACATTTTCAAATCCTGTGTACCCTTCAGAACTTTTTTTGGTGAGAGTGACCCCTTCAGCCACAGTAACTCAGCAAGTAAGAAGTTGTATTGTAGAGTGTATAACTTTTTTGATATTCTACTCTGAACATGCAGTTTTTTTTATCATGACATCAGTGAAGCTGCTGTGGCATATGTTTAGCACTGAGACTGAGAGTGAGAGAAATTTGCAAACGTTGGCATGACAGATTCCAGTTTTTTTCGCCAAAAATTGAAAAAAAAGCAGTCAATGTCAGCTGTGTCACTTTTTTCTTCTTCTTCTTCTTCTGAATCTGATGTCACATTGTCACCGAGATCCAAATTCCAATGTGCTCTGTGTACCCAGTCTATCCCTCCGCCAAAATTAGTTTTGTCACGTAGCACAAGTATTTGGACAAGACGTCAACTTCGAGATGATTTAAATTGAATCCGTGATCCGAGTCTTGACAAATTAAACATTAGACTAGTCCACTCCATCGAGTCCATGCAATGTCATTGTCAATGACACGTCACATGCTAGTCCAACAAATTAGACGATTCGGAGTAAGGCCTATTTTAATATTTGGACATTTATGTGGCCTTACTCCCTCATCGTCCAACCATGGGCGTGAAAAATAGGAACGCTGCGAAGCCACTTATTTTACATGGCAAGGGCATGCCCCTTTAACTTACTGTTCACGTCCAATGACACAAATAAAACCATAAATAAAAAACACATACCTGTTGTTGGAATGTTTAGTATCATGACTGAACTAACTAGAATATTTTTTGTCACTATTAATCCATTAAAATTTGATCAGAATACACACGTCAGAAATATCAACATCGTCTGCGTGAGGATTTACGCGCGGTATTGAGATTACGCGCATGCGTAAAGGAACAGAAATCATGGAAAAAATTTAGGCCACACCAAACTTATTTCGCAGTTTCATTGTTCCAGACCACGTAGGAGCAGGCCGATTTTTATAGACATTATTGGATCTATATCCTTATAATTTTTCGGAGTGAATGATTTTTGTTCACATCTATATATTAAGTATATATGTAATAAGCGCTAGATAAAAACGCTAACTGGCTGTCAAGCCACATACAGTACAAAAACGCAAGGAAAGCTATAGTGGATGGGTGTCAAGTAGGCCTTCAGTTTCAACAATTGGAAAGTTTGTGCCTAACATGTTGAATTTGTTTTGATATGCGAGTATTACTGTGGTCATATATATAATGTGAAATTTGTAGTGATAAATCGAGATATATATAAACACACACATTATATAGCATCGTCGTCGAAATTGCTAGAAGTTTCATGTAGCAGACGTCTAAACGCAATTTTGGGCGCAATTTGTTACCGGATGGGAATATATTCGCTGCCACGTGGTCTTGTATTTTATACATATAAAAACGAGCTTCGCTTTGATAATTGAGAATGACACAGCTACGAAAATGCATATATGTATACGAGTTCAATTATTCTATATAATTTGTAGCCGCCAGTGCCCGCCACACAGATGTGATATTTGTAAGCTCTGTGTGCGCACAGGTACGATTTTAGTCGAGCGACTGAATATGATTGGCTACCTCCAATAAATAGTACGACTCGATCGTAGAAAATCAAAATTATTCGATTCTTTGCGAGGCCGATCGTGCGTCAAAATGTCCTGCGATTTTCCACCGCACAAGTTACGATTTTACCTATATATAGCCTACAATATAGGCTTAACCGGTGCCCGATATTTGTCGTACAATATATATCGCATCGTACGCGTGTGCGGCGCGCTAAGGCATGTTTAGGTTTTCCGTATCAATAATAATATTATAATTATATGTAGGCTGGTCTATTGCCAATTGTGTAATTTCCAATTTAACACAGTCAGGCAACTATTTTCGGTACGGTAGCGTATGTACAGGTACATACTTCAATTTATCTCCAAGTTTTACAATATACGTTTAAACACGTACACATATTCGCCGTATTAATGACCATATATTCTTTTAAACATATAATAGGATGACCATACTTACCATTAATACTGTAGAAAACATTATCACAACTGTTTATTTGAACGTTGATTTACCGTTTTCTCATTTTACTGGAAAAAGCGGTAATAATCGGTAACCATCGTAAGTTCGTAACGGCAGGTTTTTTTCTCGATGTCGATTATAAACAGGCAAACGAAAATATAGTCGAAGTGCCGTTTCAGTTAATCTGTTTATCACTAGAAATGTGTTGGTTTTATGCCAAAATATCGAACATAGACCTATATAATCCGGCTTTTGGTGACAATTTGGTCATAGTTTTCGACTTGTGAACATTTCATGGGGCAAGTGGTCGTTGAATTCATCGATTACAACTGATTTACTTACACGAAAATCCACAGGAATACGAATATAATCCACATAAGTGACTAATAATAATAACTATTACCCACGCATATCATACTCTCGTCGAATCTTGACATACCGGAAAGCTTGAAAGACCAAGCATCCGGTTAACCGGTTAATCAATTTGAATTTCAAAACTAATAAAATAATTTCCATATCCCTTCAAATATTGTTTACTTAAGAAAAGGCATCTTTATTTTTGGTACAAAAATATCAATGGTATAATTTTGATAAGAACACTTCTATGATGAAAATGTCAACAAAACCGGACGAACAGACCCTTATTATTGTTATTTATCAAACAAACAACATTTGGCGCTAATGTGCTATCTATAAATGCCAACAAATTGACCCAGTTGATATTTCCATATCTGCACGGCATATATTGATTTTCACGAGTAATCAATTTGTGTGGCCTTTATTTTAGAAGCGTGACGTCATCATTATCGTCTGTATTTGAAAATGGTGATATGTTTTCGACTCCGAGATTAAACTAACAAATCTGTAATTATGACAACGTTTATATCACAATCTATGTTTGAACATAAAGAATACTATCTCCGCTACAGGTAAGACTCATGTATTTGTAGAAAATTTCAAATAGAATGGTATTTTGAAGGGGTTATATCGGTGGTCACTGGTGTTGACCTGCTTCAAAATTTGTGCAATCTTGATTTTCAGCTGTTTTATTAGACTAGAAGGAGTAATACAATCGTAAATGTCCAAATATAAAAATATGTATTAATCCGAATAGTCTAATTTGTTGGACTAGTCACATGCGAGAGATCAATCACCGAATCAGCTAGACGACAGCCATCACTCTCCGATTGAGAATTATCACTTGTAAATAAATGTAAGTTGTGTCTAAATTTAGTGCACGTTTCCATCGGTTATAATATGTATGCGTCCAGTGTGACTTCCATTTAACTGTTGACATTTAATTTTTCAATGCCAATTGCCATCGTGATTCGTATTCCGTGCAGGATTGGGAACAAACTTCGCCTATTTGCCGAATTCAGCCTCCTACCACCTGTTTTTCTACCTCTAGTGTAGTTCCTGTCTTCTTTTCGCCAAACTGTTGAATTGTTTTGGCTTTTCTGAGGTTTTCTCGCCATCATTTTCGTGAAATGAAAGACGTTGTCAAATAAAAGATGAATTTAAATTCGAAAATTAACCGGAATGCGGTCTGCGCATGCGCATAAAATGACGTGGGTCACACTAAAAGTTGTAGTCCGAGTCCGAATTCTGGAGCCCAGTAAAAGGTGCTGTTGGGATTTTCAATTTCGTTTAATGTCGTTATAAATATAATTCCAATAATGATGAATTTGGGTTTGTGATAAGCTATGCCAATTACAAATAAACAAATTTAAAATTTAATTTGTAAGTCTTATATTTCAACGTTTTATCGACATTTTTCGTTCTCCAGCACACTAAAAGTTGTAGGCCTAGTTGGGATCAGCCGCCGAGTCGCTAATAAGGTGTTAATTGTTATTGTTGGCGGCTAATTGGATTAAGTCAGTGGTGGGTCACATGAAGATCAAAGGGCAAGTAGTGGGAATAAAAACAAACAATGACTTATGTTTATTAAGCAAAATATGAAGGTTTAGCAATTTTAAAGATTACTCTTACGTGAACACGTAGCGTCTTTTGAGCCTGTTAGAAGGTAAACGGAACCTCCGTTTGGCAGTTTTGGTGGCACTGTCGATATTTTGTCTACGTCGGCATACGTGTAAACAACTCTGTGATAAGTATAATTCAGTTAGGCCTATAAGTGTTCACCTTAAATACCGATAGGACTATATCCCATATACAATCAGCTGCGACATCTTAAAACGAGAGGCCGATCACGATCGGCAGATGTTTAACCCATACCTTGGCGATACCGATTAGCTATAACTGATAATTGGTCAAAGATATGATCACAGTGATACACATATCAGTACCTAACTTAAAATCAAAAGCTCAAATTATTTGTCTTAAGAAGAGGTTAAGGTAATTGGGGTGGGGAGGAGTCGTTTTAAATCTCATAACTCTGTCCCTATTCAACCAATGACCTCTCATTGTGAGATCCAATTGTTTAGCCATTAATCAATTTGACAGATAGGACAAACAATTATCCAGCCAGCAGGTTCATCTTTACCTTCATACAACCACCCCCTAGAGCTATGTAACATATGTCACCACTCAATTAATAACAGATTTCACTTGGAATGACATCTATTAAAGGTATTCGCATGTGCTCTGGATATTGGATGTTCACATGGCAATTTATTGATATCATTATATTACATGCAACTATTTTTTTTTTTTAACTCAATAATTTTTTTTATTATTATAAAAGTTTTTAAATATTTTTTATGTTAAATCGAGCGAGGAAATTCAATCTAAACAAATATGAAAAATCAAAATTTTAAATTTAAAAAAAAGAAAGAAGGGTCATAACTGCTTTAAGATAAATCGGATCGAACTCATATTCACTCGAACTGTATTTTGGGATGAGAAACCTATACACAAAATTTGGTTCCGATCAAATAGAAAATGTTAGAGATATCACATTATGCCTAAAGTGTCTAAGAACTGACAGACAGACAGATAGAGACGGACGGACAGACGAGTGGTCAATCTGGACATTGACACTATGTGTACCATACTATGGTATAGGTACACATAAACAGTTTTATCTCATGCAGAGTACAGGAAAAATACATCAAACTGGTGTGCCCCTTTAATATTTCAATTCACATTTGTAAACAATTGAAATCAATGTCGAAAAAGCTTTTGATTAATATATAGATAAAACAAACTAGACCTACAGTTCTAAGAGTGTTATGAACAATTATTTTGTTCCCATAGACTGATACAGAGCTCTCGTTTTTTAAAGTTTGAAAACCAAAGTTGTCTTCCCATGCAACCAACAAAATTCCAATGGTAATGCTTTTAAACAATGAAACCAGATTATGCCTTTAAGGTGAAATTTAAATAACCATGAATATAAAATATAAACATTCCACCTATGATATGGCCAGAGATACTTATAGAGTATAAAGTATATCTGATATAGCCAACACAACTCCTAGCAGTTAATTAACTCAATACCAGTACAAGAGAGAGAGAACTTCATGGCATTGTAACTGGATAGTATCTCTTGTCTCCATAGCATTGTGAAACTGATTTATTAGATATTATCTAGACAGTGCCACCTGTGTATCTTTGATATATTTTAGCGATGAATAAAATAATCAAAGGGCCATAACTCCAGTAAATAGTACCGGATCAAACCCATATTCGAACTCGATCTGTATTTTGAGTTGAGAAACTCACATACAAAATTTGGTTCCTATCAGTTGAAAACTTGTTGAATTATCGAAGCATTCATGAATTCTATGTCAAAGGGCCATAACTCCATTAAAAAATATCGAATCAAACCCATATTCGAACTCGATATGTATTTTGAGTTGAGCAACTCACATACCAAATTTGGTTATGGTCAGATAATTTCTTTTTGAGTTATGGCAGCATGCATAAATTCTAAGTTGAAACATAGCAGCTCTATTACAATTACCAACAGGACATTCATTGCCATTTTATATTGGTCTATATATTTATAAAATAGAAACTCATAAAAATTATGCAATCTTCATCATAAAAAATTTTTTGGAACATGAACATATTTGGGCATACCTCCCGCAAAAATCTCACGGATTGACATTTTCAAAACTTAACAGGTCTGGTATAGACCTTGATATTAAATATGATTGATAATGGTTGGATATAAAATATTTTAACACAGAATTATCAGATAACTAAAGGAGAGATATGAGAAGGGTCAAATTGAAAATATTAGAGTCATAACATTGGATTGCGTACAGTATACATGTACCTATGGTTAATTTTATTCTAAGCTGATCATTGGAAAGATACAATGTCTGTAACAGCAGAAATATTCAAGAATACCAGAACCATTATTATTATCCTGCAGCCCAAATGCAATAGAGGGAATTTCAAACCAAGATATTTCCTCAAATGATGAATATTCAATTGGTGGCTTATAGAAATTCTTAGTGAACCTGGCCCAAGGCGAAAGAGATAATTTAAAATCTGCCTATCAGATATCATGTGTCTATGGAATAGGTTAATTTTAATCATGAAATACATGCAAGTGAAAAGTGGATCACAATCAACCTGGACATAGAATAGGAGAATGAACATATAATGTGTGGAGAGGGTTAATCATTTCCAATGACATCATATGATGGAACTAATGTGTGGATTAATTTTTTTCTCAAGATAAGACAACAGTGTCTCTGTAAACAACAATTCTCTAAACAGCCATGCTCCAGAACATCCTTCAGATGGACAATGGACTATTTGTATTAATGCCACGAACATGTTTCAACAGGTTGGGTTAAATTACTATTGCACACAAACTGGAGTAAATTATCATCAATCACTGTCAGCCTCTGGGAGCAGCAGTGGTTTGGCAAAGAGTATCCAGTGTCATTTTCTGATTCCAATAATGCAGAAGATTACTGTGTAAAGTTGTTTGTCTTAAATTCTCACAGGGCATATACAATAGGTAGTAAATTACTTGAATTATAAAGGGCCATAACTCTGTTAAAATATACCGGATCAAACTCAAATTCGAACCTGATCTGTATTTCGGGGTGAGGACCACATGTACCAATTTTGGTGTAGATCAGATGAAAAATGTTTTGAGTCATAGCAGCTTGCATGAGTACTAAGTAAACATAAGAGTGAAAAGGGTTAACAAAACGATACCAAAATCGATACAGATAAAGAACGTGCTAACAAAGACCTAGGTAAGAAATATGAGGCAGATCATAAGCAAATTGTTTGACTTAGATGCATCAGATAGAATTTGTGAGTGGGGTTAATTATTTTCTAAATCGATCAACTGATCGATACCAAAAACTATACAGGTGAGGGGTGTGTCATCATAAACCTACATTTTAAATATGAACACAATCGGACAAAAAACACTTGGGTTATTGCATCGGATAGCACATGCCCATGTGTGGATGCAAAGTGTTAATAATTTCTAAACCGATCAACCGATCGATACCAAAAACTATACAGGTGAGGGGTGTGTCATTGTAAACATGCACATAAAATTTGAACATGATCCGATAAAAGATACTCCAGTAATCGAATCAGATAGCAAATGTCTACGGACAGACGGACGGACGGACAGACGGACAGACGGACAGATGGACAGACGGACAGACGGACGGACGAACGACGGATGGTTGATCCGGACGTCAGCATTATGTGTACCATACATGGTATGGGTACACATAAAAAACGGAAACGGTTCTAGGCTATCACCTGATTTAGATATGGATTTCCTAATAAAATGATGACATCAGATGACAATGTTTACGCTTAGCGAGAATGATGCATCGTGGGATATAAATTCCCCAAACAAACACGTGGGCGGCATGCATTTACTTTGGGAGATTTACAGTGGGTCGACAATCACGCGAAGTCTGGAGACCTGTGTTTAGAGTTCAATTATTATATTTAGAGTATTGCATGTCAAAATTACTGGTTTTGACAGCTGGTTTAGAAACGATTTTATTATACTTCTGATCTGCGCTGTCAAACAACATGTACCAGGTATCATGCAAAATTTCTATATTGGAATGGCCACTTTTTGACTGCAAGTGTGTTTGGAAACACAATCATTGAAGCTTTCCGCCAATTTCAATATACGTGATGGCAACCAATTTTCATTGTTTCTATGACAAACATTTTGCAGTTAATGAATCATAGGCTATATCTTTATTTTAGCACACAAGATTCATAAAATTTATTATTATCAGAATATAAATAACAGAAAAACAAAATAAAAATTTCAAATTTGAAAAAGTTCATATTTAATATAAGATGGCATATATAGTACAAAACGTGCGAGGCTGTGAGCAGTATTCCTGAACATACCCATATCAAAGTTCGATTTTAAAGTGTCACATGGTATCAGTGTTGACAATATTTTTCAATATGTTCCATAAGTGTACCTATAAGTGTGGGCTGTGTTCCCAAACATTTTAAAAGTAAAAGTTTCATAAGTGTGTAGATAGAACTTTTCAAAGTACCATAAGTGTAGCTGTAAGTGTGGGCAGCATGCCCAAATATTTTCAAAGTCTCAAAAGTGTACAGCAAGTGTACACTTATTACAACACTTATACTACACTTCCAAAATAAGTGCACAGTTCGAAAAAAGTGAGTGTGGTACAAGTGTACTGAATTAAAAAGACAAAAGCTACAAGTATACTATAAGTGTATACCTGAACTACACTTACAATGAAAGTGTACACTCAGAAAAATTAATGTAAGGGTTGTTCATGCCAATATGGAAAAAATCCTTCTCATCCAGTCATTCACTACATATTTCTATTATTCAACAAGATGTCTCACAAGTCCCAGCAGTGTAGTTGCAGTGTAGTCTCTCTGTGTGTGCATTCGAACAAGTCCCAGCAGTGTAGTTGCAGTGTAGCCTTTTCGTGCTGTCATTCAAGCAAGTCCCTGCAGTGTAGCTGCAGTGTAGTTTTGTTCATGGTCTCTTTAAATGAAGTCCATGCAGTGTGACTGCAGTGTACACTGCAACTACACCTTGGATTTGAAGTGTGGTTACAGTGTACACTGCAAATACACTCCAGTTAAAGTGTGGCTGCAGTGTACACTGTAACTACACTGCAACCACACTTCAGAGTGGAGTGTACACTGCAGAATTGTAAGGGGTGCCAGTGCTTTCTCTTATATATGCGAGTCTACCACAGTGAGCTTTGCATATATAAGAGAATGCACTGACTCAAGGTAGATATTGATAGGCCGATGTATTCTCTTATATATGCGAGGCTCCTTATGAGAAACTCATATAAGAGAATGCGTTGGCACAGGGTTGTCGCAAAATTTCAGGAAGCTCCTGTCATGGAAGGGTTAAATTCCAAAGTTCTTAGATTCTTTCGAAAGATCTGTTTCAATTAACCCCTTCAGTGTCAGGGGCCAATCTGATCAACTTCAACTTCAACTTTTTTATTCAGTCTTATAACATTTTACATTGTATAGACTGTATATATTCATAACATATTTACAATAATAAATGAGTCACGTGATATACACGTGATGTCCTAATTTGGAAAAACATTCCAAGAAGGCCACCAAGGGCACAAACCCGGTCCGCCAACGGTAATGTTCAGGAACTATCACCATCAGAGGGCCGGGTCCCTGCCCTCCGCCGCCTTCCATGAACTGTGATTCCATGGTGCAATCACTGCAATCGGCCCTAATTTACGGTCTGTAAAGTCGGCCCTAAAAAATTTGTGTTTGTTTTATAGATTTTTTTGGGTTGAATTCTTTTTGGGTATGCTTAAGCATGATATAGCAAATTTAAAAACAAACTGGATAAAACCTTAGGGGCATGTTATAACTCAAAACTATCACCAAGTATTCATAGTAATAATTTTGATGCCCATGCAAAAAAATGTAAGATTCCCTGGCACTAAACCTACAAAATAAGTCTGTTAAAGAATATAAGAAAAAATTATTAAAATTGTAAAAAATAAGGTCAAATGATGAAAAATTGTCTCCCAAGTCGCCCTCTAGTCTGGTCACCATGACCACCTGATTCTGCCTTTAGGTAATTATACGTAGCTGGCCTCAGACCAGATTTACCAGGGACGTAATGCACAAGAAGACCAGACAGGTACTTGGGGGGGGGGGGGGGGGGGGCTAGGCCACACATATGTTTGAATATCAGGGAGATGCCACTTCTCCTTGGGATCAAAAGGGAGAAGTGGCACATTTTAGAGAGAAGATATCTCCCAAGTTGCCCTCTAGGCTGGTCCCTGTCGCCCTCTAGGCTGGTCCATGTCTCCCAAGTCGCCCTCTAGGTTGGTTTCTGATCACATGCTAAGACATCATGATATATCACCCCTCCTTCCCGAGACACAGGAAATGAACTAACCGTATCTTTGTCTTCATCTGCAGGGATGACATCTATGATGGTGAAGTCTTCCATTCTGCAAGCAAAGAATGAACTGTTTAGTAGAGTCCTGCTGGGAAATTAATAATGATACCACATCTGGGAATAGTGTGTCTGTCATTAGCAGAATGAGGTCCCCAGAGGGTGAATTTATTGATGCTATCCCACCGCACAGCCGATTAGCATCACCAAATTCACCCTCTGGAGACCTCATTCTCCTTAGGCCTCATCTTCTGGGAAGTATCTATTGTCTCAAATTAACATTGTTTCAGTTACCTTTTCCTTTCTGTTCAGTTTCTATATCCCCTAATTTGCAGAAGATAAAATGCATAATCGAAGCGACTAATGGGTGAACATCACCAACTTCAACTGGCGAACTTCAATCTGATGCTAGGTCTCCCATAAAAGTTTAGGCCTAAGCACAGTGAGGTTCCTGGAGTATGAATTTTAGCGTCACTAAATTCACCCTCTGGGGACCTCATTCTGCAATGTCAGACAGACTATATCCATGCTTGATAGTGATCCTGCCTTTAACCCTTTACCCAACAGAAGGGCCCTGTGCCAATGCATTCTCTTATATATGCGAGTCGACCATAGGTCGCCTCGCATATATAAGAGAATGCATTGGCTTAACACATTAAAAATGATAAAATTGTTAAAGAATGTAAGAAAAAATGGTAAAAAGTGTTAAAAATATATTTTTTTAGGCCAATGCATTCTCTTATATATGCGAGGCGACCTATGGTTGACTCGCATATATAAGAGAATGTATTGGCACAGGGCATAACTGTAACTATCACAATGTGGTCAAGGAGCCGGTTCCAATGATATCCATATTTGAATGGTTCTATTGAGACAGACCGAAGATATTTTAGGCTGTTGAAGCTTTATTTGGCCGGTTTTGGCCGTTTTGTTGGGTAAAGGGTTAAGGCATGATATGTCATTAGATAATGTCCATGCAAGCTGTAAATTACTGGGTTATTAGATTAACTATTTAATACTTAATAACTGAATGCCAATGATGAACACCTGCAGGTTTAGGTGATGTGACCCTGCCACTCTACTCTCTGCATGCTGACATGTACAGTAATGCTCTAAGTAATCCACTTCTTAACCACAGCAGAATTATGGGTAACCAAGCCTTGAAATAGTGTGCCTGTCATTTGCAGAATGAGGTCCCCAGAGGGAGAATTTGGTGATGCTAGCCCACCGTGCGGGGGTAGCATCACCAAATTCACCCTCTGGGGGCCTCATTCTGCAAATGACAGGCACACAATATCAAGGCTTGTGGGTAACTTTTCAGGATTTATTCGGAAATATGGCAACAAGCTATATTTCCAACTAAATCCTGAAAAGTTACCCATAATTCTGCTGTGGTTATGGAGTCGATTAATTAGGGCATTACTGTATATAAATTCCCAAATTAATTTAATTTAACCTTTTCCACATACTAAATACTCATTGACGAGTAGTTCACTTAGGAAATGTTCAGATAATAAGTGTGATAATTGCGTACTACAGAACGTTATTCGAAAACTTACTCATTCTAAGTCCAAAAGACTTGGTTTCCGGTTCATTAACAGCATGTGGAACAAACATTAAATTGCGATATATACGTCCATGAAATCTAAACATCTACAAAGAGTTCATTTATCTCCTAATAGAAGATTTGGGAACCCATGCCACATTCCAATCTGTCTCAATGGTCTATGACTAATTTCCTTGTTGCCTGACGTCAGCTCAATGTATGATTTCCTGGTGGCGTGACACTGTCAGTTCAATGTGCGAATTAAAAAAATATTTTTGGAAGAAGAAATTAACCCATTCTACACTAAATACTGAAGTGAAAGTACATTAACCCTGTCATGACGGGAGCTGCGTTTGGCCCAACATTAAAGACCCTGTGCTAATGCATTTTCTTATATATGCGAGTTGACCATAGATCGGCTTGTATATATAAGAGAATGCATTTGCCTAATTGTTAATCAATTCTTATCATTTTTTACTACATTCTTTAACAATTTTATAATTTTATATAATTTTGTCTTATATTTTATACCAATTTTTATCATTTTCTTTTTTCTTTAACAATTTTATAATATTTTATAATTTTTTCTTACATTCTTTAACAATTTTTATAATTTTTTATCATTTCTTACATTCTTTAACAATTTATATAATTTTTTATCATTTCTTACATTCTTTAACAATTTATATAATTTTTTATCATTTCTTACATTCTTTAACAATTTATATATAATTTTTTTAATTTGTTCTTATTCTTTAACTATTAAAAATAATAAAAAATTTGTTAGGCCAATGCATTCGCTTATATATAAGAGGCGACCTATGGTCAACTCGCATATATAAGAGAATGCATTGGCACAGGGTTTTTGCAAAATTTCAGGAAGCTCCAGTCATGAAAGGGTTAAGATTATAAGGAATCCATGCAGATTTAAAAGTGCTTCCAAAATAACCCGAGGCATGTTATCCCTCTCTATACTAAAGCATCAATGATGAGTAGTTTCAAGTTTCAAGTTTCATTTAGCAATACCAATGAATTTTGGTTTCTGCTGTAACATAAACAAACATTGATTACAAAGACACAAAAAAAACAACAATTTTTTACATGTATGGGTTTTTTAAAGTGTTTTTCCTTGAATTGGTGGTATTGAGGAGAAGCTTATCTCATTCCATGCATGTTTTTATGAACTCACATACCAACTTCGGTTCTTTTGCATTATTAGGGTTTAAAATTCTTTTAATTATTAGACCTGCATCTGTTGATCCCGCAGAAAAATCAAATCTGGTTACTTGAATCCCAGCTTATTCAAAAGGGGTGCTCTATGTTCAGTGTGTTTTTGACAAAATAATAAGAAATGCTCTTCATCTTCCATAATGTTACAAAATGAGCATTTCCTATCTTTCCTATCAGGTTTTGGTCTTTTCATGCGTTCAGTTTCTATGGCCAGTCTATGAGCACTCAGCCTCAATGATGTGAGGAATTTTGTGAGATTTTTGGGTATTCTAAATTTCAGATAACTTTGTAAATTAAAACTCTGATAAATGTTACTGTATAACAAAAGTTTATTACCTTCTACCTTTTGTGCAAGATGACTTATTTGTCCATTAACTTCATTTTCATGGAATTGATAAACTTTTTCCTCAATACCATTCATGTTCAAAGACACAAGATCTATATTGAAACGGGTGGTGATTTTGTTCAGAGCTTGTTGCCAAGATTTATGACCATCTTCAAACAACTCTTTATCCAACTCATACACTTCTTTTAATAATCTGTCTGATGGAAGCTGTGTTAAACGTACGTAATATTTTAGAGCTTGTTATCTCATATGAAATGTTCAGATAATAAATTTAACCCTTTCTATACTAAAGCATCATTGATGAGTAGTTATCCTATAGTAAATGTTCAGATAATAAGTTTAACCCTTTCTATACTAAAGCATCATTGATGAGTAGTTATCTCATAGGAAATGTTCAGATAATAAGTTTAACCCTTTCTATACTAAAGCATCATTGATGAGTAGTTATCCCATAGTAAATGTTCAGATAATAATTTTAACCCTTTCTATACTAAAGCATCATTGATAAGTAGTTATCCCATATGAAATGTTCAGATAATTTTAACCCTTTCTATACTAAAGCATCATGTATGAGTAGTTATCCATAGGAAATGTTCAGATAATAATTTTAACCCTTTCTATACTAAAGCATCATTGATGAGTAGTTATCCCATATGAAATGTTCAGATAATAATTTTAACACTTTCTATACTAAAGCATCTCTGACGAGAAGTTAACCCATGAGTAGTTATCCCATAGGAAAATTCAGATAATAAGTTTAACAAGTCGTTTGTTGAACTTATTGTCTGAACATTTCCCACCAATGAATATGAATAATTCTGCTCTTGTATTATCTGTTTTTCTGTCTGTTTTCTGCTTTTATTACCTAAACACCTCTCTAAATGAATACTGTAAAAGTACATTTAATCGTGGTGGTCCAATTTGCATGGTTTTCGTGGTTGTGAAACTATCACTGTCGCCATTTGAGAAATGCCATAAGGGAGGTAACTCTATTGACCTGGAGCAGATTAATGTTGGCTTAGGTGAATATTCCTCATTCTTGCATTGATTGTTTTGAGTGATTTTCACCTAGCTTAGAATGTAGGTTTATGTAACAAAATCCCTTTGTTAATATCCTTGGACACGCAACATGCTAATTAAGCCTACAGTGCCGAGGCAGCTGCACTTCTATTAGTTGGGACTTATTAGTTGGATTTTTATTATCAGGGGGGGGGGGGGGTTGGGGTTGGAGGCGACATTTATTAGTAACAGTGACCCACAATTACGAACCCACAAAAAAGTCATAATGACAGAACCGTGAAATTTGATACCAATGAATATAAAGCCATTCACAGTAATAGATCATTCCAATGTACAGTAATGCTCTAAATAATCGACCCCTTAACCACAGTAGAATTATGGGTAACTTTTCAGGATTTAGTCGGAAATATGGCTTGTTGCCATTCATGAATGGCAACAAGCCATATTTCCGACTAACTGAAAAGTTACCCATAATTCTGCTGTGGTTAAGGGGTCGATTACTTAGAGCGTTACTGTATACTTTTATAACTGATTGGGCCACAGTTAGCTTTTAATTTCAATGTACCATGAATCAGCAGGCATGCGAGTGAAATTACCTGTTGGATGACATCTGTTAATAATCCATTTCAATCTTCGTTAATCTTCACTAAATACTCATTGACGAGTAGAAAACTTAGGAAATGTTCAGATAATAAGTTCAACAAGTTTGTTGAACTTATTATCTGAACAATTCCCACCAATAAATAGGAATCCTTCTGCAATTGTATTATCTGTTCTCTGCACAACCTGAGTCGATGTGCATGTCATTTAAAAATTTAGGTCCCCGGAAGGTGAATTTAGTGATGCTATCCTGCACATTGGGCTAGCATCACTAAATTCACCCACTGGGGACCTCCTTCTGCTTAGGCCTCATCTTCTCTGGAAAGTTTCTTTATTACTAATTTCTATAGAAACTTTTTCACATAGATTCTATTTCTTTTTTAGTTTAGCTTCTCTATATTCCCAAATTGGCAGACGACACATTGCATACTCGAGGTTCCCAATGGGTCTACATCACAATATTCACCATTTGGAAACTTCAATCTGAGTCTATGTCTCCCATAGCAGATGAGGCCATGCAGAATGAGGTCCCCAGAGGGTGAATTTGGTGTGCGATAGCATCACTAAATTCACCCTCTGGGGACCTCATTCTGCAAATGACAGGCACACTAAACTCGTAGTTTGTTGCAAAAATATTGGAAGCCATAGTATTTTGATGCGTAGCGTAAGGAATGTAAAAAGACAACAAACCGGAAGTCAATGGTCACCTGGCACTATTTCCTGTTATAAGCTAACATTCAATATCACAATTTATAGAATGGGTTTATTGAATGGAATAAGGGTAGGATAATGTAATAAAATTGGTATACCGTAATCATGTTTGACTTATATAATAGGCCAACAACATGATTGTGCGAGTGTACATCACTACGTGGGTAGAGACACCGGCTTCAATCGGACTTGGTTGTGTCAGTGAGTGGAGTGGAGAAATCAACAGCGAACATTAAACAATTTCAAAAAATGGGAAAGTTTAGTTAACCCTTTACCCAACAAACCGGCCAAAACCGGCCAAATAAAGCTGCAACAGCCTAAAATATCTTCGGTCTGTCTCAATAGAACCATACAAATATGGATATCATTGGAACCGGCTCCTTGACCACATTGTGATAGTTACAGTTATGCCATGTGCCAATGCATTCTCTTATATATGCGAGTCGACCATAGGTCGCCTCGCATATATAAGAGAATGCATTGGCCTAAAAAAAATCTTTTTACCATTTTTTCTTACATTCTTTAACAATTTTATAATTTTTAATGTGTTAAGCCAATGCATTCTCTTATATATGCGAGGCGACCTATGGTCGACTCGCATATATAAGAGAATGCATTGGCACAGGGCCCTTCTGTTGGGTAAAGGGTTAAAGTTAAAACCTTAGATAATTGGAAGCATGCACTATCAAACAATTAAAAAGCTGCATTTTCCATTTTTAAATATTATCTGATTTGAGGTTAGTAGAAATATCGGCATCATTTAGTCCGACTCCACTCTTGAGCATGATCGCATAACGGCAGAGATGATCAATAACGACTCTGGTAGCGTCGGCTAGAATCGGCTGATAGCTAGATTCAAATCTGCTGCATCAATTTCTTTAGATGCCATCCTTCAAAATATCGCCTGTATTGGCAAGCTCTCAATATCTCCCAAAAGCAGCCACGAAGGCGTAATCTTCAGTAATATCCGATGCAATTTCGGGTGCAACAACGCATTTAATTGATAGTCGCTCGGTGTGAAATATCACCAATTGATCAGGAAATGCATTCAAATGTCGGTTTGCAGGGTCATAAAGCTGGGGAAGATGTCAAATACCCCTCAATGGAACAAGCACGCATGACAGATATCTGTGGGATATTTAATTTAATCACGTTGCGATTCCATATTCAAACCATGTTTTCTAGGATCAGGGTTGCGTGTGGCACGTTCTAAAATAAGGATCTAATTTTATGAATGCACACATATCAAACGTCACAAAGCCTAAGTTTAGTGTGCCGGTCATTTGCAGAATGAGGTCCCCAGAGGGTGAATTTAGTGATGCTATGCCGCACAGTGGGCTAGCATCACTAAATTCACCCCTCTGGGGACCTCATTCTGCTTAGGCCCTCAACTGATATGGCAGACCTAGGATCAGATTGAAGTTCCCCAGTTGAAGTTGGTGATGTTCACCCATTGGACACCTCAATTATGAATTTTATCTTCTGCAAATTAGGGGATATAGAAACTTACTAGAAGGGAAATGTAACTAAAAACAATCTTAATTTGATACTATAGATACTTCCCAGAAAATGAAGCCTAAGCAGAATGAGGTCTCCAGAGGGTGAATTTGGTGATGCTAGCCCGCTGTGCGGGATAGCATCACTAAATTCACCCTCTGGGGACCTCATTCTGCAAATGACAGACACTATTTGCAGGCTTGACGCATGACAGATATCTGTGGGCTATTTAATTTAATCACGTTGTGATTCCATATTCAAACCATGTTTTCTAGGATCAGGGTTGCGTGTGGCACGTTCTAAATTAAGGATCTAATTTTATGAATGCACACATATCAAATGTCAGCAAACCTGAGTTTAGTGTGCCTGTCATTTGCCGAATGAGGTCCCCAGAGGGTGAATTTAATGACGCTATCCCAAATAGCGGGCTAGCATCACTAAATTCATCCTCTGGGGACCTCATTCTGCTTACGGCTCAACTGCTATTGGGGAGACCTAGGATCAGATTAATGTTCCCCAGTTGAAGTTGGTGATGTTCACCAATTAGTCACCTCAATTATGCATTTTATCTTCTGCAAATTAGGGGGATATAGAAACTTCCCAGAAGGGGAAATAAATCTTTTTTAGTTTAGTTTCTCTATATCCCCAAATTGGCAGATGACACATTCCATAATTGAGGTTTCCAATGGGTGTACATCACAATATTCACCACTTGGGAACTTCAGTCTTATAGTCAGTGACGCCGGAAGCATCCAAGGGCAGGGGGGGGGGGGGGGTTTATGGCCGTTTTGTGATAAAATTGACAAAAAATTAATATTCCTTGTGAAATTGGTGGTATTTGGACAAAAAAGTCACATTTTGCTATAAAAACACGAGATTAAACACACAAAAAGCATTTTTTTGTCTCCAGAAAAAGGGCAAGTCCTGCCCCCGCTCGCCCCCTTGGTCAAGGGCAGGGGGTCAGCTCCCACTCTGCCCCCCCTCTTCTGACGCCCCTGCTTATAGTCTATGTCTCCCATAGCAGATGAGGCCATGGAGAATGAGGGTAAATTTGGTGGTGCTTGCCCACTTTGCAGGATAGCGTCACTAAATGCACACTAAACTCAAGCTTGAACGTCACATCAAATAAAGATGCGATGAATCATGACTCCCACTGTCATGCAGGGATCAGCGTAGAGGTTTAAAATTAGGAGAAATCACATCTCCCTGTTTGGTTAATATGGACTGTTAACAGGGAGAAATAACGGGAGGACGATCACGATTGGCAGATGTTAACCCATCCCTTGGCGATAGTAAATTACAATGATCGGAATCATAATTCAGCTGTGCAAGGCAGCACAGATGTCCAAGTCTGCTGTTAATATCATGTGATGTGTATTATTGAATCTTTATTTTAAATTAGATACCATAGCTTTCTTTATCAGATTATCTGCACATTGGCATAAGAGACATCAGAAAATAATATAGCCTTATCAATAGCTAAGTAGTCCAAAGGCATGGGATGGAATTGATGAATTGGATTTAATGTCGCTCCAAACAAATTTACCAGTACATAAGACAAGATTTTGGACCGATTTAAATAAATTTGGTGTGGTGACTCGGGTACCCTTGGCAGAGTTATAATGGTATTAGTTTTTCAAATTTTTATTGACTTTAAAAAAAAATTATAAATATTTTTGTATTTATTTATTTTTTTGTTTCGATTTTGTTAAATTGAGCAAGGAATCCAATCTATTTTTTTTTTTTTAAGAGTGAATATTTTTTTGAAAAAGGGCCATAACTCAGTAATAAATAGTCGGATCAAACCCATATACAAAATATAGATAAGATAGAAAATATTTGAGTTATCGCACCATGCGTAAAGTGTCTACATACAGACAGACAGATGGACGGACGGACAGACGGACTGACGACGAGTGGACAATCCGGACGACACTATGTTTACCATTCTATGGTATGGGTAAACATAACAATGACTGAAGTTCAAATTACACCCCAACATCACCCTTCTATGATCTAATAAGTATTATGCAAGAGCCCAATTAAAAATCCATTATTCTGAGTAATAATACCATTATAATCAGCAAATATACTTCAAATACATGTATGCTGTTTGGATAGAGGCATACTGAAATATGAGAGAGAAGACATGTCTTTGACAAAACTAGGGAGTAGTGGCACATTTTAGTCGCCCTCTTAACCCTTTACCCAACAGAAGGGCCCTGTGCCAATGCATTCTCTTATATATGCGAGTCGACCATAGGTCGCCTCGCATATATAAGAGAATGCATTGGCTTAACACATTAAAAATTATAAAATTGTTAAAGAATGTAAGAAAAAATGGTAAAAAGTGTTAAAAAAAGATTTTTTTTTAGGCCAATGCATTCTCTTATATATGCGAGGCGACCTATGGTCGACTCGCATATATAAGAGAATGCATTGGCACAGGGCATAACTGTAACCATCACAATGTGGTCAATGAGCCGGTTCCAATGATATCCATATTTGTATGGTTTTATTGAGACAGACCCAAGATAATTTAGGCTGTTGCAGCTTTATTTGGCCGGTTTTGGCCGGTTTGTTGGGTTAAGGCAGGTCCCTGCTGTCATGTATGCTTCGGGTATCAGTCAGATCTCAGCAATACAGAATTGTAGGAGAATGCATCATTATGCATGTGTATGAACCCACAAAGCAGGGACCAGCCCAAGCAATTTTTTGGGCTCAGTGAGAGCTTTCCGATGAATGGCAACAAGCCATATTTCCGACTAAATCCTGAAAAATTACCCATAATTCTGCTGTGGTTAAGGAGTCGATCATTATGGGCATTACTGTACATGGGACTATTGACATTAAAAAATATTATCCCAATCCCCAACTGATTTCACCAGCTGGCTTACGTCAAAGGACACTTGGATTAGGCTGCACTTTGTCTTGAGTTAGAAGCAGACTGCACACTCCAAACCCTGTGTAACCTTTGCTAATTTTTTATGGTGAGCCAGAAAGCCCCATGCAACATGGTGAAGTCTTATTATCTTAGCTTCCATTACTGAGGTATAAAGGTGATAAACGAACATCTTATACCAAACCAAGAAAATACATAGACCACATCAGATTTTATATGTTTGGGGAATTTTCATTGCATTAAAATGGTTTCCATATATCAGGGTTAAAAGCAATTACATTAGAACTTAGGACCTGATAGGAGTTTGCTTAACCAAGCCTGCAAATAGCGTGTCTGTCATTTGTAGAATGAGGTCCCCAGAGGGTGAATTTAGCGACGCTATCCCGCATAGCGGGCTAGCATCACTAAATTCACCCTCTGGGGACCTACCTCATTCTGCTTAGGCCTCATCTTCTGGAAAGTATCTATGGTATCAAATTAACATAGTTTTTAGTTACGTTTTCCCATCTGGGAAGTTTCTACATCCCCTAATTTGCAGAAGATAAAATCCATAATTGAGGCGCCCAATGGCTGAACATCACCAACTTCAACTGGGGAACTTCAATTTGATCCTAGGTCTGCCATAGCAGTTGAGGGCCTAAGCAGAATGAGGTCCCCAGAGGGTGAATTTAGTGATGCTAGCCCGCTATGCGGGGTAGCGTCACTAAATTCACCCTCTGGGGACCTCATTCTGCAAATGACAGACACACTATTTGCAGGCTTGTGCTTAACCATTTCTATACTAAATGGATTCTTCCAACAAGTTAAAAACATGTACATTGGAATGATCGATTATAGATTTGGAGGGTTGGTAATATCAGCAGACGACATATATCAATACAAGCAAGCCTTGAAATAGTGTGTCTATCATTTGCAGAATGAGGTCCCCAGAGGGTGAATTTAGTGATGCTACCCCGCATAGCAGGCTAGCATCACCAAATTAACCCTCTGGGAACCTCATTCTGCAAATGACAGACACACTATTTCAAGGCTTGAATACAAGTTCAAAAGGAAGTCTTCATTGGTGAGAAATATTCAATTAATAAAATCAACAAATGACTCATGTCGTTTGTTGAAATTATCAACATATATAAAAGACAAGTGTAATTTGTCTGTCTGTATGTCTGTTTGTGACTCTGTCATGGTTTTGGCACGTCTAAAAATATATCACCCTCATGTCTGATTGTGCCAAAAAAAATTTAATGTCCTGCATGCGGCACATCTTATAATATGACACACAAAATTTCAGACCAATCGGTACAAGACGACCTGAGATATAACGCGTTTCCCAAACGTTATCAAGGCAATATTTTGTGGTTTCAGCGGCGTCCATCATTAAAAAAAAAACACCAAAGCCAAATTCCAGATAAAGTCTGAGCACCATTTGGCGGCTTTCTTTATATCGTTATTAGCAGTGACAATATTTTCCTGCATGTCAAGTTTGTCATTTCGTCATTTTTGACGACTTAAGCGGCATAAATGAGCAATAAATAGAGTTCATTATCTTATAAATGAAGAAAAATTGGTCACTGGTCACCAATCTCTACGAGTGGTGTCTATCTTACTGACAAATACCTCTGTTCCATTACGGATGAAAATTCTGTCTGCTATCAAATTATTCTAATAGTAGCACCGAGTTACTGCAACATTTGCAGTTACTGCGGTGCATCAGTGCAAATTGTCTCCATTAAATGTGTCATTCACACGCCAAAGAAATATGAGATATAATACTACGGTTTAACCCTTTACCCAACAGAAGGTCCCTGTGCCAATGCATTCTCTTATATATGCGAGTCGACCATAGGTCGCCTCGCATATATAAGAGAATGCATTGGCTTAACACATTAAAAATTATAAAATTGTTAAAGAATGTAAGAAAAAATGGTAAAAAGTGTTAAAAAAAGATTTTTTTTAGGCCAATGCATTCTCTTATATATGCGAGGCGACCTATGGTCGACTCGCATATATAAGAGAATGCATTGGCACAGGGTATAACTGTAACTATCACAATGTGGTCAAGGAGCCGGTTCCAATGATATCCATATTTGTATGGTTTTATTGAGACAGACCGAAGATATTTTAGGCTGTTGAAGCTTTATTTGGCCGGTTTTGGCCGGTTTGTTGGGTAAAGGGTTAAGAAGACAAAATAATCCCACGCAAATCTCACAATTATTTGGGAAACTCATTATTTATGGACAGGTTTGAACATGATTCTGGTATTATGTGATCAGTCTGTGTTGTCGGCGACAAAATTATTATTTAACACGCATTTTCTTCAATTGACAAGAATCTTGTAAATTCTTGTAATGGGAAAGCGCCACTAACCGAGAGAGGTTAGCAACGGTGTATGGAGCTTAATTTACTGGTCACATGTCCAGGGGAATGTCATGGGATACCGTGAGGTTCCTTTGACATCAGATAACTAACATGCCCATATATTACCATACATCATAAATGCTACCGTACATTATTATGATTTATCTAATGAGACTATGACCCTATACCGCTAGACATACATATAAACATTACATATATGTAATATTGTCAATTTGAATTATCCCAAAACCTCACTTAACAAAGAGACTTCCGGCAATCTATATAGATTCTTATTTTGTTTACTTAACTAAAGATGGGGTTTCTCTCGCCCAAACCGGCCTGGTTGTAAAAAAAATATATATATATTTTGTTCCTAATATACCCATGGAACTGGAACTGCATGGAACCGAAACTGTTCATATGTTTTAGAAAATTTTAACAGTTCAAAACATTCCTATGGAGAGATAATACATTTTCGATCTTATAACTCGTCTGGATTGGCTCACAACCACATCAATAGTTGTTTGTGATATGCCCTAAGTACTAGATTCTAGAAAGTTTTATATATAATTATATTCTGTATGTGTGCGTGGATATGAAATACAAGCCATCTATTCAATTATTTATAGTTCCGTCCCAAGATATATTAACGACATGTTTAAAACAGACCACATTGACGACTCTTTTAGTGAGCTAATGTTATTTCCCTGACAACTAGCAAAATTTCTTTTTGATGCTTTTATGCGAAGAAAACGATTCATATACAGGTAAATTATACACCAAACGTATCAACATATAAGAATGCAAAATATATAAATCCGAATATCTCCAAATTGTGTAAGATTAAAATGAAATTCTCCACTTTATATTCTCTTTATATCATCACTGAGGATAGTCCACATGTGTTGAACCAAACCATGTACATACTTATACTATTAAGCGTGACATATAGGCCCTATGGGCCGGGTGCTAATTTTAATTGAAATATATATATATATTAATGATTTATGTATTGCACATGTCACGTTAATAAATGATTATCTCTCTCTATAGTGATACTTGTTTTAGGGGGTAGCAGGAAGACATGCAGCCCAATAGGGCTAGGCTGCCCCCCCCCCCCCCCCCCCCCCGACAATATACAGCATTACCTTATTATGTATTACTGCCATTGTATAATTCATGTGTGTATTGTAAATAAATTATCCTATCCTATCCTAAGGGGGACTGGTACAAATTGCATAATTAATAAAGAGCATTTATTATCAGCTGAGAAGATATATGAGAATTTTTGCATATAGATAATATGACACAGAGAATGTCACAAGATAGGTGCCGTTATCCTCAAATGACTTAAAGAGGCACTAATAATTAGAAAGAAACAGCTTTTGGTATTAGCTCAAAAGATATGTGGAGAGTGACTTGCAAAAGGTGCTGTTTACCTCAGGTGACTAATAATTATTTTAAATAACTTGAAGCCGCACTAATAATTTCCTAATTCTTCACATGATTTTACTGCATGTCAAGTTTGTCCCCATCATTTTTGACGGGCAATCCCCTAGTTATCTGAAATTGGAATATGAGAATTAAATATTTCGATTGATATGACACTCACATTGAAGACATATAATCCGAATAAAGCTCCCAAATTACTATTTCTTTGGCTTCGGGGGTAAAAAATATTTGTTTCGAGGAGGAACCCACCCATCAAAGCTCAGAGTGATCACATATCGCTTTTTTAAATTTGTTATTTCTCGAGATATGTAATTTTTTCCACCTGGCAAAAATTTGTCAAGGCGACGATCTTGGACCAAATTACGGATGAAGATGATTGACTCTAAAATCAAGTAGCTTTGTGTGTATACAGTTGACAATCCGGCCATATTTCATTGAATAAAAAGTTGATAAATAACACATTTCGGGCAATTTTTACTATAGTTGACTGTGGTTAGCATTATTTTAGGGCATTTAATCGATTCTGATAACTGAAGCGGCATTTAAACAAATTTTGTTGTTGTTGGAATCTGATGATATGGGGACCATCGAATCGGATTACAATGAGTACCTTTAAATTAATTATGAGGAATGTAATTTAGAAAGCCAATTTTTCAAGATTCACAGAAGAAAATTAAACTTAAATAGTGGAGTTTGGTCCTCAGGCACTTAATAACATCTGACATAAAAGTCCCGGCACTACTTTGAAGTTTGCGTACTTGGATATACAAATTCTACAGAATCCTAGATGCAAGCCTTGAAATAGCGTGCCTGTCATTTGCAGAATGAGGTCCCCAGAGGGTGAATTTAGTGATGCTACCCCGCACAGCAGGCTAGCATCACCAAATTCACCCTCTGGGGACCTCATTCTGCTTTTATCTCAGCCTAGGTCTCCCATACCAGTTCAAGCCTTAGCAGAATGAGGTTCCCAGAGGGTGAATTTGGTGATGCTAGCCCGCTATGTGGGGTAGCGTCACTAAATTCACCCTCTGGGAACCTCATTCTGCAAATGACAGACACACTATTTCAAGGCTTGCCTAGATGTAGTTATTTACTTGTTGGGTGTCAAGAATAAGACGTTTGAGTAATCTGCAGACATGGAGGCTGGGGGGATTTACATTCAAAAGAACTCAACTTTCAAATGGTCGGCAATATTTTATATGTTTTCACAAATGGAAAATGTAGACGTAACCGAAAGCTGGGAGATTTATTAATTAGGATGACTTAATGGATGACTTACAAGTATATGACTCAAAACACGAGATCATATTCCAACTCTAATCCCCATATGGCATGCTTGGAGGATGGGTATGAAATACATTAGTATCTGGTGACAGAATCCCATCAAACATATCTAGGATGAACCCAGACATAACGTTAGGAGTGCAGAGAATTAGAAACCTCGTCAGAGGTAACTCATGCCAAGTTCATAATTTGTACAATGGTAAAGAAATGATCGGTCGTTTGAGTGGACACGAACCTTTGCGAAAATAGCTTGTACTTTTTTAAGATATCCCTATAGGATTATTCTAGAACTTAACCCTTTACCCAACATAACGGCCCTGTGCCAATGCATTCTCTTATATATGCGAGTCGACCATAGGTCGCCTCGCATATATAAGAGAATGCATTGGCTTAACACATTAAAAATTTAAAAATTGTTAAAGAATGTAAGAAAAAATGGTAAAAAGTGTTAAAAAAATATTTTTTTAGGCCAATGCATTCTCTTATATATGCGAGGCGACCTATGGTCGACTCGCATATATAAGAGAATGCATTGGCACAGGGCTAACTGTAACTATCACAATGTGGTCAAGGAGCCGGTTCCAATGATATCCATATGTGTATGGTTCTATTGAGACAGACCGAAGATATTTTAGGCTGTTGAAGCTTTATTTGGCCGGTTTTGGCCGGTTTGTTGGGTAAAGGGTTAAAGCCAGTATAACCTCGGACAAGTCCAAGGATAATTCCAGGATTTTAGACCTAGGATTAACCTATTTAGAGAAACTGGGATGGTATTCGATCTAGGTTATGCTAAATTGCAGAAAATGAAATCTCAGATTATCCTACATTGTAGATTTAACCAAATCTGAGATTTTAGTTGTACTAAAATGGCTAACGCTATTATTAACAATAGGCCGATCGTGATGTTTAACCCATCCCTTGGTGATAGTAAATTACTATGATCGGAATAATAAATTAGAGTTTTGATGTTGAATTATAGAGTATACTGTTATGTACTATTATAGACAAATGTATATAACACAAATTGTTGGAATTTTTGGGTCACTCGCATATATAAGAGAATGCACTCACAGGATCTGTAATGCTGCACTAGCGCAGCCTTGGATTAAATGTGAAAGGGTGACCTGGACATGGAATACTTGGGTTAATAAGAGTCAAATTTCAGTTTACAATGATAACGCATAAAATTCTACCAACAACACAGCCACCAAGATAAGCCATCTCACTGCTGACCCATTAATATCAATTATATAGCAGAGGTGTCAACTAATCACTGGCATTGTTTATGCTGAACCTTGGCATAAACTATTAAACCTATTAAATCTATAACATTTATAGTTGTGCAATGCAGCAAAGATGTTCTAGCATGTCATGTGTATTGTTGAAACATTTATTTTAAAACTAGATACCACATTTTCTTTATCTGCACATTGGCATAATAGATATCAGAAAATGATATAGCCATATTAATAGTTAAGTAGTCCAAAGGCATGGGATGGAATTGGTTTCAATAGGATAGCCGGACACTAACCCACACATTGATGCACAATATCATGAAGTGTAATATCTTCCTCCACAAAATTACTCAACGTGATTACATTACAGCGTGTAGTCAAGGTTGGATACAACCACAGCCAGGACCCTGAAACAAAATTGGTCATAACACTAAAGTACCCATACTACAGTAATGCCCTAAATAATCGACTTCTTAACCACAGGAGAATTATGGGTAATTTTTCAGGATTTATTCGGAAATATGGCTTGTTGCCATTCATCGGAAAACCTGAAAAATTACCCATAATTCTCCTGTGAGATTAAGGAGTCGATTATTTAGAGCATTACTGTAAGTCTGTGCCTCCAAAAACAGGCTGAGAATAAGGTGCCTGTCATTTGCAGTCATGAGGTCCCCAGAGGGTGAATTTAGTGACGCTATCCTGCATAGCGGGCTAGCATCACTAAATTCACCCTCTGGGGACCTCTTTCTGCTTAGGCCTCATCTTCTTTGGAAAGTTTCAACAGATAATAAAAGTGCAGAAGGAGCCCTAAATACGGTACTGGAGGGAAATGTTCAGATAATAATTTTGTTGAACTTATTATCTGAACATTTCATAAGGGACAGCTACTGGTCAATGTGTATTTAGTATAGAATGGGTTTTAATCAGCTAAACGTGTGTAAGTATAACAGATTTCTCATCATCAGTGACACCTATAGTCCATTGCTCCTGCTAAACACATTTCAGATTTAACTGCCAATTTCATAACTTTAATACTACAATGGCAAGCCTTGAAATAGTGTGTCTGTCATTTGCAGAATGAGGTCCCCAGAGGGTGAATTTAGTGACGCTACGCCGCATAGCAGGCTAGCATCATCAAATTCATCCTCTGGGGACCTCATTCTGCTTACACCTCAGCAGAATGAGGTTACCAGAGGGTGTATTTGGTGATGCTAGCCCACTATGCGGGGTAGCATCACTAAATTCACCCTCTGGGAACCTCATTCTGCAAATGACAGACTCACTATTTCAAGGCTTGTACAATGGTAAAGATATCAAGGCTGGATATAGTGTGTCTGTCATTTGTAGAATGAAGTTCGCAGAGGGTGAATTTAGTGATGCCACACCACGTGCACAGCACAGTGGGTTAGCATCACCAAATTAGCCCTCTGGGGACCTCATTCTGAAAATATCAGACACACTATATCCAGGCTTGCATGATTCAGATTTGTCAAAGTCTGCAAAAACTACAATCTGAGAAAAATAGCAGTACACTTTTTGAACTTTTTCTTACCCCTTTTATGACGGGAGCAGCATTAAAGACCCCGTGCCAGTGCATTCTCTTATATATGCGAGTCTCCCATAGGGATCGAGCCTCGCATATACAGTAATGCCATAAATAATCGACTCCTTAACCATGGTAGAATTATGGGTAACTTTTCAGGATTTAGTCGGAAATATGACTTGTTGCCATTCATCGGAAAGCTCTCAGTGAGAGCATAATAATGGGTAACTTTTCAGGATTTAGTCGGAAATATGGCTTGTTGCCATTCATCGGAAAGCTCTCAGTGAATATGGCTTGTTGCCATTCATCGGAAAGCTCTCAGTGAGAGCTTTCCGATGAATGGCAACAAGCCATATTTCCGACTAAATCCTGAAAAGTTACCCATAATTCTGCTGTGGTTAAGGAGTCGATTATTTAGGGCATTACTGTATAGAACAAGTATAGAATGGCAGTGTACCAGTCAAACCGTTGAGCAAGTTTTAAATCATAGAAATATAATACCTATTAGGGCCATATACCAAGTAATACAAAACGAAATGATAAACAAATTATTATAATAATACATAGACTTAATTTCCTGATTGTACTATCGGGAAAATTTCTTTTTTGTAAATCAAAGTTTATACTTATGCATTGGCTGTACTGCCAGATGATAAATTGAATGGTGTTATAAACATGTTGTACATACTTGCACGAATTGTAATGTACTAACCATTAGTTAGGAATAACATTTTATAGAACTAAGACAGGACTGTTACATATATGGGACTGGGCCCCAAACCTTATTATCAGTGTATGAAGGGTTTCAAATGGAAAAATGGCCGCATTTAACAAGAATAGTATAGAGATAAATTTATATAAATTGTATATACAAATGGAACTCTCTTTATAAGTGTGTTTTTAGCATAGTTTGTAAACATTATACTGCTACAGCATAAAATATAATAAGTTATGTTTGATTGTCAGCATAGCTTGATAACATTAGGAAATGTAAATTATATAATTTGGAAAATGTTCACTAAGATCAAGCTGAAAATAGGTATATAAAATGTTGGGAATCAGAAAATAATAACCAGCTAGTGGAGTCATCAGGAGAATATACTCTGGCATATAAACGAACTTCACACACAGAACGTTTCTTTTAGGGTTTTCGCAAATTTTCAGGAAGCTCACGCCATGGAGTGGTTAACAGCATTGTTTTTCCCCACCAGCATCATAGCAGCTAGATTACCACTTAACCAGGGGTGGGTGTATATGGTAAAATTACAGAGTAATTTGGAGGAGCTGCTTCCTTCCCAGAGGGGGGCTGACAGTATTTTTATCATTAGAGTTGGACTTGACATTATTTCACAAAAGGTCAGACTCAATATCAAATGAGGTGGTTGAACCCTGTTTATACTAAATACTCATTGACGAGTTGTTCCCTTAATTAACCCAGGGGCCGATCTCATCAGTCATAATTTACGGTCTGTAATTTACGGTCTGTAAAATCGGCCCTAAACAAAAGAAAAAAATATTTTTTTTGGTTTTTTTTATAGATTTTTTTGGGTTAAATTCTTTTTTGGGTATGCTTAAGCATGCTATAGCGAATTTAAAAACAAACTGGATAAAACCTTAGGGGTATGTTATAACTCAAAACTATCACCAAGTATTCATAGTAATAATTTTGATGCCCATGAAAAACGTAAGATTCCCTGGCACTAAACCTACAAAATAAGTCTGTTAAAGAATATAAGAAAAAATTATAAAAAATTGTAAAAAATAATAACAAATGATGAAAAATTGTTAGGCCAATGCATTCTCTTATATATGCGAGGTGACCTATGGTCGACTCGCATATATAAGAGAATGCATTGGCACAGGGTATATGGGTTGATACAAAAATCGGAACTGGCACTGAAAGGGTTAAGAAATATTGAGATAATAAGTTTGTTTGTTGATTTTTTTTATGGTGCCCACATCAGAATGAGCAATAGGGGATGTCACAGTGTCCTGGGCCCGCAAACAAAGTACCCTACCTTGTTCACCGGAAGCTTGTATTCTGCTAATGATGAACGGATAGTCTGCCGTCAGAGCAGTATATTCCAGTCCAAAATTACAATAGTATAAATAAGATTGTTAAGAGAACCCTGAATCTCAGGTCATGTTATTACAGTAATGCTCTAAATAATCGACTCCTTATAAACCACAGCAAAATTATGGGTTACTTTTCACCGAGAGCTTTCTGATGAATGGCAACAAGCCATATTTCCGACTAAATCCTGAAAAGTTACCCATAATTCTGCTGTGGTTAAGGAGTCGATTATTTAGAGCATTACTGTATATTATATTGTTTTATATTCATTAATCAAAAATGACGGGTAAATAAATGTTCTTTGTTACTTTCTTGTGTTCGCACGCATGAATAAATTCTCATTTCTATTAGAAATGTATTGGTTATGGTTCTCTTGTCACTGCATGGAGGCGTACTCATACTTTATTTCACTAAGAAATGTATTTATTTTACCACTCCCCCCCCCACCCCAACATATATAGGCCTATGCATGCACATATAGAATGCAACAAAATCAACATTATAGTACTTTATTACTGTACTAACTCAAACAGACTCTGCCGTCCCTACATATATATATAGTAGGCCTAGTCTGTGGCCCTTTTTATGTCCTTCGTGCATATTTTGAACTTAAACAGGATCCCTTTGGGAGCCTTTATTAAGAGGCCTGCCTTCACATTGTGGCACCCTTCGACCCCTTTGTGACTAGCTATATAGGGGCATGTGGCCCCATTTGCGCTTCATGCACATTTTGATCTCAAACAGGCTCCCTTTTGGAGCCTTTATTCAGCAGCGAAGGCGGAACAGGCTCCTGCACTGCAGCCCATTTGAGCACTGGCAAACAGTGTGAAAGACCATTTAGCACCCATCTCCAATGATGGAAGAGCATTCGACTCTAAATCCCATGTACTACATTGCACTTACAGGACAAAATCAACATCAATTACTTACATTCACACTCAATCTGAACTGACAAATTAATTTATTGTGCCTATTTTCAACAACTGCTTGGTTCAGCGCATGACAATTTCGTCAATACAATAGCAAAGCAAGTGTGGGTTTGCATGTGATGTCATATGACGTCATTTCGACAAACGTCATAAGAAATAGTGTCTACTTGAGTGCAAATACTGCATTTGGGGACCAGGTTTTCTTTGATCAATCGGCGTAAAATTTGGTGAGTCATCTTTTACGACACAATATAGGCCGTGGTCCAAATCTGTGCCACATTGGACCCATGGTTGAAAAGTTATAAATGCGCCAAAAGCGTGACCGAATTACAGACACACACACAGACGAGGGTTTTTTTTATATAGAGATAATTAAGTTGTCGCCTTTTGTATGCCAAAACATCCAGGAGTTTTACAGAGTGATTTGAATGTGTCACTTTAAAGATGTGTAGATAATATAATGATTGTGTTAAAGGGGTACTGTACACTAAATCCGACCATTTATGGGACCATCTGCTTTTATACTCAACATAATAATATAATGCAACAAATAAATGAATTTTAGTCATGGATTAGTACAAAATACACTCATTTGCTCTATGAATGATGCAAACAATATGGTAATTATTATGAAAATGAATTTATGGCTGGAGTCAAAAATTCATTTTCATTATAATTACCATGTTGTTTGCATCGTTCATGGAGCACATGAGTGTATTTTGTACTTATCGATGGCTCAAATTCATTCATTTGATGCATATATTACGTTGAGTATAAAAGGAGATGGTCCCGTAAATGGTTGGATTTAGTGTACAGTACCCCTTAAAGGTTTTTCAACGCATAAAGCTCCAGTCATGGAAGGGTTATATAAACATTCCTAAGGGAACGACTCATCAATGATTATTTAGTATAGAAATGTGACCCGCCATATCAAATCCAGTCGTAAGTCGGGATTTTTTTTACCCTGTGCCAATGCATTCTCTTATATATGTGAGCAATGCATATATAAGAGAATTAATGCATTGGCCTAACAATTTTTTATTATGTGTTTTAAATAAATGTTTCTTACAATTTTTAGGACATAAAATAAAAAACATCCATTACCCTGCAGGGAGCCCCACACATATATAGAAGCATATAGAAGAGTGTTGTCTGCTCATGTTTGTCTGGGGCTCTGTATGGGTGAAATTATAAAATTGTTAAAGAATACAAGAACAAATTATTAAAATTGTAAAAAATTGTTAGGCCAATGCATTCTCTTATATATGCGAGGCGACCTATGGTCGACTCGCATATATAAGAGAATGCATTGGCACAGGGTAAAAAAAAATCCCGACTTACGACTGGATTTGATATGGCGGGTCACAAATGGTTATAACCAGGAGCGAAAACTTATGGTAAAATTACGGAGTAATTTGGCCATGCTGCTTCTTTCCCAGAGGGGACTGACAGGAAGTTTTATCACAAGAGAATGCCTTGACATTATTTTACAAAAGGTCACACTTAGCATCAATTGCGGAGGTTTAATTTGTCTAACTCGATTGGTCCATAATTCACTCAAGATACAGCAAGATAGGCCAATAAATTCAAGCTAATAAAAAACCAAGCCATTGATGTTGAAAGGGGATCAAAGATCTATGTGTTGTTTATGGACTTTGTGTTTCAACTGAATAGCAAATAATTCCATAAGAATTGATTGTTTGTTGGCATATATCTATACTCAAAGTACCATCAACTATATAAAAAAAAAACATCACACCACATTATACAACGTATAAAATCAGATGATATCCACTAACAGAAACATCTATTACGAACACGCATACCCGGTACATTATGTATACGCACTAAGCAAATGGCATTCAAAAACTAGAGGTCATCACAGAGATCCATATGAAGATTGGTGATGAACGGAGAAGAGATGTGGCCTGTTTTTGTCATGCAAAGAGTAAAATCCAAGATGACTGCGCCCTGAGAGCTTTCCGATGAATGGCAACAAGCCATATTTCCGACTAAATCATGAAAAGTTACCCATAATTCTGCTGTGTTTAAGGAGTCGATTACTTAGGGCATTACTGTACATCCAATATGATTTTCGTTGGCTTTTCAAAGAGAATGAAAGCTGGACTTATAATCCACTCACATGGTCTCGTTTCATCAAGTACGAGAGAAGATTCCACAATGCATGGTATTATTTCTCGGTCAAGATTTTAGCCGGTATCTTCCGTCAATGATATTGCATGGGATGACTGTTTGACATGTGGGAAGTATATATAGCACATTAATTAAGATAGTTATCTTCGTGTATATTCACAGGGATTCCAATTCTAGTCCAGACATTCTATATGGATTCCAATATCCACTTGACATTTTGTGGTATTGTCTTATGGCAGGAAGCAATTACTGAATATAGGGGTGTAGGGTAAGTAACGGTTCACTAGGTTAGTTGTGTGGGATAATACAACTAAATTCACCCTCTGGGGACCTTATTCTGCAAATGACACACACACTATTTGCAGGCTTGTAATCGTCTTTCTGTAGATAGCCATCACTGGGTTCCAAGTTTAGCTCAAAAAGAAACCACAAATTATGAGGTCAGTAACCAACCCAAAATAATAATAATAATAATAAATAATAATAATTACAATAGTACCCCAGTCATTTGTACAAGCCAACCAATGAACCGGCTGCAGCCATTGCAGTACGAGCGACCTTGCTCAAGGGTCACAACTTGGCGCGGTTTTTGAAACAGCGAGCAATCCGACAATTGCACGTCGCTCAAAGCGGCCAAGCCACTGCTATGTGGAGACTCAATGACCGGTGACGTGCTGTGAACCCATATCGATGTGTTTACAGCGAATACAAGTCCGACATGCTAACCACTGGACCACGGAGCTCCACTCTGGTACAGGTTTCAGGTTTGTATTGAAGGTAAATATGATGTATACTATAAATTTCTCCGTTACACCCGGTTCAGACAAATATTTGATTTCGAAGCAACGATAGTCTGAAGTGATGGTCTAGAGATTACATTAGTGACGTAGGATCCTGAACGTCTGAAGCGACGGTTTAGAGAATAGATTCATAAAGTAGGATCCTGAACGTCTGAAGCGACGGATTTGAGATTACATTAGTGAAGTATGATGCTGAATGTCTGAAGTGATGGTTTAGAGATTACATTTGTGATGTAGGATCCTGAACGTCTGAAATGGCGGTTTAGAGAATACTTAGTGACGTAGGATCCTCAATGTCTGAAGTGACTGTTTAGAGAATACTTAGTGACGTAGGATCCTCAATGTCTGAAGTGACGGTTTAGAGATTACATTAGTGACGTTGGTTCCTGAATGCCTGAAGCGATGGTTTAGAGATTACATTGGTGACGTATGATCCTGAACGTCTGAAGCGATGGTTTAGAGATTACATTAGTGATGTCGTTTGCTGAACTTCTGAAGCGACCGTTTAGAGATTACATTAGTGACGTAGGTTCCTGAACGTCTGAAGCAATGTTTAGAGATTACATTCGTGACATAGCTTCCTGGTCCTGAATTACAGCCTTGGGAATTTTGAAAATCGCTGAATAAATATATTAGCCTTGAGAAAAGACAGACACTGATATTACTTGTGCAATATTTAAAGGTTATTGGCCTTTCCACTTTTGAATGCAAGACATTATGTAGTTTTATTGTGATTTTCCTTTTAAAAATAGATCAGCAACTGGCTGCAATAAAACTAAAATATGCAATGAAAAATGTTTGTGTATTTTGTTTATACCATGATCCTACAGACACACTCAGTGCATTAGTACAGCTACCTGGCGAAGGATATGAAACCTGAGGGAATTGTAAAAGTGCATAATAAAGCCACAAAAATGGTTTATCAATAACAATCATTAGAATCATGTCTGCCAATTCATTCGCACATTAATATAAAATACTGTTTAATATCGTAGACATGCTGACGACTGACCTGACAAGTTTGTCATTGACATACGGAGAAGAATAATCTAAAATCGAAGTCGGGTTGAGATTATGATGAAGTTTACAGTCATTGACATACGGAGAAGAATAATCTAAAATCGAAGTCGGGGTGCAATTATGATGAAGTTTACAGGAACTAATTAAGCCGAGGTAAGAATCATTCTTGTGGAATATTGGCATACTGTTGTGTGACGAACATGACCTGACAGGTTAAACGATGATCAAACGATTCCAAGGGACACACTAAATGTTGTAGTCCGAGTCTGAGCCCGAGTCAGGTAAAAGGTTTAGTTGGGAATTTCAATTGTGTTTATCGTTGTTAATATAATCCCAATATTAATGATTTTTGGTTTGTGATAAGCTATGCCAATTACAAATAAAAGATATTAAAAAGATAATTTGCAAGTCTTATTTTTCAACTTTTATAAACATTTATATTTCTGCAGCCCACTAAAAGTTGAAAACATTAACATTTTAATTTTTCAGGGGACAAAATGGGCCATATTGGCATTGGGAGAGGGGACTTAACCCTTTCAGTGCCAAGTCCGATTTTTGTATCAACCCATATTTCCTTGATCATTTTTCAAATTTATTGATTATAATAATGTGTTGAAAACATTAACATTGTTATTTTACAGGGGACAAAATGGGCCATATCGGGAAAGGGAACTGATGCCAGCAAGGATAAACCTGAAAAACATCAAGGTCGGAGTAATTTTTTGAGGTGTTGACATCTATTTCACATCTCAACGGGTGCAAAATAAATCAATGTGAGAAATATTTCTCTCAAAAAGCCACAAAAAAAGGTTTATCAATCATAATCATTGGAATCCAATCATGTCTGCCAATTCATTCGTGCATTAATATAAAATACTGTTTAATATCGTAGACACGCTGAAGAATGACCTGACAAGTTTGTCATTGACATACGGAGAAGAATAATCTAAAATCGAAGTCGGGGTGAGATTATGATGAAGTTTACAGGAACTAATTGAGCTGACGTAAGAATCATTCTTGTGGAATACTGGCATACTGTTGTGAGACTAACATGACGAACATGACCTGACAGTTTAAACGATGATCAAACAAATCCAACAAGAACTCAATCAAAGGAACTCGATCTTGTCTAGACACATTGTTAACACTATTTATTGTGATTTTGACAGTTATACATATCGTTTAGAATGGATAAAAGAAACCAATCAAATGATACAGCCAATCAAAATGTTGAATGCGTCATAATTTCATCGTATTTTGTTTTCATAAACCAATGTCAAACATTTATATACCAACAATATACACACTAGAGAATAGACGTATGTCTGACTACGATAAAATGGAATCTGGTGGGTGATGACAGTGTCATTCGATTTGTGAGAGGGTTTATAATATATATGATTGAATTATTTGACCAACATAGAAAACAGATATAAACAATGGGGAGAAGGGGCCTCCAGAGGGCAGTCAAGTAGGATTGCCTATGGGGCCTCCAGAGGGCAGTCACAGAGAATTTTGTATTGCCTATTTAATTTTCATATTTCCTAATTCAAGATTCATGTTTTGACAAGTCTTGAAATAGAATGAATGTCATTTGCAGAATGAGGCCCAGAGGCGGTGAATTTAGTGATGCTACCCGTGCACAGTGGGCTAGCATCACCAAATTCACCCTCTGGGTGGTCCTGTTCCCATCACAAGAAGGGCAGCAGCATTTCCAGATTAGGGCCTTTTTTCAATCAGTCATTGCCAGGGATATTTTAGGCACCAAAAGGACTGAAAATGACCACTCCAAATGCAAAATAGTCAAGTTTATTCTCAACTTCTAAGCCTAAAATTCCAAATTCACAGAAAGTCTCTTGTTTTTTTAACAAAAAAGGGCTTCCCATTCATTTTATGATGATCTTCAAGACCTCTAGCTCAATTTGCATAAAATAGTATCACAATGAAAACATTATTGTTACTATGTTCACTATATATTTCCAGTTATATGCCCCTATCCCAGGGACTTCGAGGTTTAAAATTAGGAGAAGTCACTTCTCCCTGTTTGGTTATTAGGGAGATGTGGACTGTTATCAGGGAGAAGAAACAATTTGCACCCTAACATCACCCTTCTAAGATCTAATAAGTATTATGCAACACAAGAGCCCAATTAAAAAACCATTACAGTGAGTAACAACACCATTATAATCAGTAAATATACTTCAAATATGCTGTTTGGATATAGGCATGCTGGTATATGAGAGAAGTGACATCTCCCTGGGACAAAACTAGTAAGAAGTGGCACATTATAGGGTGAAGATGTCTCCCAAGTCGCCCTCTAGGCTGGTCCCTGCTATATGGAGCAAAATTTCCCAATTGAAAAACTTCTGGACCCTTTCCCAAAACAGGGTAAAAAAAATCCTGGTTGCAGGGTGGTATTTGATTGTGGGAGGGGGGGGGGCTTCACCATTGCTCTGGATGACGTGTGTGATGTGGGTGGTATTTGACTGATTTTGTGTTTATCATAGTATCAGCTGCTGATATATATACAGTAATCCTCTAATTAATTGACCTCTTGACGAGAGCTTTCCGATGAATGGCAACAAGCCATATTTCCAACTAAATCCTGAAAAGTTACCCATAATTCTGCTGTGGTTAAGAGGTCGATTAATTAGAGCATTACTGTATCCGTTTCATGACTAAAGCTTCCTGAGTTTTTGAGAAAAGCCTGTGCCAATGCATTCTCATATATATGCGAGTCGACCATAGGAGAATGCATTGGCCTAAAAATTTATATTATTTTTTATAATTGTTAAAAAATGTTAAGAAAAAATGAAAAAAATGAAAAATAATTGTTAAAGAATGTAAAAACAATGATAAAAAATGATAAAAATTGTTAATGAAAGTGAGAAAAAATGAAAAAAATGACAATGAATGTAAGAAAAATTAATAAAAAAATGATAAAATTGCTAAAGAATATGAGAAAAAATTATAAAAATTGTTATAGAATGTAAGAAAAAATGAAAAAAAAATGTTAAAGAATGTAAGAAAATGGATAAAAAATTGTTAGGCCAATACATTCTCTTGCATATATATGAGAATGCATTGGCACAGGGTCTTTAACCCTTTCAGTGCCAAGTCCGATTTTTGTATCAACCCATATACCCTGTGCCAATGCATTCTCTTATATATGCGAGGCGACCTATGCATTGGCCTAACAATTTTTCATCATTTGTTATTATTTTTTACAATTTTAATAATTTTTTCTTATATTCTACTCTCTTTCAGTGCCAGACTTATTTTGTAGGTTTAGTGCCAGGGAATCTTACGTTTTTCATGGGCATCAAAATTATTACTATGAATACTTGGTGATAGTTTTGAGTTATAATATGCCCCTAAGGTTTTATGCTTAATTGTAATTCAATTGAGTATTTGTCACTAAAAACAAGCATTCTGATTGGCCGAGAGCGGCTAACTTTAGTTTTCGATTCACCGACATCGGCATATGCATCAAATCTGAATGTAGCACAGTAAAATTTCATCGGCGCAGAAGGAGTAGCGAATCCCAGAATGTACAATGAAACAGGGTACGTTTATCTCCTAAGCATACCCAAAAAAAATTCAACCCCAAAAAAAAAAGGCCGATTTTACAGACAGTAAATTAGGGTCGATGAGATTGGCCCCTGGCACTGAAAGGGTTAATGTTGCGACAACGCAGCTCCCGTCATGAAAGGGATATAGATCATTTCACAATGTCTGTCAGTTTTATTGGAAGAGGAAAGGTTCAACGTTTCTTGAACTCATTATCAGAACTGAAAGGAACTTCTTGTCATTTAGTACAGAAAGGTTTAATAGGAATAGCTATTGGTCAACAAAGCTCGCTCACAAAAGTAAGACAAGGCCATGCAGCCATTTGTGCGTAATTAATCTACAGAAAGCGCAACCCATCTGTTATCCACTCAAATTACCTTCATTTTTAAAAGGCATGAAATCTACAAATTAATGTGCCACTTTTTGATTAGTTCCATGAAAGATTGCGTGAGCTCGACGTGGTAAATTAGTTTCCATGACATTAGTGTCCCTTAAAGTACAGCAGGAGGTCACTACCCATGAGAGTCCTATCAGAACAATAATTATGGTTCACCCCAGGGGCAACCCCTTGGTTTTTTCTTATTAACAAAATTAGGGCGCTGAAAATTCAGGTTCAAATTCAAGTCTACAAATAGTGCATCTGTCATTTGCAGAATGAGGTCCCCAGAGGGTGAATTTAGTGATGCTAAGCAGGCTAGCATCACCAAATTCACCATCTGGAGACCTCATTCTATAGTTTCTATAGTCTCAAATTAACATAGTTTTTAATTACTTTTTCCCTTCAGTTCAGTTTCTATATCACCCTAATTTGCAGAAGTTAAAATGCATAATCGAGGTGACTAATGGGTGAACATCACCAATGTCAACTGGGCAACTTCAATCTGATCCTACGTCTCACACAGCAGTTGAATGAGGTTTCCAGAGGGTAAATAAATTTGGTGATGCTAGCCCACTTAGCAGGATAGCATCTCTAAATTCACCCTTGGAGTACCTCATTCTGCAAATGACAGACACACTATTTACAGGCTAAATAATTGTGGGCCACCACAGGGACAATCCCTTGTTTTTCTTCTTATTAACACAATTAGCTGGAGCTCTGTGGCATTCAGTCGAATGCCCTTACTGCACTCAGATGTTACAGAAATGAAAGTGTCAATGACACTGTAGCTCATCTTGGAGAGAGAATACTGTCATACCTTAGTAGTCAAAGAGTGATAAGGAATGCAGAAAGTTTAATTGTTAAATACGAATTCAACCTGATGAGCCATATGAAGTTTGGGGTCAATTGCATAAAAATGTTGGGTGTAGGGCATGCCAAAGTATTTAATGATGCCAAGAGTAAACTCCAAAATGGCTGCCAGCAACAATATTTTTGATCGAATATCATTCAAATTTGATAGATTCCATCTAGATATGATCCTGAACATGTCTATAAATTATGATAACATTTCTCTAATAAATGTTGGCTGCAGGGTGTTCCAATGGATTCAAATGTGAAATCCAAGATGGCCGCTGGTGCCCATATTTTTTTAATTTGAACAAAATTGATGGCGCCCATCTAGAGGTCACCCCGAAGATCCATCTGAAGTTTAGTGATGATTGTGTGAGGGATTTAGCCTGGAGGGTGTGCCAAATTATTTAGACATGCAAAGAGTGAAATCCAAGATGACCACTGACGGCCATGTTTTTTAATGAACATCGGAAAAAAAAATTTGGCACTCATCTAGATCTAGAGGTCAAATTTGTTCAAATTCGATAGCTCCTATCAAGACCTTATCCAAAACATGCCTGTACATTTTCAAAACATTTTGCCAATAATTGTGGGCAGCATGGTGTGTTGATGGATTAAAATGTGAACATGGCCTGTAGGATGTGCTAATGGAAATTGTTGACGGATCACTGACGACAGATGCCAAGCCTGGTGGCAATAGTATAAATGTCACTTTGTCAAGTTGAGCTATTAAGGAAGGACTTGCAGACTTGGATGTAGCAAAACGTTTTCTATGTTGAGTTTTCTAGACTTTACCTAATATTGCTTGGTATTATATTCCAATCTCCAAATTTTGAAGATCACTCCCTTTTAATTGAAGTCCGTTCACAAAGGTAGAAGGCCACTACGTTTTAGAACATGAGGTGTTATATTTACCACCAGGTGATTTGACGTAAAAAAAATGACAGTGAAAGTATTGGAAAATTGTTTTATTCCCTGTTATTCCATCACAAAATCATCAAAGGGTGAAAGAAAATGGGGATGAAACTGATCTTATGGCTCTGTCATGAATCAGCCTTCCCTCATCGGGAAGAATGAATAACTATTGGGAAGATCGAAGGAGTCAAAGTTCACTTACGTGCATATAATAGTGTAGCGTTATCACAAGAATTGTCAGTTGTTCGCTCAGCCTCAGTGGTCACCACAGTTGACCGTCCGATATATACAGGGGCATATCTAATCCCGGACACCTCTCTTTGTGTGGGATGTTATTCTGCACTCAATGGCAATTAAACCTTTCAGTGCCAAGTACGATTTTTGTATCAACCCATATTTCCTTGATCATTTTTCAAATTTATTGATTATAATAATGAGATACATTGATGGAAATAAATCAATAAATCAATAAATTTGAAAAATGATCACGGAAATATGGGTCGATACAAAAATCGGACTTGGCACTGAAAGGGTTAAACCACCTCTGTTATCGCTGGATGGCTTATGATGGTGCAATGTGTTATGCACCTCACTGACTAAAGCACTCTTCACACATGCTACACTATGGCCAGGAACCTAAGTCACCGATCAAGTCACTAACCCACAGCGCTTTTGATTTCAAATTTAAAACATATCTAAATGTTTGTTTGATGTGATACACCAGTGCATGAGCTGAGGAAATTCACAATGTACATTCAATGAAAGTGTCAATGACACTGTAGCTCAACTTGGAAAGGGAATAATTTCATGTGTTACAGTCAATGGAGCGATTAGGAATGCGGTAAGTTGAAAGCAGGGTTCATACAGGTTCCCAAAAACTAAATTTAAGCACTTTTAAGCACCTTTTTAATGACCTTTAAACGACTTTTTTTCTTATGCGCCGCAGGCGCCCGTATAGAGACTACTGCCCACATAAATAATAAGGATAAGTTCCCACCCCCACCCCATCCCGCCACCCATAGTATCTTATGCGCCGCAGGTGCCCGTATAGAGGCTACTGCCCACATAAATAATAAGGATAAGCTGAAATATTTGAAATTCTGACTAAGTCTGATACAAGTACACATGAGCGGAAACTGAAATAGAAATATTCTAAGTCCGACTACGGAGTAATTGCAATTTATTTAAACATCACCAAATAGCATGTCCAGAGTCGGCAATAAATATTGACGATATATGCTGAAAATAGTCGAAACTAGTCACCTAATTTCAATAATAAATGCAGACGACACAAAAAATTTTCAAAGTCCAACAAATATATACATATTATTTATGTGGGCAGTAGCATTAGTCTCCAGCGCCTGCGGCGCATAAGATACTATGGGAGGTGGGTTCAGTCTGCTTCCTCAGTGGACAAATCTAGGGGCGACTGCGGCGCATAAGATACTATGGGTGGCGGGATGGGGTGGTGGGCGGGCCACCTTATACATATTATTTATGTGGGCAGTAGCATTAGTCTCCAGCGCCTGCGGCGCATAAGATACTATGGGTGGCGGGATGGGGTGGTGGGCGGGCCACCTTATACATATTATTTATGTGGGCAGTAGCATTAGTCTCCAGCGCCTGCGGCGCATAAGATACTATGGGTGGCGGGATGGGGTGGTGGGCGGGCCACCTTATACATATTATTATTATTTAAGCGCATTGTTCATAAACACCGAAATGTCATTCGACTTTTGACTCCGGTCGATGTGTCTACAAAATGTGGCTTTTCAGGGCCACCTCGCCCATACCGGCTATTGTGAATGTTTTCGCGCATATTACGCATTTTGCCGAATGAATGTCTTGATCGGGCGACAACCACTGCTTATACTTTGTTTGTTTACACCATTCGACATTGAACTTGCACTTTCCCGGCATATTTATTTGTTCAGCCAGTTAAATTTTCTATTAACTTATATGATTGGCTGGTGTAAATTTTCCCTCCAATCAGAGCAAAGCTTACATATGCTTTGCGGAGAGCACACAATTTCGTACTATTTAAAAATCGTACATCTCGGAAACGATGCTATTTTTAGCGATTACGCGATGTCTCCCTCACTTCCGCCGCAATGTTCCGTTCGATTTTTACGATCATATCGGCGATGTTAACAGTTTTCTAGGTATAAGACCGCCCATGCCTTGTTGTTTATTCCCCAGGCCCGGTCTTATACCAGAATTTAAGCACTTTTAATGACCTGAGTGGTATTAGGGTGAGAATTTAAGCAGTTTTAAGGGCCTTGAAAATAGAAAATCAAATTCAAGCACTTTTAATGACTTTAAGCACCTGTGCGAACCCTGTGAAAGGTCTAAGTAATACTAGATTATCAACATGAAGAGATATATAAAGTAAAATCCAAGATGGTTGCTGATGGCTATGTTTTCCAATGAAATTCAAAAACATTTGATAGCTTAAATCTAGTATCAAGATTAATATGAAGTTTGGTGATGATCGGATGAGGGAAGTGGATTGTAGGGTGTGCCAAAGGATTTAGTCAAGAGTAAAATCCAAGATGGCTGCTGGCGGCCATGTTTTATGGCCGAATGACTCCAAAATGACTCGTGTCCATCTGTATGTCAATATTAACATAAATGACAAATTTCATGATGATCAGACAAACAGTACGGCCTGTAGCCCATGCTAATGGATTGAAATCCAAGATGGCCACTGCCGAATGAGCCCAAAATGACTCATTCCCATTTACATGTCAATGTTAACATCCATGACAAATTTAATGATGATCCGATTAAAGGTACGACCTGTAGCCCATGCCAAAGGATTTAGTCATGCAAAGAGTAAAATCCAAGATGGCTGCTGGCGGCCATGTTCTTCGGCCAAATGACCCCAAAATTACTCTTTCCCATCTCCATGTCAATATTAATTTCCATGACAAATTTCATGATGATCAGACGAACACTCCGGCCTGTAGACTGTGCTAATGGATTGAATTTTGAACTCCAAGATTTTTTGCCGAATGACCCCAAAATGACTCGTTCCCTTCTATATGTCAATGTCAACAGCCATGACACATTTCATAATGATCCGACCAAAGGTACGACCTGTAACCTGTGCCAAAAGATTTAGTCATGCAAAGAGTAAAATCCAAGATGGCTGCTGGCGGCCATGTTTTTCGACCGAACGACACCAAAATTACTCGTTCCCATCTGCATGTCAATATTAACTTCCACGACAAATTTCATGATGATCAGACGAACACTCCGGTCTGTAGCTAAAGGATTGAATTTTTAAATCCAAGATGGCCACTGGCGGCCATGTTTTTTTGCCGATTGACCCCAAAATGACTCGTTCCCATCTACATGTCAATGTCAACGCCCATGACATATTTCATAATGATCCGACTAAAGGTACGACCTGTAGCCCGTGCTAAAGGAAATTGTTGACGAATCACACACACACACACGACGGATACCAAGCCATGGCAATAGCTCAAACTTTACAAAGTTGAGCTAAAAATTGGTAATAGTTAAAAACTCATTTTTATAACTGACATTTACAAGGAAAATATGTATCAATTGTGTCCTGACAAGCCTTGAAATAGTGTGTCTGTCATTTGCAGAATGACGTCCCCAGAGGGTGAATTTAGTGATGCTACCCCGCATAGTGGGCTAGCATCACCAAATTCACCCTCTGGGGACCTCATTCTGCTTACAACTCAGCAGAATGATGTTCTGCAAATGACAGGCAAACTATTTCAAGGCCTGTGTCCTGATTTTGAACATAAAACACACCTCGACCATTTAATGGAAAATTGTAAAATCCACATATCTTACTCGTATTTAAATTTGCGCAGTACTATTTTTCGCTCAGTTTTGAATTCGTGCACTTTGAATTCGCTGACTGTGCAGCACGAATTCAAAACTGACAAAATATTTTCGTAAAAGACTTGTTATCTGGTGATAGTTTCACTTCTTAATCGTCCGTGAAGGTACTTGTGCATATTAAAGACCACCACGAGGAAAATTAACATCGAGTAAATTGTAACTGCATCACCAATTTATCGAGAATATGGGTGGTTATGTGCTCAAAATAATCCTTCTGACACTCACGTAGTTATGGACATCAATGAAATGAACATTAAAGTACATGTAAAGTACACGGCTATATATGACCAGGGTTGGCGCTGGACCCAAATTTTCTCTTGCCAAAATTTTTGCCAAATGAATTTTTTTTTTGCCAAATGAAATTTTTTTTTGCCAAATTAAATCGAAGGTCAAATTGGGGAAAAATAAGGAAAATTAGCGTTTTTATCTTTATTCATATAAAACGTAAATAGATACAGGTAAAATGACAACAAATCAATATTAAATGGAATTCGGCGACACTTTGGTGATGGGTGTACGTGGTATGTTTGTCGACTTTTAGTGCTGCCAAGTCGCTGTTACCCTGGTCGATGCACAGTTCGTTGAGGTCACCTAATAGGCTGTTGGGTAGCTGATGCTTTGCTATGAAGTAAGCATTTTTCATAGCAGCGACAACGGATTTCTCGGCTTTGACGACGGCAGTTTTGTGGACTTCTTTCATGTTTTTTGATTCGTTGATCATTTGTACGGCAATGTTGTGAGAATTTATGCCTGAAAATTAAATATATCCACATATACACACAATCATTAAAATAATTTTGATGAGCTAGAAGTATTTTTATATATATTTTTTTTTTTTTAAACATTATAAAATAATTTCCACGAGCAGTCCTGCTTTCTATGATATACTTTTGCCACGTTCTCTGGTGTTAATTCGTTTACAATCTTTGTGGCTCAATTGCCGTTAATTAATCTTGGATTATTTCATTTCAACATGAGACAATATATATATCAGAGCAGCTAATATTTATATTAAATCATTTTTGAACCATTACATTTAAAATAGTATCAGATAATGAGTTTTTCCATTCGAATATTAATCCACCTCGAATTTATAGAGTTATTGTTCTTGTTGCAGAACGTACATAATACGTTTCGTCGATTACCGCGAAATTCATAATTTTTTTCTTCTTCATAAAACGACAAATAGCCATAAAATATATGCGGCATATGCCTGATTCACATTTGGCTGATTAACCTATTGTCTTACACTTGGTGCTCATAAACCTTGACCGTCATAAATACAATGTCATCATAAATACGCATTGTGCAGTAGCCCCGTGAGTGACCAGACAAACAATGGGTGGGATTAGAGGATTAAATGTAAAATAATTACCTTTTGCTGTTTCGTGCAGAGTGACGTAATCTTTCTTCAGATTAAAACAGCCTGCTACGAACAAATTGCTTATACCTGCGTCGGTGCACACTTTACAAAACATACCTTTCTTCACATTGTCATAAATCAACCACGGTCGGTTTAATTTCCACGCGTCTTTGAAGGTCCGTTTTGTCAGTAATGTCGGTCTGTTAGTCAATTTCGAAGGCGTCGTCGGAGTCTGGTTACTAATGTCTGTCCGTCTATGTAAATCAATCACACGTTCGTCTGTTACATCGTCAACAACAGTTACATCTGCAGGTCGTACGTCGTCTTTTTGTATGTCAGTCAATACACAGTCAGACGTAGGTAACGTAGGCAAAACTGTTTTGCGTCCAAAGAAGTCCGTCAGTTTTTTACCTTTCGTCACGGTATCGTCGCACTCGGAACGTTTTCGTTTGAGACTCATTTTAGAAATGATTTGACGTTTGGTATCGCAGTCACTATTTAAGCAATCTAAAATAAACACAGTTTCTGTAACAACACCACCTGACACGCGAGCATTAATGAACTCCCATCAGTGAGTTTGATTATGTATGAAATAAGGTGTTACCGTCTTGTGAAAACTAAAGACGATTGCATCTCACTTTGTGATCGCTTGGTTAATAGTTGTCGACCGGGTTTCCCTTTGTAGTGTCCGCGATGCGGTTTCCCTTTGTACAGTCGGCGATATATTCCCACCTTCGATGTTTCCGGACTAGATATTTCACATCACAGAATTGAAAACCCATTTGCCAAAATTTTTGCCAACTGAGATTTTTTTTTGCCATTGGCAAATTTGGCAAGCGGCAGCGCGAACCCTGTATATGACCCGCCATATCAAATCCAGTCGTACGTCGGGATTTTTTTTTACCCTGTGCCAATGCATTCTCTTATATATGCGAGTCGACCATAGGTCGCCTCGCATATATAAGAGAATGCATTGGTCTAAACAATTTTTTACAATTTTAATAATTTTTTCTTGTATTCTTTAACAATTTTATAATTTCACCCATACAGAGCCCCAGACAAATATGAGCAGATGACACTCTTCTATATATGTGTGGGGCTCCCTGCAGGGTAATGGATGTTTTTTATTTTATGTCCTAAAAATTGTAAGAAACATTTATTTAAAAAAAATTGTTAGGCCAATGCATTCTCTTATATATGCGAGGCAACCTATGGTCGACTCGCATATATAAGAGAATGCATTGGCACAGGGGAAAAAAATCCCGACTTACGACTGGATTTGATATGGCGGGTCACATATTTCAAATAGCTGGGTTGACATATTTAACCCAGACTGCATGTCTATACTATACATATACATCAGTTACTGGTATTTAGGTCATATGGGCAATTTGTTTTGATTGTCACACAGCCAGCGTGATAATGTTGAATGCGTTGTAATTTCTTCGTATTTTGTTTTCATAAACCAATGTCAAACATTTATATACCAACAATATGCACACTAGAGAATAGACGTATCTCTGACTACGATAAAATGGAATCTGGTGGGTGATGACAGTGCCATTCGATTTGTGAGAGGGTTTATAATATATGATTGAATTATTTGACCAACATAGAAAACAGATATAGGCAATGGAGAAGGGGCCTCTGGAGGGCAGTCACGTCGGATTTTTTATTGCCTATGGGGTCTCCAGAGGGCAGTACATAGAATTTTTTATTGCCTATTTAGTTTTTATATTTCCTAATTCAAGATTCATGTTTTGACAAGTCTTGAAATAGTATGTTTGTCATTTGCAGAATGAGGCCCAGAGGCGGTGAATTTAGTGATGCTAGCCATGCACAGTGAGCTAGCATCACCAAATTCACCCTCTGGGTGGTCCTGTTCCCATCACAAGAAGGGCAGCAGCATTTCCAGATTAGGACCTTTTTTCAATCAGTCATTTTAGGCACCAAAAGGACTGAAAATTGCCACTCCCAATGCAAAATAGTCAAGTTTATTCTCAACTTCTAATCCTAAAATTCCAAATTCACAGAAAGTCTCTTGATTTTTTTAACAAAAAAAGGGCTTCCCATTCATTTTATGATGATCTTCAAGTCCTCTTGCTCAATTTGCATAAAATAGTATAACAATGAAAAATTATTGTTACTATGTTCACTATATATTTCCAGTTATATGCCCCTATGCCAGGGACTTCGAGGTTTAAAATTAGGAGAAGTCACTTCTCCCTGTTTGGTTATTAGGGAGAAGTGGACTATTATCAGGGAGAAGTAACAATTTGCACCCATACATCACCCTTCTAAGATCTAATAAGTATTATGCAACACAAGAGCCCAATTAAAAAACCATTACAGGGAGTAACAACACCATTATAATCAGTAAATATACTTCAAATATGCTGTTTGGATATAGGCATGCTGGTATATGAGAGAAGTGACGTCTCCCTGGTACAAAACTAGGAAGAAGTGGCACATTATAGGGTGAAGATGTCTCCCAGGTCGCCCTCTAGGCTGGTCCCTGCTATATGGAGCAAAATTTCCCAATTGAAAAACTTCTGGACCCTTTCCCAAAACGGGGTCAAAAAATTCCTGGTTGCAGGGTGGTATTTGATTGTGGGAGGGGGGGGGGGGGGGGGGGGGGGGGGGCTTCACCATTGCTCTGGATGACGTGTGTGATGTGGGTGGTATTTGACTGGTTTTGTGTTTATCATAGTATCAGCTGCTGATATATATACAGTAATGCTCTAATTAATCGACCTCTTAACGAGAGCTTTCCGATGAATGGCAACAAGCCATATTTCCGACTAAATCCTGAAAAGTTACCCATAATTCTGCTGTGGTTAAGAGGTCGATTAATTAGAGCATTACTGTATCCCTTTCATGACTAAAGCTTCCTGAGTTTTTGCGAAAAGCCTGTGCCAATTAATTCTCATATATATGCGAGTCGACCATAGGAGAATGCATTGGCCTAAAAATTTATATTATTTTTTATAATTGTTAAAAAATGTTAAGAAAAAATGAAAAAAATGAATATTTTTTTTTAAAGAATGTAAAAACAATGATAAAAAATGATAAAAATTGTTAATGAAAGTGAGAAAAAATGATAAAAATGACAATGAATGTAAGAAAAATTAATAAAAAAAATGATAAAATTGCTAAAGAATATGAGAAAAAATTATAAAAATTGTTATAGAATGTAAGAAAAAATGAAAAAAAAATGTTAAAGAATGTAAGAAAATGGATAAAAATTTGTTAGGCCAATACATTCTCTTGCATATATATGAGAATGCATTGGCACAGGGTCTTTAACCCTTTCAGTGCCAAGTCCGATTTTTGTATCAACCCATATACCCTGTGCCAATGCATTCTCTTATATATGCGAGGCGACCTATTGCATTGGCCTAACAATTTTTCATCATTTGTTATTATTTTTTACAATTTTAATAATTTTTTCTTATATTCTACTCTCTTTCAGTGCCCGACTTATTTTGTAGGTTTAGTGCCAGGGAATCTTACGTTTTTCATGGGCATCAAAATTATTACTATGAATACTTGGTGATAGTTTTGAGTTATAATATGCCCCTAAGGTTTTATGCTTAATTGTAATTCAATTGAGTATTTGTCACTAAAAACAAGCATTCTGATTGGCCGAGAGCGGCTAACTTTAGTTTTCGATTCACCGACATCGGCCGATTCAGCGTGCATCAAATCTGAATGTAGCACAGTAAAATTTCATCGGCGCAGAAGGAGTAGCGAATCCCAGAATGTACAATGAAACAGGGTACGTTTATCTCCTAAGCATACCCAAACAAAATTCAACCCAAATTTGTTTTTTTACAGACAGTAAATTAGGGTCGATGAGATTGGCCCCTGGCACTGAAAGGGTTAATGTTGCGACAACGCAGCTCCCGCCATGAAAGGGATATAGATCATTTCACAATGTCTGTCAGTTTTATTGGAAGAGGAAAGGTTCAACGACATATGGTCGTTTCTTGAACTCATTATCAGAACTGAAAGGAACTTCTTGTCATTTAGTACAGAAAGGTTTAATAGGAATAGCTATTGGTCAACAAAGCTCGCTCACAAAAGTAAGACAAGGCCATGCAGCCATTTGTGCGTAATTAATCTACAGAAAGCGCAACCCATCTGTTATCCACTCAAATTACCTTCATTTTTAAAAGGCATGAAATCTACAAATTAATGTGCCACTTTTTGATTAGTTCCATGAAAGATTGCGTGAGCTCGACGTGGTAAATTAGTTTCCATGACATTAGTGTCCCTTAAAGTACAGCAGGAGGTCACTACCCATGAGAGTCCTATCAGAACAATAATTATGGTTCACCCCAGGGGCAACCCCTTGGTTTTTTCTTATTAACAAAATTAGGGCGCTGAAAATTCAGGTTCAAATTCAAGTCTACAAATAGTGCATCTGTCATTTGCAGAATGAGGTCCCCAGAGGGTGAATTTAGTGATGCTAAGCAGGCTAGCATCACCAAATTCACCATCTGGAGACCTCATTCTATAGTTTCTATAGTCTCAAATTAACATAGTTTTTAATTACTTTTTCCCTTCAGTTCAGTTTCTATATTACCTAATTTGCAGAAGTTAAAATGCATAATCGAGGTGACTAATGGGTGAACATCACCAACTTCAACTGGGCAACTTCAATCTGATCCTACGTCTCACACAGCAGTTGAGGCCTAAGTAGAATGAGGTTTCCAGAGGGTAAATAAATTTGGTGATGCTAGCCCACTTAGCAGGATAGCATCTCTAAATTCACCCTTGGAGTACCTCATTCTGCAAATGACAGACACACTATTTACAGGCTAAAATAATTGTGGGCCACCACAGGGACAATTCCGTTGTTTTTCTTCTTATTAACACAATTAGGAGCTCTGTGGCATCCAGTCAAATGCCCTTACTGCACTCAGATGTTACAGAAATGAAAGTGTCAATGACACTGTAGCTCATCTTGGAGAGAGAATACTGTCATACCTTAGTAGTCAAAGAGTGATAAGGAATGCAGAAAGTTTAATTGTTTAAGTATTAAATATGAATTCAACCTGATGAGCCATATGAAGTTTGGGGTCAATTGCATAAAAATGTTGGGTGTAGGGCATGCCAAAGTATTTAATGATGCCAAGAGTAAACTCCAAAATGGCTGCCAGCAACAATATTTTTGATCGAATATCATTCAAATTTGATAGATTCCATCTAGATATGATCCTGAACATGTCTATAAATTATGATAACATTTCTCTAATAAATGTTGGCTGCAGGGTGTTCCAATGGATTCAAATGTGAAATCCAAGATGGCCGCTGGTGCCCATATTTTTTTAATTTGAAAAAAATTGATGGCGCCCATCTAGAGGTCACCCCGAAGATCCATCTGAAGTTTAGTGATGATTGTGTGAGGGATTTAGCCTGGAGGGTGTGCCAAATTATTTAGACATGCAAAGAGTGAAATCCAAGATGACCACTGACGGCCATGTTTTTTAATGAACATCGGAAAAAAAAATTTGGCACTCATCTAGATCTAGAGGTCAAATTTGTTCAAATTCGATAGCTCCTATCAAGACCTTATCCAAAACATGCCTGTACATTTTCAAAACATTTTGCCAATAATTGTGGGCAGCATGGTGTGTTGATGGATTAAAATGTGAACATGGCCTGTAGGATGTGCTAATGGAAATTGTTGACGGATCACTGACGACAGATGCCAAGCCTGGTGGCAATAGTAATGGATGTTTTTTATTTTATGTCCTAAAAATTGTAAGAAACATTTATTTAAAAAAAATTGTTAGGCCAATGCATTCTCTTATATATGCGAGGCAACCTATGGTCGACTCGCATATATAAGAGAATGCATTGGCACAGGGGAAAAAAATCCCGACTTACGACTGGATTTGATATGGCGGGTCACATATTTCAAATAGCTGGGTTGACATATTTAACCCAGACTGCATGTCTATACTATACATATACATCAGTTACTGGTATTTAGGTCATATGGGCAATTTGTTTTGATTGTCACACAGCCAGCGTGATAATGTTGAATGCGTTGTAATTTCTTCGTATTTTGTTTTCATAAACCAATGTCAAACATTTATATACCAACAATATGCACACTAGAGAATAGACGTATCTCTGACTACGATAAAATGGAATCTGGTGGGTGATGACAGTGCCATTCGATTTGTGAGAGGGTTTATAATATATGATTGAATTATTTGACCAACATAGAAAACAGATATAGGCAATGGAGAAGGGGCCTCTGGAGGGCAGTCACGTCGGATTTTTTATTGCCTATGGGGTCTCCAGAGGGCAGTACATAGAATTTTTTATTGCCTATTTAGTTTTTATATTTCCTAATTCAAGATTCATGTTTTGACAAGTCTTGAAATAGTATGTTTGTCATTTGCAGAATGAGGCCCAGAGGCGGTGAATTTAGTGATGCTAGCCATGCACAGTGAGCTAGCATCACCAAATTCACCCTCTGGGTGGTCCTGTTCCCATCACAAGAAGGGCAGCAGCATTTCCAGATTAGGACCTTTTTTCAATCAGTCATTTTAGGCACCAAAAGGACTGAAAATTGCCACTCCCAATGCAAAATAGTCAAGTTTATTCTCAACTTCTAATCCTAAAATTCCAAATTCACAGAAAGTCTCTTGATTTTTTTAACAAAAAAAGGGCTTCCCATTCATTTTATGATGATCTTCAAGTCCTCTTGCTCAATTTGCATAAAATAGTATAACAATGAAAAATTATTGTTACTATGTTCACTATATATTTCCAGTTATATGCCCCTATGCCAGGGACTTCGAGGTTTAAAATTAGGAGAAGTCACTTCTCCCTGTTTGGTTATTAGGGAGAAGTGGACTATTATCAGGGAGAAGTAACAATTTGCACCCATACATCACCCTTCTAAGATCTAATAAGTATTATGCAACACAAGAGCCCAATTAAAAAACCATTACAGGGAGTAACAACACCATTATAATCAGTAAATATACTTCAAATATGCTGTTTGGATATAGGCATGCTGGTATATGAGAGAAGTGACGTCTCCCTGGTACAAAACTAGGAAGAAGTGGCACATTATAGGGTGAAGATGTCTCCCAGGTCGCCCTCTAGGCTGGTCCCTGCTATATGGAGCAAAATTTCCCAATTGAAAAACTTCTGGACCCTTTCCCAAAACGGGGTCAAAAAATTCCTGGTTGCAGGGTGGTATTTGATTGTGGGAGGGGGGGGGGGGGGGGGGGGGGGGGGCTTCACCATTGCTCTGGATGACGTGTGTGATGTGGGTGGTATTTGACTGGTTTTGTGTTTATCATAGTATCAGCTGCTGATATATATACAGTAATGCTCTAATTAATCGACCTCTTAACGAGAGCTTTCCGATGAATGGCAACAAGCCATATTTCCGACTAAATCCTGAAAAGTTACCCATAATTCTGCTGTGGTTAAGAGGTCGATTAATTAGAGCATTACTGTATCCCTTTCATGACTAAAGCTTCCTGAGTTTTTGCGAAAAGCCTGTGCCAATTAATTCTCATATATATGCGAGTCGACCATAGGAGAATGCATTGGCCTAAAAATTTATATTATTTTTTATAATTGTTAAAAAATGTTAAGAAAAAATGAAAAAAATGAATTTTTTTTTTTAAAGAATGTAAAAACAATGATAAAAAATGATAAAAATTGTTAATGAAAGTGAGAAAAAATGATAAAAATGACAATGAATGTAAGAAAAATTAATAAAAAAAAATGATAAAATTGCTAAAGAATATGAGAAAAAATTATAAAAATTGTTATAGAATGTAAGAAAAAATGAAAAAAAAATGTTAAAGAATGTAAGAAAATGGATAAAAATTTGTTAGGCCAATACATTCTCTTGCATATATATGAGAATGCATTGGCACAGGGTCTTTAACCCTTTCAGTGCCAAGTCCGATTTTTGTATCAACCCATATACCCTGTGCCAATGCATTCTCTTATATATGCGAGGCGACCTATTGCATTGGCCTAACAATTTTTCATCATTTGTTATTATTTTTTACAATTTTAATAATTTTTTCTTATATTCTACTCTCTTTCAGTGCCCGACTTATTTTGTAGGTTTAGTGCCAGGGAATCTTACGTTTTTCATGGGCATCAAAATTATTACTATGAATACTTGGTGATAGTTTTGAGTTATAATATGCCCCTAAGGTTTTATGCTTAATTGTAATTCAATTGAGTATTTGTCACTAAAAACAAGCATTCTGATTGGCCGAGAGCGGCTAACTTTAGTTTTCGATTCACCGACATCGGCCGATTCAGCGTGCATCAAATCTGAATGTAGCACAGTAAAATTTCATCGGCGCAGAAGGAGTAGCGAATCCCAGAATGTACAATGAAACAGGGTACGTTTATCTCCTAAGCATACCCAAACAAAATTCAACCCAAATTTGTTTTTTTACAGACAGTAAATTAGGGTCGATGAGATTGGCCCCTGGCACTGAAAGGGTTAATGTTGCGACAACGCAGCTCCCGCCATGAAAGGGATATAGATCATTTCACAATGTCTGTCAGTTTTATTGGAAGAGGAAAGGTTCAACGACATATGGTCGTTTCTTGAACTCATTATCAGAACTGAAAGGAACTTCTTGTCATTTAGTACAGAAAGGTTTAATAGGAATAGCTATTGGTCAACAAAGCTCGCTCACAAAAGTAAGACAAGGCCATGCAGCCATTTGTGCGTAATTAATCTACAGAAAGCGCAACCCATCTGTTATCCGCTCAAATTACCTTCATTTTTAAAAGGCATGAAATCTACAAATTAATGTGACACTTTTTGATTAGTTCCATGAAAGATTGCGTGAGCTCGACGTGGTAAATTAGTTTCCATGACATTAGTGTCCCTTAAAGTACAGCAGGAGGTCACTACCCATGAGAGTCCTATCAGAACAATAATTATGGTTCACCCCAGGGGCAACCCCTTGGTTTTTTCTTATTAACAAAATTAGGGCGCTGAAAATTCAGGTTCAAATTCAAGTCTACAAATAGTGCATCTGTCATTTGCAGAATGAGGTCCCCAGAGGGTGAATTTAGTGATGCTAAGCAGGCTAGCATCACCAAATTCACCATCTGGAGACCTCATTCTGCTTAGGCCTCATCTCCTGGGAAGTTTCTATAGTCTCAAATTAACATAGTTTTTAATTACTTTTTCCCTTCAGTTCAGTTTCTATATCACCTAATTTGCAGAAGTTAAAATGCATAATCGAGGTGACTAATGGGTGAACATCACCAACTTCAACTGGGCAACTTCAATCTGATCCTACGTCTCACACAGCAGTTGAGGCCTAAGTAGAATGAGGTTTCCAGAGGGTAAATAAATTTGGTGATGCTAGCCCACTTAGCAGGATAGCATCTCTAAATTCACCCTTGGAGTACCTCATTCTGCAAATGACAGACACACTATTTACAGGCTAAAATAATTGTGGGCCACCACAGGGACAATCCCTTGTTTTTCTTCTTATTAACACAATTAGGAGCGCTGGAGCATTCAGTCAAATGCCCTTACTGCACTCAGATGTTACAGAAATGAAAGTGTCAATGACACTGTAGCTCATCTTGGAGAGAGAATACTGTCATACCTTAGTAGTCAAAGAGTAGATAAGGAATGCAGAAAGTTTAATTGTTTAAGTATTAACCCTTTACCCAACAGAACGGCCCTGTGCCAATGGATTCTCTTATATATGCGAGTCGACCATAGGTTGCCTCGCATATATAAGAGAATGCATTGGCTTAACACATTAAAAATTATTAAATTATTAAAGAATGTAAGAAAAAATGGTAAAAAGTGTTAAAAAAAGATTTGTTTAGGCCAATGCATTCTCTTATATATGCGAGGCGACCTATGGTCGACTCGCATATATAAGAGAATGCATTGGCACAGGGCATAACTGTAACCATCACAATGTGGTCAATGAGCCGGTTCCAATGATATCCATATTTGTATGGTTTTATTGAGACAGAGTGAAGATAGTTTAGGCTGTTGAAGCTTTATTTGGCCGGTTTTGGCCGTTTTGTTGGGTAAAGGGTTAAATACGAATTCAACCTGATGAGCCATATGAAGTTTGGGGTCAATTGCATAAAAATGTTGGGTGTAGGGCATGCCAAAGTATTTAATGATGCCAAGAGTAAACTCCAAAATGGCTGCCAGCAACAATATTTTTGATCGAATATCATTCAAATTTGATAGATTCCATCTAGATATGATCCTGAACATGTCTATAAATTATGATAACATTTCTCTAATAAATGTTGGCTGCAGGGTGTTCCAATGGATTCAAATGTGAAATCCAAGATGGCCGCTGGTGCCCATATTTTTTTAATTTGAAAAAAATTGATGGCGCCCATCTAGAGGTCACCCCGAAGATCCATCTAAAGTTTAGTGATGATTGTGTGAGGGATTTAGCCTGGAGGGTGTGCCAAATTATTTAGACATGCAAAGAGTGAAATCCAAGATGACCACTGACGGCCATGTTTTTTAATGAACATCGGAAAAAAAAATTTGGCACTCATCTAGATCTAGAGGTCAAATTTGTTCAAATTCAATAGCTCCTATCAAGACCTTATCCAAAACATGCCTGTACATTTTCAAAACATTTTGCCAATAATTGTGGGCAGCATGGTGTGTTGATGGATTAAAATGTGAACATGGCCTGTAGGATGTGCTAATGGAAATTGTTGACGGATCACTGACGACAGATGCCAAGCCTGGTGGCAATAGTATAAATGTCACTTTGTCAAGTTGAGCTATTAAGGAAGGACTTGCAGACTTGGATGTAGCAAAACGTTTTCTATGTTGAGTTTTCTAGACTTTACCTAATATTGCTTGGTATTATATTCCATTCTCCAAATTTTGAAGATCACTCCCTTTTAATTGAAGTCCGTTCACAAAGGTAGAAGGCCACTACGTTTTAGAACATGAGGTGTTATATTTACCACCAGGTGATTTGACGTAAAAAAATGACGGTGAAAGTATTGGAAAATTGTTTTATTCCCTGTTATTCCATCACAAAATCATCAAAGGGTGAAAGAAAATGGGGATGAAACTGATCTTATGGCTCTGTCATGAATCAGCCTTCCCTCATCGGGAAGAATGAATAACTATTGGGAAGATCGAAGGAGTCAAAGTTCATTTACGTGCATATAATAGTGTAGCGTTATCACAAGAATTGTCAGTTGTTCGCTCAGCCTCAGTGGTCACCACAGTTGACCGTCCGATATATACAGGGGCATATCTAATCCCGGACACCTCTCTTTGTGTGGGATGTTATTCTGCACTCAATGGCAATTAAACCTTTCAGTGCCAAGTACGATTTTTGTATCAACCCATATTTCCTTGATCATTTTTCAAATTTATTGATTATAATAATGAGATACATTGATGGAAATAAATCAATAAATTTGAAAAATGATCACGGAAATATGGGTCGATACAAAAATCGGACTTGGCACTGAAAGGGTTAAACCACCTCTGTTATCGCTGGATGGCTTATGATGGTGCAATGTGTTATGCACCTCACTGACTAAAGCACTCTTCACACATGCTACACTATGGCCAGGAACCTAAGTCACTGATCAAGTCACTAACCCACAGCGCTTTTGATTTCAAATTTAAAACATATCTAAATGTTTGTTTGATGTGATACACCAGTGCATGAGCTGAGGAAATTCACAATGTACATTCAATGAAAGTGTCAATGACACTGTAGCTCAACTTGGAAAGGGAATAATTTCATGTGTTACAGTCAATGGAGCGATTAGGAATGTGGTAAGTTGAAAGCAGGGTTCATACAGGTTCCCAAAAACTAAATTTAAGCACTTTTAAGCACCTTTTTAATGACCTTTAAACGACTTTTTTTCTTATGCGCCGCAGGCGCCCGTATAGAGACTACTGTCCACATAAATAATAAGGATAAGTTCCCACCCCCACCCCATCCCGCCACCCATAGTATCTTATGCGCCGCAGGTGCCCGTATAGAGGCTACTGCCCACATAAATAATAAGGATAAGCTGAAATATTTGAAATTCTGACTAAGTCTGATACAAGTACACATGAGCGTAAACTGAAATAGAAATATTCTAAGTCCGACTACGGAGTAATTGCAATTTATTTAAACATCACCAAATAGCATGTCCAGAGTCGGCAATAAATATTGACGATATATGCTGAAAATAGTCGAAACTAGTCACCTAATTTCAATAATAAATGCAGACGACACAAAAAATTTTCAAAGTCCAACAAATATATACATATTATTTATGTGGGCAGTAGCATTAGTCTCCAGCGCCTGCGGCGCATAAGATACTATGGGAGGTGGGTTCAGTCTGCTTCCTCGGTGGACAAATCTAGGGGCGACTGCGGCGCATAAGATACTATGGGTGGCGGGATGGGGTGGTGGGCGGGCCACCTTATACATATTATTTATGTGGGCAGTAGCATTAGTCTCCAGCGCCTGCGGCGCATAAGATACTATGGGTGGCGGGATGGGGTGGTGGGCGGGCCACCTTATACATATTATTATTATTTAAGCGCATTGTTCATAAACACCGAAATGTCATTCGACTTTTGACTCCGGTCGATGTGTCTTTTCTACAAAATGTGGCTTTTCAGGGCCACCTCGCCCATACCGGCTATTGTGAATGTTTTCGCGCATATTACGCATTTTGCCGAAAGAATGTCTTGATCGGGCGACAACCACTGCTTATACTTTGTTTGTTTACACCATTCGACATTGAACTTGCACTTTCCCGGCATATTTATTTGTTCAGCCAGTTAAATTTTCTATTAACTTATATGATTGGCTGGTGTAAATTTTCCCTCCAATCAGAGCGAAGCTTACATATGCTTTGCGGAGAGCACACAATTTCGTACTATTTAAAAATCGTACGTATCGGAAACGATGCTATTTTTAGCGATTACGCGATGTCTCCCTCACTTCCGCCGCAATGTTCCGTTCGATTTTTACGATCATATCGGCGATGTTAACAGTTTTCTAGTTATAAGACCGCCCATGCCTTGTTGTTTATTCCCCAGGCCCGGTCTTATACCAGAATTTAAGCACTTTTAATGACCTGAGTGGTATTAGGGTGAGAATTTAAGCAGTTTTAAGGGCCTTGAAAATAGAAAATCAAATTCAAGCACTTTTAATGACTTTAAGCACCTGTGCGAACCCTGTGAAAGGTCTAAGTAATACTAGATTATCAACATGAAGAGATATTTAAAGTAAAATCCAAGATGGTTGCTGATGGCTATGTTTTCCAATGAAATTCAAAAACATTTGATAGCTTAAATCTAGTATCAAGATTAATATGAAGTTTGGTGATGATCGGATGAGGGAAGTGGATTGTAGGGTGTGCCAAAGGATTTAGTCAAGAGTAAAATCCAAGATGGCTGCTGGCGGCCATGTTTTATGGCCGAATGACTCCAAAATGACTCGTGTCCATCTGTATGTCAATATTAACATAAATGACAAATTTCATGATGATCAGACAAACAGTACGGCCTGTAGCCCATGCTAATGGATTGAAATCCAAGATGGTCACTGCCGAATGAGCCCAAAATGACTCATTCCCATTTACATGTCAATGTTAACATCCATGACAAATTTAATGATGATCCGATTAAAGGTACGACCTGTAGCCCATGCCAAAGGATTTAGTCATGCAAAGAGTAAAATCCAAGATGGCTGCTGGCGGCCATGTTCTTCGGCCAAATGACCTCAAAATTACTCTTTCCCATCTCCATGTCAATATTAATTTCCATGACAAATTTCATGATGATCAGACGAACACTCCGGCCTGTAGTCTGTGCTAATGGATTGAATTTTGAACTCCAAGATGGCCGCTGGCGGCCATGATTTTTTGCCGAATGACCCCAAAATGACTCGTTCCCTTCTATATGTCAATGTCAACAGCCATGACACATTTCATAATGATCCGACCAAAAGTACGACCTGTAACCTGTGCCAAAAGATTTAGTCATGCAAAGAGTAAAATCCAAGATGGCTGCTGGCGGCCATGTTTTTCGGCCGAACGACACCAAAATTACTCGTTCCCATCTGCATGTCAATATTAACTTCCACGACAAATTTCATGATGATCAGACGAACACTCCGGTCTGTAGCTAAAGAATTGAATTTTTAAATCCAAGATGGCCACTGGCGGCCATGTTTTTTTGCCGATTGACCCCAAAATGACTCGTTCCCATCTACATGTCAATGTCAACGCCCATGACATATTTCATAATGATCCGACTAAAGGTACGACCTGTAGCCCGTGCTAAAGGAAATTGTTGACGAATCACGCACACACACACGACGGATACCAAGCCATGGCAATAGCTCATACTTTACAAAGTTGAGCTAAAAATTGGTAATAGTTAAAAACTCATTTTTATAACTGACATTTACAAGGAAAATATGTATCAATTGTGTCCTGACAAGCCTTGAAATAGTGTGTCTGTCATTTGCAGAATGACGTCCCCAGAGGGTGAATTTAGTGATGCTACCCCACATAGTGGGCTAGCATCACCAAATTCACCCTCTGGGGACCTCATTCTGCTTACAACTCAGCAGAATGATGTTCTGCAAATGACAGGCACACTATTTCAAGGCCTGTGTCCTGATTTTGAACATAAAACACACCTCGACCATTTAATGGAAAATTGTAAAATTCACATACCTTACTCGTATTTAAATTTGCGCAGTACTATTTTTCGCTCAGTTTTGAATTCGTGCACTTTGAATTCGCGGACTGTGCAGCACGAATTCAAAACAGACAAAATATTTTCGTAAAAGACTTGTTATCTGGTGATAGTTTCACTTCTTAATCGTCCCTGAAGGTACTTGTGCATATTAAAGACCACCACGAGGAAAATTAACATCGAGTAAATTGTAACTGCATCACCAATTTATCGAGAATATGGGTGGTTATGTGCTCAAAATAATCCTTCTGACACTCACGTAGTTATGGACATCAATGAAATGAACATTAAAGTACATGTAAAGTACACGGCTATATATGACCCGCCATATCAAATCCAGTCGTACGTCGGGATTTTTTTTTACCCTGTGCCAATGCATTCTCTTATATATGCGAGTCGACCATAGGTCGCCTCGCATATATAAGAGAATGCATTGGTCTAACAATTTTTTACAATTTTAATAATTTTTTCTTGTATTCTTTAACAATTTTATAATTTCACCCATACAGAGCGCCCAGACAAACATGAGCAGATGACACTCTTCTATATGCTTCTATATATGTGTGGGGCTCCCTGCAGGGTAATGGATGTTTTTTATTTTATGTCCTAAAAATTGTAAGAAAAAATGATAAAAAATTGTTAGGCCAATGCATTCTCTTATATATGCGAGGCAACCTATGGTCGACTCGCATATATAAGAGAATGCATTGGCACAGGGAAAAAAAATCCCGACTTACGACTGGATTTGATATGGCGGGTCACATATTTCAAATAGCTGGGTTGACATATTTAACCCAGACTGCATGTCTATACTATACATATACATCAGTTACTGGTATTTAGGTCATATGGGCAATTTGTTTTGATTGTCACACAGCCAGCGTGATAACTCGTGCCCACTCCCCCCCCCATATATTCACCTTGGATATGACGTCATATATATATATGATGTACTCACCTGTCAAAGGTTTAATCCTTCCATGACTGGAGCTTCCTGAAAATTTGCAAAAACCCTGTGCCAATGCATTCTCTTATATATGCGAGTCTTCCACTGGGAGCCTCGCATATATAAGAGAATATATTGGCCTAACAATATTTACGTTCACCTTGTAAGCCAGTGCATTCTCTTACATATTCGAGGCTACCTATATATGCATATATAAGAGAATGCACTGGCACATGATTTTTAATGCTGCACCAGCGCAGTTCCTGTCATGAATCGATTAATAATCACAGGATTAATGGGAACAACTTACCTGATAATCTCTCCATATTCATCCCACTTTATTCTCTCTTCATGGAATGGATACATTGGATATGATTTCTTAGCTTGCTTGAAGAATCCAACTCTATTTTTACCCTGGAAGTTAGAATGGCGTTCTGAATCAATTATGAATTAAGCAAGCGCTGGAGATATAACCAAAACAAGTGTTTACATGTACAGTAATGCCCTAAATAATCAACTCCTTAACCACAGCAGAATTATGGGTAATTTTTCAGGATTTAGTTGGAAATATGGCTTGTTGTCATTCATCGGAAAGCTCTCAGTGAGAGCTTTCCGATGGATGGCAACAAGCCATATTTCCAGATATTTCCAACTAAATCCTGAAAAATTACCCATAATTCTGCTGTGGTTAAGGAATCAATTATTTAGGGCATTACTGTATAACAATGGATGAAAATCCAACATGAAGGCACAAATAGAAATTTCAGTACATTATGATTTGACAAGCAAAAATATGTTAGAATATAGGCAATTTAACTCTGACAGTATGTACAGTGACCAACTCAGTTGCTGATTGGTAGAAAATATCTGCTATCATCGAATCGGATTGAGTACCTTTAATGCAGGGTTTCCGCTATAGTGGCAGGGGATCCCTTTTTGGGCCCCATTCCCCCAGCCAATTTCCCCCCTTCTGTCATACCACAGGACATATTCCATATGCATACAGGTATAAAGATGTCTACTTCTCAAATTCGTTGGGACAGTACTACGAAATTTATATAGTTGACAACTTTATTTGATTTCTAGCGAGAATGACGTCCCCAGAGGGTGAATACACACTCGGACCGATCTAACACGAACTGAGGAAGTGATCAAACCGGAGTTCACTAAAACACATGCTTTGGAGTCTGCTGGTTACGTTGCTGCGGTTAGACCACCGATAATTTAATCATGTTATATTCCGGTATGTTATGCATCCGAACTTTCTGCCGAGTCTTGAATAGTGGTCGTTTAACTTCAACGGGCGTGTTTCCATATACAGCAATTAATTTTTATCTAATGAATTTTCTATGTTTTAAAGTTATTGTGGTTGATAGCATAGAAACTTAGGTAGAAAATGGATGCAAAACGATCAGCAAATCTACTCTCTGTTTCTTCTATTGGCCGATATAACAAAAGTAGGTCCACTAGTGTTTCCACGAAAACATTGACTGCATTTTCCCCTCGGCAGATACAGGACCCGTTCCCAAAAACCTAGCGGAAAGCCTGTTTAATGACAAGTTTGTGTGCTCTTCAGAGATAACTTAGGTCCTCTTCACAAGCAGCACTCTGTCATCGGTGGTAGCTCACTAAATATCTTTTGTTAACTTTGATTTGACGCTTTGCGCAGCGAAACAATATGTTACGCATCAATGCTTTGTCATAATTCTCTTGTTGTGACAAACTTTCCCGTCGGTTCAACTTGAATAGACCTTTACTTGATTAACTTATTGGTGTATCAACGACTTTCATTGAATTATAATTGTTGGGACCTCATTCTGCAAATGACAGACACACTATTTGCAGGCTTATCTAGAATAGCCATGAGATTTACAAATGACCACAGCTGTCAATCACATCATTATTAGCAGATATTTGTTAAATCTTTCAGTGCCACGGGCCGATCTCATCGGCCCTAATTTACGGTCTGTAGAGTGCCAGGGCTGATAAAATCGGCCCTAAAAAAAACAAAAAAATTTGTTTTTTTTGTTTTTGGGTATGCTTAACTCTTTCAACCCGGAGGCCCGCTGTAGCGGGCACGACGTCATTTACGTTCACCCCGGTGGCCCGCTACAGCGGGCTGGCTTAACCATTCTCACTTCCCTACTTTATAACTAAATATTATAAACTTTATATTCAAGAAGGATCAATGTATATACCACGATGATTGTTATTGGAATCAATATTGTACTCCCACTGGAGGTGCTGCGAAAAATTACGTCAGGAAAATCCATAAACAGACCAGAACTGTCATTTTTTTAGATTTAAAAAAAAATTGGGGTCATATCCGTTATATGGGGACACCGTTTAACGACGTTAATTTGAGGTATTTTAAAGGCCTGGGGGCCGACCTGCCCAGGAACAGTTATAAATTGACACAGATGGGAAGCGCCTGGATCGGCTTATAATTTATATGTAAGTGTCTCAATGTTGTTGGAGAGAGAAATTTATTTGCATGTGTTATATGGCTTAATGACCATAAAATCAATAGTATAGCTACATTTCAAGACATCCAATATTTGCCTAGCAACGGTTGTTAGGGTTGAACCAAGCTGAGATTATTGTAGAACTAGAATAATTCCCACAGACAATGGACACATATGTATATATACATGTATATCAAGTTCCATGCTTGTTATTTCGATGAAAAAATAACGAATTTACGCATGTCTCATTCTGATAACAGAGGGTTAATTGGTACCTTTTATAGCTAAGAATCTTACACATAGCAACCGTTGCTAACCAAACATGATACGAAAAATGCTCTTAGCTCATACCAGATATTTAAAATGTACTATTCGGTATGAAATGTGATTGCTATCCCATATTTCTGTTACATTATATACCAATTTACATGGTATGGGTGATTTTTTTTAACAACCCTGTGGTTGCCTAGCAACCGTTGCCAAGGATGGTCATGCCATGCGTGTGATCATACCCGAAAACGATGAGTATGGTCCAATGTATATATGGGCCAAGTTTCCTGTTTGTACAACATCTATCTCAATTTTATCGCATGGTACTAGCACTGAGACGCATTTCAGAGAATTATCAGTAATAAATCCAGGGTTTGGTGGAATTTCCCCATGGAAATCCAGTGGTGAAAGAGTTAAGCATGCTATAGCGAATTTAAAAACAAACTGAATAAAACCTTAGGGGCATGTTATAACTCAACAAATGATGAAAAATTGTTAGGCCAATGCATTCTCTTATATATGCGAGGCGACCTATGGTCGACACGCATATATAAGAGAATGCCTTGGCACAGGGTATATGGGTTGATACAAAAATCGGACTTGGCATTGAAAGGGTTAAACCTACCTGTCCCTTCATCATGAGATCGTGCTTCCCTCCTTTAACCGACACGACTCCGTCGACCTCCATTTCAGTTTCGCTTTCATCACTCGATTCCATTTCTTCTCTCTCTCTGTAAGAATCGTTAGTAAATTAACCCTTTCCATACTGAATGAATTCTCCCGTTTAGTTATATAAGTATACATTGGAACAGTATATTATTCATCTGGAGGGGTGTTCAGATAATAAAAACAGACGACAGACAGAAAAACAGATACATGTAACACAAGAGCCGCATGATTAACCCTTTACCCAACAAACCGGCCAAAACTGGCCAAATAAAGCTTCAACAGCCTAAAATATCTTCGGTCTGTCTCAATAGAACCATACAAATATGGATATCATTGGAACCGGCTCCTTGACCACATTGTGATAGTTACAGTTATGCCCTGTGTCAATGCATTCTCTTATATATGCGAGTCGACCATAGGTCGCCTCGCATATATAAGAGAATGCATTGGCCTAAAAAAAAATCTTTTTTTACCATTTTTTCTTACATTCTTTAACAATTTTATAATTTTTAATGTGTTAAGCCAATGCATTCTCTTATATATGCGAGGCGACCTATGGTCGACTCGCATAAATAAGAGAATGCATTGGCACAGGGCCCTTCTGTTGGGTAAAGGGTTAAAGGCATATTATGAACTTGTTCGGGTGCGTAAAACGTGTAAAGTTAGTACTCAGGCGCTAAGCCAACTTGGGCAATGTAGCATTCAACTAACATCGCTGAAAATTGCAAAGAAATCGACCGTACCACTCCATAGAAAACATCATCTGAACTATGCTCAACTGTAAATATTTACATCTGAATTTGGGACGCAACTATCATCGATAAACTAACACAAAAATTTAGTTTGCCATCAAGAGTCACTGAATTTAATTAATATATAACAATGATGGTGTGTGTTGTCAATTTGGATTAATATTCGTGAAAATAACTACTTTGAGCAAGATTGTTTTCCATTTCTGTTTGATCACCCTACCAGAGTGTTTCACATCACTTTAATATTCAGTGGTGGGAAATATATAGATAATAAGTTCAGCTTAATGAGTATTTAGTGTATCATAGAAAGGTTGACTTATTATCTGAATATTTCCTAAGGGAACTATTCGTCAATGAGTATTTAGTACAGAAAGAATTAAACTTATTATCTGAACATTCCATAAGATAACTATTCATCAATGACTATTTAGTATGGAAAGAATTAAACTTATTATCTGAACATTTCATAAGATAACTATTCGTCAATGAGTATTTAGTATAGAAAGGGATAACCATCTCTAACAAGTTAGAATTCCTCTATCTAGTAGACAGTGGCGCGGTGGTCGAGTGGATAGCTAGCGTGCTCGACTTGTAACTTCATGGTGTGAAAACCTCATGTCATGTCTCTGCCATTTAACATCAAAAGCTAGGTTGTCTGCCTTCGACACGCAATCTCATAATAAAGTCGTGGCAGGGGGACTTGCCCATTCACTAAGTAACCAGTCGGGAGTCGATGGCTAATGTCAGCATGCTAATCATAATGTGCTCATTAGTTGCTCGGATTTCTTCCTCCTAAGTGAGCATGGGTAATCAGTGCCCTATGACCGGGCTAATAATCACACAAGGAGCAATATTTACATCATAAGCCAGTTCTGTGATTGGTCAACAACCAATTGGGTCATCCCTTTCATACCCGAATAACACAGACCGTAACATGAACACAACATCACAAATTGTTGACCTAATCTGACATAATCACTCAAGAGATCAGCAGAGTGCTTTTCAAAGTTGGTGAAGTTTTAGGAAGTTTGGTGATGATCGGACGAGAGATGTACCTGTAGGGTGTGCCAAAGGATTTAGTCATGCAAAGAGTCAAATTCAAGATGGCTGCCATCGCTAAAATTCGATAGATCCCATTTATAAATGATCCTGAACATGTCTGTAAACAAGCCTTGAAATAGGGTGTCTGTCATTTGCAGAATGAGGTTCCCAGAGGGTGAATTTGGTGATGCTAGCCCGCTATGCGGGGTAGCATCATTAAATTCACCCTCTGGGGACCTCATTCTGCAAATGACAGACACCCTATTTCAAGGCTTGTCTGTAAATTATGAAAACATTTCACTAATAAATATCGTCTGCAGAATGTTCAGATGGATCCAAATGTGAAATCCAAGAAGACCACAAGTGGCCATGTTTTTTTAAATTTGAAAAAATTTATGGCTCCCATCTAGTGGTCGCCCCGAAGATCCATATGAAGTTTGGTGATTATCGGATGAGGGATGCAGCCTGCATGGTGAGCCAAAGGAAATTGTTGACGGAAAGGTGCACTCAATCCGATTAAACACCCCTAAATTACTATTTCTTTGGCTTCGGAGGTAACAAATATTTGATTCGAGTCGAGGAACCCACACATCAAAGCTCAGAGTGATCAGATATTGATTTTTGAAGTTTGTTATTTCAATTGTTTGTGGCACAGAAACACGCACTCAAAAGGATGGTCTCGGTCAAATTTTCGGATGAAGATGGATAACTCTAAAAACAAGTGGTAATACGATCATATTTTGTTGAAAAAAATGTTGATAAATAACACTTGATGGGAAATTTGATACCATAGTTGACAGTGGTTAGCATTATTTTGTTTCAATAAATCGATTCTGATAACTAAAGCGTATTTTGAAGAAATGTTGTTGTTGTTGTATCTTGATGATATGGGGACCCTCTGATCGGATTGAGTACCTTTAATTATGGAGATACTCTTTAGTATTTTATCATTTGTGTCAGTCTATAATGGCAAAATGTTTGCCGTTTCCCCAGTGCCACTTGAAAGGGGTGCGTACATATTTATATGGCTTGTTGCCATTCATCGGAAAGCTCTCACTGAGAGCTTTCCGATGAATAGCAACAAGCCATATTTCCAACTAAATCCTAAAAAATTACCCATAATTCTGCTGTGGTTAAGGAGTCGATTAATTATTTAGGGCATTACTGTATATCTGAAAGTGCCGTAGAGATCTAAATGCTCTTTATTTGCTTCCATATCGGGACACTTTGGAAGTAAACGCTCTTGATTGCAACCATATTCGGCTTTTCGTGGTAGTGACTGCACTCACAATCCATGTATTTCACATCTATGACAGTATCTGCCATCCATTGTGTATTTGTGTTCTATTGTTCTAATGTTCATACCATATCATTTCCACTAAAAATACATATCAACTATTGACCTACATTCATTAGTTTCGGAGGAGATAGGGCGACAAGCCACTCTAGCCCAATGTTTAAATGTTTGAAGGTCCATAACTCTGGCATTTATCAAGTCATCTTTAGCCTCGCAAAACCAGTGCAAGACATTTCAGATGAATGATCAGTTTGTTCGCGTACGGGTTACGCAAAAATAAAAGTCACACAAAAGGCCGCTCGGCCACAGTGTCCCCCGAACCGGTGGCTTCATTTGGAGCGAAGGCTTTATAGAAGTATACTATATGGATGAGACACTTGTGCATTGTCTCATTACTGACATGCATACAAATAACCAAATCTTTAAAAAACTCTTAAAGTCAAAATATAACCTCAAATTGGCACAAAATGAATAAAATTACAAGAAAAATTGAATTTTCTAAGTCGAAAAGCCCATAACTCTGAGAAAAATCATCGGATCAAACTCAAATTCTAACTTGACCTGTATCTTGATATGACTGATTCACATAAAAACGGTATTTGGATTAAAGTATCCAAACTTGAGATATCATCCGTAAACCGAAAAAGTGAGAAATTTTCTAAGTAAAACAATTTGAAAAAGGGCCACAACTCTCGCAAAAATGGGCGGAGCATACCCATATTCGAACTTGACCTGTACATAGGGCTGATAAACTCACGTACCAAAGTTATCATCCAGAAACCAGAAAATTACAAGATTCTAAGTAAAAATAGGGCCATAACTCTCGCAAAAATGGGTGGAGCAAACCCATATTCGAACTTGACCCGTATATTGGTCTGATAAACTCACCTATGAAATTTACTTTTGATCATAATAACCGAAACTAAAGTTATCATCAGGAAACCATTTCCGGACGCACGGACGGTACGACAGACGGACACACGGTGCGACGGACCGGCTATTTTAATAGTCCCCAGAAATATTTTGTTTTTGTTTTTGGGGAACAATAAACTATGGATGGGTTAGTCCAAGTCTTCTTGTACTAAAACCAGCTAAGATATTGGGATGGCGATGCTGGCGTTTAGTCCAAGCCCGCTTGCATACCAATCCTACCACATGAGTTACGCCCACGATCTGTGGCGGGAATTTGTGGTGTATTTTACTCGATTTACCTAGCAAATCAATACATGATGCTATATACATCGGAAAGGCTTACATCTAATGGTCATAATGGTGTATAATAATCTAACTTTAATGTTAAATTACACATAGAATATTCCGGTTGATTGCCACAAACATCGATTTGTTTCTCTGTTTGTTTACGTTTTAACCGAAAGCCGAAGTGGTCCGAATAAGTTCGGCATAATCCGCTGTTTGTTCTGTGAATTCTACTTTCCGTTTCTATATATAGCGCGGGTTTTCCGAACAAAAATGTCGAAAACCGATCGCCCGAAAGTCCAGTTTTCTATGTGCTTTCAGAACAATTCCCGCACTAAAAACTTAATGACATAATGGAGGATCAGAACGGTAGTTTTGTTGACAATTATCGCAAGCAACTTGTCAAAATTGGAGCAAATTAGATCTCTTGTGTCTGACTTGCCATGCGTGTGGTGTGCATTTTGACATCTGTGTTGATAAAATAATCGGAGAACCGAATCACACAGTTTCGAAATATAGTTCTTCCGTTTAAGTGGGACTTTTCAAACTTAAGGTTCATTTATTTAGTGTATTACATTTATATCTCCAATGTTTAATTAATCTATTTATTATTTTATTTATTGACACACATAATTACGATTACAATGGAGAATTCATCGTAATTTGCGTTGTTGTCCAAAATCTACGGAATATTTTCAACGGAAAATGCCGAACACAGTTCGCGAGGTCAACCGAGTTCGCATACTTTTAAAAAATTGTAAACATTGAGGTAAATGTCTCTTTTCGCATTAAATTACCGTTTTAAATTCACAACTGATGTGGGTTTCAGATAAAATAGCATGTCTTCTGCGGAAAATATCCGTTTATTGTCGCAATTGTGATATTTTATTTCATATAATTGTGGTTTTATTTGAGCGGGTCACTAACGCTTAAGCCGTGTCATAAGCGAGCATATAGGGCGGTCTTGGACTAAACGCCAGCATCGCCATCCCAATATCTTAGCTGGTTTTAGTACAAGAAGACTTGGACTATGGATGGGTTAGATCAAGGTGAAATATTTTTAGGCCAATGCATTCTCTTATATATGCGAGGCTTGAGTTTATAAGAGAATGCAGTGGCACAGGGTTTTCGCAATTTCGCTCAAATCATGGAAGGGTTAACGTGACTAAGCTGGACAAACATTAATGTATGCCCTACTCATGATGCATGGACATCTTCATTAATAATTGGATTTATTTAACCCTTTCAGTGCCAGGGGCCGATCTCAACGGCCCTAATTTACCTATGGTCGACTCGCATATATAAGAGAATGCATACAAAAATAGGACCTGGCACTGAAAGGGTTAAATATTGAATGCAAATTTGGGCCTAAAAGGAGCTAATTATTGGTTGAGTAATGCTATTGTAGAATACACTATGAATGAATTACTAACCAGGAGACATTGCTGACCACAAATATCCCCCCCAAGAGCAAGTTTATTTATATACTTATTCAAAGGTGTTGCTCAAGTTCTCTATGGGGACTAGGGCTGCAATTATTCACCGCGATTTCGGTCAATTGCAATGTTTACTGGTGGTGCGATACGCAGTTCCTTCTGTAAATACTCTGGTACATTTTTGATCTGCATCTTTGTATTCTAAACGCATGCCCAAGCATCTGTTTCATTGGCTTACTTCCATAGTTTCACGTTCCGTTAACCAATCAAAATTCATGTTCTTCCGCTATCGCGAGGGTCGAAGACATTTGAAGTTTAAAACCAATAACTTGTTGGATCTACAAGACCATGATAAAATTACAAAAATTATCATGCTGCCGACGAAATTTAAATCGCTAGTATGGAAGCACTTCGGTTTTCATGCAATTAGCTTTGAGAAAGACGGTGTGTGGAAAACTGACAACACCAAAACCAATCCAGTTTTCAGTCTGCATAGCGATACGTATCGTAATGTTGCAAAAAAATCGTCAAGCATATCGAATCATGAGGTGGGCGTATCGTTGCAGCCCTATAATGGGGATTTGGCCCAAAAAATTGGGTTCATCTCTTTGTTTCCTAATTGACTGAACAATGGGTTAACCAAAAATAAAATACATAACACCCGAGTGTAGGTTAACCCTTTCATGATGGGAGCAGCTGGTGCAGCATCAAAGATCCTGTGCCAGTGCATTCTCTTATATAAGCGAGTCGACCATAGGGAGCCTAGCATATATAAGAGAATGCACTGGCTAACAAGGTCAAGGAAAATATTGTTAGGCCAATGTATTCTCTTATATATGTGAGGCTCACCATGGGAGACTCGCATATAAAAAAAAACGAATTGGCACAGAGTTTTCGTAAACTTTCAGGAAGCTCCAGTCATGGAAGGATTAACCCTTTACCCAACAGAACGGCCCTGTGCCAATGCATTCTCTTATATATGCGAGTCGACCATAGGTCGCCTCGCATATATAAGAGAATGCATTGGCTTAACACATATTAAAAATGATAAAATTGTCAAAGAATGTAGAAAAATATTATAAAAATTGTTAAAAAATGTAAGAAAAAATTATAAAATTGTTAAAGAATGTAAGAAAAAAATGGTAAAAAGTGTTAAATTTTTTTTTTTTTAGGCCAATGGTCGACTCGCATATATAAGAGAATGCATTGGCACAGGGCATAACTGTAACCATCACAATGAACCGGTTCCAATGATATCCATATTTGTATGGTATTATTGAGACAGACCGAAGATATTTTAGGCTGTTGAAGCTTTATTTGGGCGTTTTTGGCCGCTTTGTTGGGTAAAATGATATGAACTACAAACCAGATATTTTATGCCATATTGAATCTCAAAAAGATTTCATGCCATGGTTTCATGTCCAACCAAATCTCAAATCCTAAAACCATATATCTATAGATATAAATGAGTAGGATCACAGATGCCTGGACCGATTTCAAACCAAATTTGGTGTGGTAAGTCGGAGTATACCCGATGGATGTTATAACGGTGTTAGATTTTTGGATTTTTGGATATATTATCAAGTTTTTTGGAATGTTTTTAAAAATCAATGTTTAAATGATCAAAATGTGCACTTCCCACTCAAAGGGGCAATTGTCTAAGATGTAACTGTGTGTGGCCCCTCCGATGCTGAATAAAGGCCTGTGAATGATATTTTAAATCATATTTCATGTTGAATGTTTATCACTATAAACCCTTGCTATAGTAAATACTTATTGATGAGTATAGTTCCCATATGAAATAGTCAGATAATAAGTTCCAACAAATAACAGTCATTAGTTGAACTTATTAACCCTTTAATGATGGGAACTGTGCTGGTGCAGCATTAAAGATCCTGGGTAAGTGCATTCTCTTATACATGTAAATGTATATGCGAGTCTCACATAGGGAGCCTTGCATATATAGGAGAATGCACTGGCTTACAAAGTCAAGGTAAATATTGTTAGGCCAATGTATTCTCTTATATATGTGAGGCTCCCTATGGGAGACTCATATATATATGAGAGAATGCATTGGCACAGGGTTTTCGTAAAATTTCAGAAAGTTCCAATCATGAAAGGGTTAACTGAACAAGAATGAGGTCCCCAGAGGGTGAATTTAGTGATGCTACTAAATTCACCCTCTGGGGACCTCATTCTGCAAATGACAGATACGCTATTTCAAGGCTTGTAACTGAACATTTCCCACCAATGAATAGGAATCCTTCTGTACTTGTATTATCAGTCGTCTGATTATTTTTCCTGAAAGCCCCTCCAGTTAAATAATAGACCATTCCAAAGACTATGTTTATATCTCACTGGGAGAATCCATATAGTAACAAGTCGAAACGTTATGTGACATGCGCTTAGCATGGCATATAGTCAGCAATCTGTAACAAGTCGAAACGTTATGTGACATGCGCTTAGCATGGCATATAGTCAGCAATCTGTAACAAGTCGAAACGTTATGTGACATGCGCTTAGCATGGCATATAGTCAGCAATCTGTAACAAGTCGAAACGTTATGTGACATGCGCTTAGCATGGCATAAAGTCAGCAATCTGTAACAAGTCGAAACGTTATGTGACATGCGCTTAGCATGGCATATAGTCAGCAATCTGTAACGAGTCGAAACGTTATGTGACATGCGCTTAGCATGGCATAAAGTCAGCAATCTGTAACAAGTCGAAACGTTATGTGACATGCGCTTAGCATGGCATATAGTCAGCAATCTGTAACAAGTCGAAACGTTATGTGACATGCGCTTAGCATGGCATAAAGTCAGCAATCTGTAACGAGTCGAAACGTTATGTGACATGCGCTTAGCATGGCATATAGTCAGCAATCTGTAACAAGTCGAAACGTTATGTGACATGCGCTTAGCATGGCATAAAGTCAGCAATCTGTAACGAGTCGAAACGTTATGTGACATGCGCTTAGCCAATGCATTCTCTTATATATGTGAGGCGACCTATGGTCGACTCGCATATATAAGAGAATGCATTGGCACAGGGCATAACTGTAACCATCACAATGAACCGGTTCCAATGATATCCATATTTGTATGGTATTATTGAGACAGACCGAAGATATTTTAGGCTGTTGAAGCTTTATTTGGGCGTTTTTGGCCGCTTTGTTGGGTAAAATGATATGAACTACAAACCAGATATTTTATGCCATATTGAATCTCAAAAAGATTTCATGCCATGGTTTCATGTCCAACCAAATCTCAAATCCTAAAACCATATATCTATAGATATAAATGAGTAGGATCACAGATGCCTGGACCAATTTCAAACCAAATTTGGTGTGGTAAGTCGGAGTATACCCGATGGATGTTATAACGGTGTTAGATTTTTGGATTTATGGATATATTATCAAGTTTTTTTGAATGTTTTTAAAAATCAATGTTTAAATGATCAAAATGTGCACTTCCCACTCAAAGGGGCAATTGTCTAAGATGTAACTGTGTGTGGCCCCTCCGATGCTGAATAAAGGCCTGTGAATGGTATTTTAAATCATATTTCATGTTGAATGTTTATCACTATAAACCCTTGCTATAGTAAATACTTATTGATGAGTAGTTCCCATATGAAATAGTCAGATAATAAGTTCCAACAAATAACAGTCATTAGTTGAACTTATTAACCCTTTAATGATGGGAACTGTGCTGGTGCAGCATTAAAGATCCTGGGTAAGTGCATTCTCTTATACATGTAAATGTATATGCGAGTCTCACATAGGGAGCCTTGCATATATAGGAGAATGCACTGGCTTACAAAGTCAAGGTAAATATTGTTAGGCCAATGTATCCTCTTATATATGTGAGGCTCCCTATGGGAGACTCATATATATATGAGAGAATGCATTGGCATAGGGTTTTCGTAAAATTTCAGAAAGTTCCAATCATGAAAGGGTTAACTGAACAAGAATGAGGTCCCCAGAGGGTGAATTTAGTGATGCTACTAAATTCACCCTCTGGGGACCTCATTCTGCAAATGACAGATACGCTATTTCAAGGCTTGTAACTGAACATTTCCCACCAATGAATAGGAATCCTTCTGTACTTGTATTATCAGTCGTCTGATTATTTTTCCTGAAAGCCCCTCCAGTTAAATAATAGACCATTCCAAAGACTATGTTTATATCTCACTGGGAGAATCCATATAGTAACAAGTCGAAACGTTATGTGACATGCGCTTAGCATGGCATATAGTCAGCAATCTGTAACAAGTCGAAACGTTATGTGACATGCGCTTAGCATGGCATAAAGTCAGCAATCTGTAACGAGTCGAAACGTTATGTGACATGCGCTTAGCATGGCATATAGTCAGCAATCTGTAACAAGTCGAAACGTTATGTGACATGCGCTTAGCATGGCATAAAGTCAGCAATCTGTAACGAGTCGAAACGTTATGTGACATGCGCTTAGCCAATGCATTCTCTTATATATGTGAGGCGACCTATGGTCGACTCGCATATATAAGAGAATGCATTGGCACAGGGCATAACTGTAACCATCACAATGAACCGGTTCCAATGATATCCATATTTGTATGGTATTATTGAGACAGACCGAAGATATTTTAGGCTGTTGAAGCTTTATTTGGGCGTTTTTGGCCGCTTTGTTGGGTAAAATGATATGAACTACAAACCAGATATTTTATGCCATATTGAATCTCAAAAAGATTTCATGCCATGGTTTCATGTCCAACCAAATCTCAAATCCTAAAACCATATATCTATAGATATAAATGAGTAGGATCACAGATGCCTGGACCAATTTCAAACCAAATTTGGTGTGGTAAGTCGGAGTATACCCGATGGATGTTATAACGGTGTTAGATTTTTGGATTTATGGATATATTATCAAGTTTTTTTGAATGTTTTTAAAAATCAATGTTTAAATGATCAAAATGTGCACTTCCCACTCAAAGGGGCAATTGTCTAAGATGTAACTGTGTGTGGCCCCTCCGATGCTGAATAAAGGCCTGTGAATGGTATTTTAAATCATATTTCATGTTGAATGTTTATCACTATAAACCCTTGCTATAGTAAATACTTATTGATGAGTAGTTCCCATATGAAATAGTCAGATAATAAGTTCCAACAAATAACAGTCATTAGTTGAACTTATTAACCCTTTAATGATGGGAACTGTGCTGGTGCAGCATTAAAGATCCTGGGTAAGTGCATTCTCTTATACATGTAAATGTATATGCGAGTCTCACATAGGGAGCCTTGCATATATAGGAGAATGCACTGGCTTACAAAGTCAAGGTAAATATTGTTAGGCCAATGTATCCTCTTATATATGTGAGGCTCCCTATGGGAGACTCATATATATATGAGAGAATGCATTGGCACAGGGTTTTCGTAAAATTTCAGAAAGTTCCAATCATGAAAGGGTTAACTGAACAAGAATGAGGTCCCCAGAGGGTGAATTTAGTGATGCTACTAAATTCACCCTCTGGGGACCTCATTCTGCAAATGACAGATACGCTATTTCAAGGCTTGTAACTGAACATTTCCCACCAATGAATAGGAATCCTTCTGTACTTGTATTATCAGTCGTCTGATTATTTTTCCTGAAAGCCCCTCCAGTTAAATAATAGACCATTCCAAAGACTATGTTTATATCTCACTGGGAGAATCCATATAGTAACAAGTCGAAACGTTATGTGACATGCGCTTAGCATGGCATATAGTCAGCAATCTGTAACAAGTCGAAACGTTATGTGACATGCGCTTAGCATGGCATATAGTCAGCAATCTGTAACAAGTCGAAACGTTATGTGACATGCGCTTAGCATGGCATATAGTCAGCAATCTGTAACAAGTCGAAACGTTATGTGACATGCGCTTAGCATGGCATATAGTCAGCAATCTGTAACAAGTCGAAACGTTATGTGACATGCGCTTAGCATGGCATAAAGTCAGCAATCTGTAACGAGTCGAAACGTTATGTGACATGCGCTTAGCATGGCATATAGTCAGCAATCTGTAACAAGTCGAAACGTTATGTGACATGCGCTTAGCATGGCATAAAGTCAGCAATCTGTAACGAGTCGAAACGTTATGTGACATGCGCTTAGCATGGCATATAGTCAGCAATCTGTAACGAGTCGAAACGTTATGTGACATGCGCTTAGCATGGCATATAGTCAGCAATCTGTAACGAGTCGAAACATTATGTGACATGCGCTTAGCATGGCATATAGTCAGCAATCTGTAACGAGTCGAAACATTATGTGACATGTGCTTAGCATGGCATAAAGTCAGCAATCTGTAACGAGTCGAAACGTTATGTGACATGTGCTTAGCATGGCATATAGTCAGCAATCTGTAACGAGTCGAAACGTTATGTGACATGCGCTTAGCATGGCATAAAGTCAGCAATCTGTAACGAGTCGAAACGTTATGTGACATGTGCTTAGCATGGCATATAGTCAGCAATCTGTAACGAGTCGAAACGTTATGTGACATGTGCTTAGCATGGCATATAGTCAGCAATCTGTAACGAGTCGAAACATTATGTGACATGCGCTTAGCATGGCATAAAGTCAGCAATCTGTAACGAGTCGAAACGTTATGTGACATGTGCTTAGCATGGCATATAGTCAGCAATCTGTAACGAGTCGAAACGTTATGTGACACGCGCTTGGCATGGCATATAGTCAGCAATCTGTAACGAGTCGAAACATTATGTGACATGCGCTTAGCATGGCATATAGTCAGCAATCTGCAACTGATGATGATCTTATCAAAACATTTTGGCATCTTTTTAACTCATTGGGAGTATTTTTCAAAAATGTATAAATTCTACTTTTGGCATTAAATGAATCTTGTTTTTGTGGGGTACGTTCTAAAACTATTTTTATGAGTTTAGTCTGCCTGTCATTTGCAGAATGAGGTCCCCAGAAGGTGAATTTAGTAGCGCTATCCCACATATCGGGCTAGCATCACCAAATTCATCCTCTGGTGCCATCATTCTGCATGGCCTCATCCGCCTTGGGATACATAGACTCAGATTGAAGTTCCCAAATAGTGAAGATTGTGATGTACACCCATTGGGAACCTCGATTATGCATAGTGTTGTCTGCCGATTTGGGGATACAGAGAAATTAAACCAAAAAAGAAACATAATCTAAGTGAAGAAGTTTCTAATAAAGAAACTTTTCAAAGATGAGGCATGAGGTTCCCCCGAGGGTGAATTTAGTGATGCTAGCCCATTAAACAGGATAGCATCACTAAATTCACCCTCTGGGGACCTCATTCTGCAAATGACAGGCACACTAAACTCAGGCTTGTGCTTAACCTATTTTTCATTGGATTGGTTTGTGCTTAGGTACAGTAATGCCCTAATTAATCAACTCCATAACCACAGCATAATTATGGGTAACTTTTCAGGATTTAGTCGGAAATATGGCTTGTTGCCATTCATCGGGAGCTTTCCGATGAATGGCAACAAGCCATATTTCCGACTAAATCCTGAAAAGTTACCCATAATTCTGCTGTGGTTATGGAGTCGATTAATTAGAGCATTACTGTAACCCATAGGTTAGCAGCACAGTTTGCTGTTATGATCACTATAACTGGTATTATTAACTGGTTCAGTGCTGAAAGCAGATATGGGCTTTGGCAATGACACTGTCTTGTTTAGTCAACTCTTGTTTAGTTTAATCATTTAAATAGCGTTTTGTCAGGTAATATTTCAGAAATATTGTTACATATATAATTAAATTGGGACATTGTGAAGTTTGAATGGATGCCGACCAATAAAATTGTCAGAAAAGGTACTTATATCGCAAAAAGTTTGAGAAAAATTACAAATGTTTTGCCCTAAGGGCGGCCGACAACCAAGTTCATAACCATAACCTAATCAGACATCCAGGCTCATATCGATAACCTACTTTGACAAACAGACAACCAGGCTCATAACATAGCCTAATGAGACATCCAGGCTCATAACCATTGCATAATGAGACATCCAGACTCATAATCAGTGCCTAATGAGACATCCAGACCAATAACCATAGTCTAATGATACATCAAGGCTCATAACCATAGCCTAATGGCTAATGAGACATCCAGGCCCATAGGCATTGCCATAGCCTAATGAGACATCCAGACTCATAACCATAGCCTAGTGAGACATCCAGGCTCATAACATAATGACAAATATATATATATATGGGGGTCAAATTTGAGAAAAGAGTGCAAATTATCAACTGCGAGCATAAACTTCAATAATTTTCTGTTTGTTGAAATATATATGCGCATTGTATTACGTGTATGTAGGATATTTAGCAGCGAACCAGTTAACTACAGATGGGCAACTCATTAACTATTAATTTTGAATGTCACATTTTAGAACTTGTTTGAGCAATAACTAAGGTAAGAATCAGTTATCGCGAGACCTACATAAAACTTTGGTGTGACGTGTTTTTCATTCGCAGCATTTTCATTTTAGTAACCTCCATGTGAACTGAACGGCCTGGTATCATCACTGAGAGGTGAATGTTGAATGGCACATATTGCGATTGAGGTTGCACGTCAATTACGTCACCAAGTAGCCAGGATCGAGTCACGAAATCCACCGCAAATACAAATTGTTTAAAATATATACAGTCGTCATTGATTAAATCTTTATATACTAAGTTATTAAAATTAAATATCTGTGTTCTCAGGCAATTAGATCTGAATTTTTAGATGAGGGCGGGAGTTATTTATTTTACCACGCAGCCAGGATCAAGTCACGTAATCCACCCCAATCACAAATTATTTACAATAGATAAAGTCATTATTGATAAACCCTCTCTATACTAAGCTATTAAAATAAAATATCTGTGTTCTCAGGCAATTAAATCTCAATTTTGAGATGACGGAGGGAGGTTATTTATCTTAATTTTGAGATGAGGGAGGGAGGCTGTTTAATATTTTTGTCTTCTCAAAACCGGGAAAAATACTCCAGAAACAAAACCAAAATTAATTTTCGTTGTTCAAATCCAATATTTCTAACAGATAATTAAAAAAATAAATTTGAGGAAATTTCAAAGAACATATCAGCAGCGAGGGAGGTGCCTGAGACAACAGAATCAAGCCTTGAAATAGTGTGTCTGTCATTTGCAGAATGAGGTCCCCAGAGGGTGAATTTAGTGATGCTACCCTGCATAGCGGGCTAGCATCACCAAATTCAACATCTGGGAACCTCATTCTGCTGAGGTGTAAGCAGAATGAGGTCAACAGAGGGTGAATTTGGTGATGCTAGCCTGCTATGCGGGGTAGCATCACCAAATTCACCCTCTGGGGACCTCATTCTGCAAATGACAGACACACTATTTCAAGGCTTGCACAGAATTTTGTATTTATTTGGCCCTAAATGGATTGCCCAGTCAGTTATTAAAGTATATGCTGGAACGGTCTATTATTCATGAAAAAATAAGCATACAGCAGTGCAGAATGGGGCCTATTTATTGGAGGGAAATGTTCAAATAATTAGTTAAAAAAGATAATTGTTAAACTTATTATATGAACAATTCCTACGGGATAACTACTCATCAATGAGTATTTAGTATAGAAAGGGTTAAACTTTCATGACCGGGAGCCATGCTGGTGCAGCATTAAAGATCCCGTGCCAGTGCATTCTCTTATATATGCGAGTCTCGCATATATAAGAGAATGCACTGACTTACAAGGTCAAGGCCAATGTATTCTCTTATATACAGTAATGCCCTAAGTAATTGACTCCTTAAACACAGCAGAATTATGGGTAACTTTTCAGGATTTAGTTGGAAATATGGCTTGTTGCCATTCATCGGAAAGCTCTCGGGGGGGGGGGAAGCTTTCCGATGAATGGCAACAAGCCATATTTCCAACTAAATCCTGAAAAGTTACCCATAATTCTGCTGTGTTTAAGGAGTCGATTACTTAGGGCATTACTGTATAAGAGGCTCCTGTTGCCAGGCATACTAATCTCAGACTTGATACTATAACTAGCATCTTGCTATCCCAATAATTCTTAGCTGGTTTAACCCTTTACCCAACAGAACGGCCCTGTGCCAATGCATTCTCTTATATATGCGAGTCGACCATAGGTCGCCTCGCATATATAAGAGAATGCATTGGCTTAACACATTAAAAATTATAAAATTGTTAAAGAATGTAAGAAAACATGGTAAAAAGATTTTTTTAGGCCAATGCATTCTCTTATATATGCGAGGCGACCTATGGTCGACTCGGATATATATAAGAGAATGCATTGGCACAGGGCATAACTGTAACTATCACAATGTGGTCAAGGAGCCGGTTCCAATGATATCCATATTTGTATGGTTCTATTGAGACAGACCGAAGATATTTTAGGCTGTTGAAGCTTTATTTGGTCGGTTTTGGCCGGTTTGTTGGGTAAAGGGTTAAGTAGGAGCAGACTTGGACTAATCAATGTACAGCAGTAAACTGATTAAGCCATTAAAATAAATTATATGTCTTCTCAGGCAATTAGTTCTCAATTTTGAGATGAGGGATGGAGTTATTTATTTTACCACGCAGCCAGGATCAAGTCACGTGATCCACCCCAATCACAATTTGTTTACAATAGACAGTCTTTATTGATTTACAGTAATGCCCTTACTAATAGACTCCTTAACCACAGCAAAATTATGGGTAATTTTTCAGGATTTAGTTGGAAATATGGCTTGTTGCCATTCATCGGAAAGCTCTCATATTTCCGACTAAATCCTGAAAAATTACCCATAATTCTGCTGTGGTTAAGGAGTTGATTATTTAGAGCATTACTGCAAGCCATTAAAATAAATTTTAACTGTGATATCAATTTTGAGATGAGTGAGGGATGTTATTTATTTAAATTTTTTCTCAACATCCGGAAAAGAGACTTCGGAAACAATAAAAAATTAATTTTCGTTCTTCAAATCCAATATTTATAACAGAAAATATTGAAAAAAAAATTTGACGAGGCATTTTAAAAGAACATATCACCAACGAGGAAGGTGCCTGAGAACACAGAATTTTTATTTACTTCACCATAAATGGATTGTCCCACTCAGAGGGTGAATTTAGTGATGTTAGCCTGATGTGCAGGGTATATAGCATCACTAAATTCACCCTCTAGGAACCTCATTCTGCACATGTCCGGCACCATATTTTGATGATTGGCACTCAGCATACAGTAATGCCCTAATTAATCGACTTCTTAACCACAGCAGAATTATGGGTAACTTTTCAGGATTTAGTCGGAAATATGGCTTGTTGCCATTCATCGGAAAGCTCTCCCCGAGAGCTTTCCGTTGAATGGCAACAAGCCATATTTCCGACTAAATCCTGAAAAGTTACCCATAATTTTGCTGTGGTCATGGAGTCGATTACTTAGGGCATTAATGTATGTCAGTAGGATTTCACTTCATTGTGTGGGTGTCTGTTGAGCCATTAACCTTTTCATATTTTGTTAGCATAGTTCGCTTTGCGTGGGTCATACATTCATAAAATCTTCCCCAGATGATCAATTCATGTTTATCACATCTACCCCGAAGTCACTTTTCTCCAATAAATCCTTATTTAAGAAATGACTGGCAGATCCATTGGGGTCATTGGGTTATGACCAGCAGAGTAATTAAACTAAGTTTGTGAAGCCCTTCGGAATTCACACGAACTTTGTTTAATTACTCTGCTGGTCAAAACCCAATGACCCCAATGGATCTGCCAGTCATTTCTTATAATCATATACATGTACCAGCACATTTGAATAGAACATTAAAAATGTGAACAAATTTTCAAAAATATCACAACCATTGTAAGTAACATATTGTTAAAATTCCAACACAGTCTCCCAATAACAACATGCAGCTTGAAGTGACGTCGATGGTTCATCTCTTACGTACACATGGTCAGCTTGGAGTGACATAGTGTTCATCCCTTTTTATGAAGTGGCCCACTTCAATTATTGCCTGATGCGATTTAAACTGATTTATAAGGAAGCTAATTGTGTGAATGCAGATGATGTGTTATGGAATATCAGTCTGGATTTTTTTTAATGAAATATTTATATCAATAGATCTATTATCTTTGTAATCAAATTATCTTGAGAAGCAATAAATCAAGTTAGCAAGTCTGGATATTGGGTGTCTAACCAGGGTCTCTCTAAAATGTGCCACTTACAGTAATGCTCTAAATAATCGACTCCTTAACCACAGCAGAATTATGGGTAACTTTTCAGGATTTAGTCGGAAATATTGCTTGTTGCCATTCATCGGAAAGCTGAGAGCTTTCCGATGAATGGCAACAAGCAGTAGCAGAATGAGGTTCCCAGAGGGTGAATTTAGTGATGCTAGCCCGCTATGCGGGGTAGCATCACTAAATTCACCCTCTGGGGACCTCATTCTGCAAATGACAGGCACACTATTTCAAGGCTTGACACTATCCCACAGAATGGATTTTAGTTCTTTTACACATTGTTGCCAAGGAATTGACCAATAGAAACTTACTTCTTGGCCAATTCAGATTTGATTTTAGCTTCCTCTGCTTCATCTTCTTGTTTTTTCTTTTGATATTCATCCAAGTCGGTTCCATCAAGTCGTATCCTTCTCCGCACCTAACAGTAAAACAGTACAACAAATTTAAATGCTGCACAAAACAGTACACCAGACTTTCTTGGCGGGAGATGCACTGGTGCTGCATTAAAAGATCATGCGCCATCGCATTCTCTTATATATGTGAGAAGGCACATATAAGAGAAGGCATATATAAGAGAAGGCACTGGCTTAATACAAGGTCAATATTGTTAGGCCAATGTATTATCTTGTATATGCGAGGTCCATATGGGAGACTCGAATATATGTACAAGAGAATGCATTGGCACAGGATTTTCGTAAAATTTCAGTAAGCTCCAGTCATGGAAGATTTAAATGCTGTAGGAAAACAGTGCAACAGACTTAAAATATATGGAAGGCGTTTGTGGTGGGTAAAGCCGAAATAGCACAACGCTTATAACATCATTATCACAAAGTAGAATGCGAAAAAAAATAGAAAGACTACTTCTTATTTCAATTATCAATGATTCCCTAGTGAGGAGATATGGTGTGTATAACTCCTTTTATCAATGATTCCCTAGTGAGGAGATATGGTGTGTAGAACTCCTTTTATCAATGATTCCCTAGTGAAGAGATATGGTGTGTAGAACTCCTTTTATCAATGATTCCCTATAGTGAGGAGATATGGTGTGTAGAACTCCTTTTATCAATGATTCCCTAGTGAGGAGATATGGTGTGTAGAACTCCTTTTATCAATGATTCCCTAGTGAGGAGATATGGTGTGTAGAACTCCTTTTATCAATGATTCCCTAGTGAGGAGATATGGTGTGTAGAACTCCTTTTGTTTACAGAAAAGCTGTTGCAGGCATCTTTGTTGTCATTTCCAGCAAAAAGAACGATAACTCTAAAATACAGATAACGATCAATGTGAAAGGGTTACTGTGTGCTGCATATTTCTTCAATAAAATATGCGGGGTAGCATAACTAAATTCACCCTCTGGGGACCTCATTCTGCAAATGACAGACACCCTATTTCAAGGCTTGGGTGTGAGGCAGCTTTAACCCTTCCATGACTGGAGCTTCTTGAAATTTTACTAAAACCCTGTGCCTGAATGCATTCTCTCATATATGGGAGTCCCCATAGGGGCCTCGCATATATAAGAGAATACACTGAATAAAAATATTTACCTTGACCGTAAGCCAGTGCACTCTCTTATATATGTGCGAGGCTCCCTATGGGAGACTCGCATTAGGGTCCTGCGAATATTCGATATTCTATTCGAGATTCCAACTCGAAATTTCGAATATACACTGACAAAAAGTAAGCTGTTTACGGACAAGTACACACGTCGATCTTAGCTGTTTCGGTTCCATTTAATTCCCGAAAATTATGAATATATGCACCTTATAATTCTTATTATACATCGCGAATATTCGCATGCTATTAAATATAAGTTTAGCTAGTAATTAACCACTATAGGATGACTAAATTTGTCTGAAATCGAGCTTTGAACATGGTAGCCAAAAGCTTGGAGATCGCCGATGGACCGACGATGCGCATAAATTATAATAGCTACATGTATGAGACTAAGCAACCGCTAGCGTTATCTGCCGACTATCCGTCTCAGATTCAGCGTTATATGTAATATAGCTGAGAATGTAAACAACACGTGTTCCCGGCGTCAAAAAGTGCACATGGGCGGTGTTTTCTTTTGAAGTTGACTTTCAGTTTCGGAGCGTACGTTCTTCGACACTTGACAATAATTATGTTGTCCGTTATTCATGTTTAATTTAAACATGACAAAGCTGCAGGCAGTGCAGGAACTTACACTTGTGATGAATGCAACATGGTGTATAAATCGCAAGTGTCTGGGACAATGACCCATCTATGGAATCATCTGTCAAAGAAGCATCCAGCACTGCATAAACAGCCTACCCTGCGACTGTTGTTGTATCTTCAAGTTTATAACAACGGGTGTTTCCAAATGCCAATTTGAAATTTTGCATGTACATGCAAACTTTACAAATTTAGCATGATTTTATTTCCGATAATCCGTTCAGTGGTAATATATTAATCGTCGTGACGGCCGCATGGACGTTTTAATCTGTTTTTGTTTTCTCGACAATTATCAATTGAAGTTAATAGTATCGCGAACGACAGTTGATCGCCACATAAGTTATGATGGAACTTCATGGAAGTTCATAGAACTTTTCACAAATAATCTAATTGTTGAAAAAACATGCCTAATTGAGAATGCAACACACATGTATGATTCGATTCAATATTCGATTCGATATTCGGTCGATTTCGTCGATTCGATTCGATATTTGATTCGATCAATTTCCAGGACCCTAACTCGCATATATACGGTAAGAGAATGCACTGGCACAGGATCTTTAATGCTGCACCAGCACAATAATTGTTGAAATTCAAATTATGTCCCAACATCACTCTTCTATGATCCAGTAAGTTTTAGCGAGTTCCCTGAGTGTCAACCATATTGGATTCATCCAGAACAGTTCCGTTGTTTCAGAAATTCATCTAGTCCCGGTTCTGTGGTTTTAGTGCAACAGGTCAAAGATCTGGAGTAGCATTTCCATATATGGAAATGCTATTACAGAACGTTGACCTATAGCACTTGGACGGAGCCTGATGGATCCAATATGGCTGTGAATTAGTAACAGAGTGTAATGAATCACAATTAACCCTTTACCCAACAAACCGGCCAAATAAAGCTTCAACAGCCTAAAATATCTTCGGTCTGTCTCAATAGAACCATACACATATGGATATCATTGGAACCGGCTCCTTGACCACATTGTGATAGTTACAGTTATGCCCTGTGCCAATGCATTCTCTTATATATGCGAGTCGACCATAGGTCGCCTCGCATATATAAGAGAATGCATTGGCCTAAAAAAAACGTTTTTTTAACACTTTTTACCATTTTTTCTTACATTCTTTAACAATTTTATAATTTTTAATGTATTAAGCCAATGCATTCTCTTATATATGCGAGGCGACCTATGGTCGACTCGCATATATAAGAGAATGCATTGGCACAGGGCCCTTCTGTTGGGTAAAGGGTTAAGAGCCCATTTATAAAACCATTATATTGTCAGCGTAAGTACACCATATATATAATCATTACATATACTTTAAACATGCTTTTGGGACATATACAGTATTGCCCTTAATAATCGACTCCTTAACCACAGCAGAATTAAGGGTAACTTTTCAGGATTTAGTCGGAAATATGGCTTGTTGCCATTCATCGGAAAGCTCTCAGTGAGAGTTTTCCGATGAATGGCAACAAGCCATATTTCCGACTAAATCCTAAAAAGTTACCCATAATTGTGCTGTGGTAAAGGAGTCAATTATATAGGACGTTACTGTATAATGATTAATTATACTTTAAACATGTAGCTTTTGGGACATATGTATACGCGTATATGAGAGAGAAGTCTCTTCTTCCTGGGACAGACATAGGGAGACATGGCGAATTTTAGTGAATGTTCAGACGACCATGATTCAATCTTAAGTGGAGGAATAGGGGCAGGACAAAATCATGGAAGGTTTGTTCACACGATTGCGAGGTCGTTGTAGATGATGATATTGTAGGTTGTTCATAAGCATGTGATTGACTACCCTACTATCTTTCCAGCTACGAGTTTTACGTAAACACTACTGTGATTGCATTGCAAGTTGACATATCCAAGGGATACGCCATGATTTCGAATCTAACATCAAACAGTGCTTGATATTATTTTTTGACTTGTGATATTGATGTGAGCATGTGCAGTCGAACTACCGGTTACTTCCTTTGACGGAAATCCTTCCACTTATGATTGAATAGTGGTCGTCTGAACGTTCACTTAGGGAGAAGATATCCCCATTGAGTTGCCCTATAGGCTGGTACCAGGGTTAAACCTGGTCTGGCAATATCCTCTTATAGATATATGTATTATATGTACACAAGCAACCGAAACTTAATTACCAAATATAGACATGCTCCCAAGACATTTGGAAGGCAATTCGACCCTAAATGACCCACCGATAATAGTATGGCCAGACAGCCCTTGGGTAGGAATACTATAATATAATTATCTGCAAATCAATCAAGTCCAGTAAGGAAAGATAAGAATTAAGGGGACAGGAGCGTCCTGAGGAAATCATTAGTGCAAATCAAGGACGATTCATGGTGATTTGATCTCCAAATTCACACAATTAATTCACAGTACCGTTCTCTCTATTATTCTAGGATCCTTTAATGTACTGTAATGCTCTAAGTAATCGACTCCTTAACCACAGCAGAATTATGGGTAACTTTTCAGGATTTAGTCGGAAACATGGCTTGTTGCCATTCATCGGAAAGCTCTCACTGAGAGCTTTCCGATGAATGGCAACATGCCATATTTGAGTAATCTTCCAGGATTTGGTCGGAAATATGGCTTGTTGGCAACAAGCCATATTTCCAACTAAATCTTGAAAAGGTACCCATAATTCTGATGTGGTTAAGGAGTCGATAATTTAGGGCATTACTGTATATGAGTATGCATATGTCAAAAGAGCATAATTAAAGTGTATTTCGCCAATTTTGATGGGATTTCGACGAAATTTGATACGTGGGGTTACTTTTCCAAAATATATAATAGATATAACTCCTGAAACCAATATCTAGCTCACCGACTGCATGAGTTCCTGATAGCATCTATCCGAAAGTCTGATGTGACACCACGAGCTTAAGGGTGTGATCTCAATAGTAACTGACGGTGTGGACAAAGGATAGTTATATAAGGACATACACAATGTTTATGCATGGGTGGATTGGTTTCCGAAATAGTGTGGCACTTTACAAATCGCAGTGACAGTTTAGTAGGAAATATGGCTTGTTGCCATTCATCGGAAAGCTCTCACTGAGGGCTTTCCGGTGAATGGCAACAAGCCATATTTCCGACTAAACCCCGAAAAGCTACCCATAATTCTGCTGTGTTTAAGGAGTCGATTATTTAGGGCATTACTGTAGTTCATATAGTTCAAAACCACCGCAAGGCTGTAAACAGAAAATCAATTTTCTGGGAAATTCATTGATCTAGATACATGATGAAGGGCCCGTATTTTTTCCCTACTACAGACATCTTCATACTTCAACAGTGTCCAAGGTCAAGACTTCCACTAATTGCACTATGAAGACCATAGTCTAGAAGTTTCAAATTGGGAGAAATCAGTTATCCCTATTTGATCGTCAGGGAGAAATGGACTGTTGTCAGGGAGAAGTCATAATGTGTGAAGTTTAACTTGCACCCCGACATCAGCCTTCTATAATTTAATAACTATGTATATCATTTCAATCAGTAAATACACTTTAAATATTCTGTTGGGAGATATGCACACTGGTAATATATCAGAGAGAACTTAGAGAAGTCACTTCTCCCTATTTGATCATCAGGGAGAAGTGGACTGTTGTCAGGGAGAAGTGGACTGTTGTCAGGGAGAAGTGGACTGTTAATTGTCAGGGAGAAGTCATTATGTGTTAAGTTCAACTTGCACCCCGACATCAGCCTTCTATGATTTAATTTAATAAGTATTATGCCATACACGATCCTATTTATAAAAATATTAGAATGACTATGTACACCATTATGATCAGTAAATATTAGAATGACTATGTACACCATTATGATCAGTAAATATTAGAATGACTATGTACACCATTATGATCAGTAAATATTAGAATGACTATGTACACCATTATGATCAGTAAATATTAGAATGACTATGTACACCATTATGATCAGTAAATATTAGGTTGACTATGTACACCATTATGACCAGTAAATATTAGAATGACTATGTACACCATTATGATCAGTAAATATTAGAATGACTATGTACACCATTATGATCAGTAAATATTAGAATGACTATGTACACCATTATGATCAGTAATACACTTTAAGTATTCTGTTTGGACATATGCATACTGGTATATGAATGAGAAATCACTTCTCCCAATTTGATCATCAGGGAGAAGTGGACTGTTGTCAGGGAGAAGTGGACTGTTGTCAGGAAGAAGTGGACTGTTGTCAGGGAGAAGTGGACTGTTGTCAGGGAGAATTAAGTCATAATGTGTGAAGTTCAACTTGCACCCCTACATCAGCCTTCTATGATTTAATAAGAATTATGCCATATACGACACATTGTATAATCGAGGTTCCCAATTGGTGTACATCACAATATTCACCATTTGGAAACTTCAATCTGAGTCTATATCTCCCATAGCAGATGAGGTCTAAGGAGAATGAGGTTGGGCGGTATTGACGTTTTTAAAAACTGAGATTTTTCCAAAATAACACCGCGATATACGGTTTTATTGAATATTATTTTAATATTGAAAATTACCACGTAAAATCAAATTTTAAATGAGAGATATAACACTCCGGGTTTTCGTTATAAGGGATGTAAAGTTGTACACACTATTGCCAGGCAGTAAATTATACCCTATTCTCACAATAGCATGTGCCCATTCTATAAAGTTCCTACATTCTGGAATACGAAACAACATTGAGTGAATTACAGGCGCAAGTTATCCTAATTACTCCATTGTTTACATATCAGCATGCGATGCACATTCCCGTTACGTCATAGCTAAGCACGTACTCATAGGTTGACAGAGGACCTAGTAGAATTGGGCCAAGATGGTTCATTCTGCGCTGTGTGCAGTTTATCATACACAATGAATTACGGAACATTTTTAATTATCTTTTGAACACGGGAAAGATAATCATAATTAATCATTGAACAGTATTGCAGTTCGTGAGTTTATGTGTCCAAATTCTTGGCAAGGAACACCAACACGTCAACTCTAGAAGGATTGAGACATGTTCGTTCCCTGAGTCAAGTTTTAAGATATAATTGAACGACAAATACCGCCGAGTCGTGAGTCGGAAATTTGGACGAAGTATCGCTTGTGACGTTACACCGCTACCAGGTTGGATTCGGAAGAAGATACTCCATCGCTCCACTTCAGCCCAAAATACAACCATTGCGTCATTGATTACAATAAAAGACAATGGACACTTAAATTGTGAGCGACCGATAAAGGCTGCTTTCAATCAGCGGTCCTCTAAAGTATTCAACTCAGTATTGGATTGTAATTTTAAACCGTCTTTTGAGGTGATAAAATTGCGGTTGCGATATATTGAATGTTATTTTACACACGGTTTCAAAACGGTTTTTCTTTTCCAAACCGACTATAGTCAATATATTGAAATATCGCCCAGCCCTACCCCAGAGGGTGAATTTGGTGATGCTAGCCCTCTATGTGGGATAGCATCACTAAATTCACCCTCTGGGAACCTCATTCTGTAAATGACAGGCTCACTAAAATCAGGCTTGGAGAACATGTCTCCCAAGTCGCCCTTTAGGCTGGTCCCTCATGATGTCCTATATATAATGATTAACTGTCATGTGGACTGTTTTTATGGTGATGTAACCGTGAGGTAAGTGGACATAACTTGTGTAAAACCCGAAGTAAAACCCGAAGGGTTTTACATACAAGTTATGACAACTTACCTCACGGTTACATCTCCATAAAAATATTCAACATGACAGTTAATCATTATATTTATATACATTTAGTGAAAAAGCCACTTTTGTAAATGTATTTAAATCGAAAAGTGTATCGTGACAAAACCAGCCCAAAATACCCAATAGCACCCTTGGCAAAAGTTAATAGGAACAATTTCTCTTCATATTGAAACCCGATGATGTATTAAGTCAATCCTAGCTGCGCGAGTCCAAATGCGCCCAAAACATTATTACGCGTTCGTCTTTCCAAACCCAATGGCGTATCGATGTTGTTATGAGCTTGGTGTTATGAGCCATTGCGCATTCACTGAGAAATAATTGCAACTACCCTGTGGGCGTCGACCAATCGGAATGCTGGATTTAGTGATGATCACACTTAGTATGTAAATATAAGAACTATATTAAGAGCTTGACAAAAATATCCAAGGTCGTCATGACATTTTGGGTAAATATCAGTAATAACATTCTAAAACTGTAGTTCTAAATGAACAGACATCATAAATGATCATATTGGTTTAGGAAGCCTTTTTGACATTTGGAAATAATCTCATTGTACAACAAGTCATCAGACTCCGAATCTGTATTACTGCCACACGGCAGAATTAATCTTCAGGTTAAGAATGTCGCAAATATATTCAAAGGTCAGTGACAATCGAAGACATCATAGAAGCCACAAGAGACAGACGATATTCATGTATGTCCTCACTGTCTCACTGAGAGCTTTCCGATGAATGGCAACAAGCCATATTTCCGACTAAATTCTTAAAAGTTACCAATAATTCTGCTGTGGTTAAGGAGTCGATTATTTAGGGAATTACTGTACACTCAAGTATAGTCGTGCCTGATGGGGACATCTAAGGTGTAGTAGTAAACAAGTGTTCGTGCTGCCTCTTGCAAAATTTGCCAATGACAAAAATAATTCACATTTTGCAAAAAATATTTTCATTTGGCAAAATATTCGTCGTCAGTTGTTAATTCCTCAAGAAAGTTGAAATGAAAAATATTGGTCAATGAATAACATTCATTTAAGGAAACTCTTACTATATAATTGTATTATTGTGGTGTTTTATAAGGGTTAGGAAAAGTTACACCCCTATCAAGATGCAGTTAATATGATAGGATTACTATCGACATGTGGAGGGATTACTAGTAATTATTGTGGTGGTGTTTACATAGCTAATCCTTTATTGATGTTCCCTTAATTCTGATGAAGCAACACTTCTAAAATTGTATTGTTCAGCTATTGTATAATAAATCACAATAGAGATGCCAGTATAATTAATTATTAACTAACTGCTTTATTATCGATATCAAAAGTCGTTCAAACAGCGATTGTTGAAATATAAGACTCCCGTGTTGCAGAAACTGATTATATCAGTGATAGCATTTGACAATTTCTAAAACAATTTGGCAAAAAACACAAGTCATTTCGCAAATTATTTGGCCCTTGTAGTAAACATAGGGACAATGACACTGTAGTTCAACATATGTACCAATACATGTCAATTGTGAAGTGGCTTATTTACAAAATGTACAAGTACTGTCCATATGATTCGACTCTGGCTTTCCGTTTGATCAAATGTGTTACATCCCTAGTCGTTTGTGGTGCAGTTTATGAAACTCTGTGCTTGCAAATGGACTCTGCTTGCAAATGGACTCATGTGTAATGTTGCACGTATTTATGCATTTGGAGGCATACAGTAACGCCCTAACTAATCAACTCCTTAACCACAGCAGAATTATGGGTAATTTTTCAGGATTTAGTCGGAAATATGGCTTGTTGCCATTCATCGGAAAGCTTTCACTGAGAGCTTTCCGATGAATGGCAACAAGCCATATTTCCGACTAAATTCTGAAAAGTTACCCATAATTCTGCTGTGGTTAAGGAGTCGATTACTTAGGGCATTACTGTAAGTTCAACCTAAGGTCATTTGTTGAACTTATTATCTGAACATATCAGATGGGAACTACTCGTCAATGAGTATTTTATTTAGTAAACAAAGGGGTTAATAAAAAAAATTGGAAGGTGACCGTGAACATACAAGAGAATATAGAGAGGGCACTGCACGGAAACCATCTCTTTGATGCTAAAAGTATAACATGATTAAAATGGTAACAAAATATAATCATCCATAAACGGTTTTCTGTAAACAAACGAAACCAATATCGTTGTAAATGATCTGCCTGGGGTTATTTCATTATACCGAGAAGAACAACATTTTCGTAGAAGAAAAACATTCTAATAGACCATATTGCAGGTACAAAACAACTGATTTCTTTTGAAAGGCTGCTGATTATCTTATAGACAACAGAATATTTCACTTGGCATGAATCAAGTTAAAAATAGTATTATTATGTAATCTGAGATAGCTTCAAGTCTGCAAATAGTGTGTCTGTCTTTTGCAAAATAAGGTCCCCAGAGGGTGAATTAATGATGCTACCCCGTACAGTCGGCAAGCATCACCAAATTCACCCTCTGGGGACCTCATTCTGCTTAGGCCTCATCTTCTGGGAAGTATCTATGGTCTGAATTTAACATTGTTTTCAGTTAATTTTTCCCTTCTCTTCAGTTTCTATATCACTTTAAAGTCGCAGAAGATAAAATGCACAATCAAGGTGACTAATGGGTGAACATCACCAACTTCAACTGGGGAACTTCAATCTGATCCAAGGTCTCCGATTGCAGTTGAAGCCTAAGCAGAATGAAGCCCCCAGATGGTGAAATTGGCGATGCTAGCCCACCATACGGGATAACGTCACTAAATTCATACTCTGGGGGACCTCATTCTGCAAATGACAGACACACTATTTCCGGCCTTGGATTCAAGTTTAAAAATAGTAATATTATGTAATATGAGAAGCTCAGGCGATACAGTGCATCAATCATATTATGCAGCAAAAGAAAATGTTTACAAAGTATGGAATACGGGACTAAATGATGAGTGATTTGCCCTTGTTAGTGGCGGTGCATATACAGAGACGCAATAAAATAAGATTAAGTGATACATGGAGTCTGCTATTATTGACGAGTCTGGGCCAGTCTGGACGGGATTCTAACGGAGGTAAAGAAGACTAGGACAGGAGCGTGCACCTGTCAATTCAGTATATCTACTGTAATGCTCTAAATAATCGACTTCTTAACCACAGCAGAATTATGGTTCATTTTTCAGGATTTAGTCGGAAATATGGCCATAAGGAGTATGTAGTTAAGAAATAGGGCATTACAGTATGATAAACGGGTGAAAATCCTGAAGCTATGATTCCCATGAATATTCATGTATTATGTATTAAAGACAGTTTGTTTGGGTGCGTGAAACTACTAAGTTAGTACTCAGGCATTATGGCCTCTGGAGGAATGTAGCATTCTACTAACATCGCCAAAAATCTGAAGCAAATCGACCATACCACTCTACAGAAATCATCATCTGAACTGCGCTCAATTGTAAATATTTACGTCTCGATTCAGGATGCAACTATTGCCAATAAATTAACAAAAACGATTTCGCCATCGAGAGTCACTGCATTTAATTAATATATAAGAATGACTGTGTGTGTTGTCAGTTTGGGTATAATATATCTGACAATAACTACTTTGAGCAAGATCTATTTGATCACCCTACCAGAGTGTTTCACATCACTTTAATATAATGTTAACCCTTTACCCAACAAACCGGCCAAATAAAGCTTCAACAGCCTAAAATATCTTCGGTCTGTCTCAATAGAACCATACAAATATGGATATCATTGGAACCGGCTCCTTGACCACATTGTGATAGTTACAGTTATACCCTGTGCCAATGCATTCTCTTATATATGCGAGTCGACCATAGGTCGCCTCGCATATATAAGAGAATGCATTGGCCTAAGAAAATGTGTTAAGCCAATGCATTCTCTTATATATGTGAGGCGACCTATGGTCGACTCGCATATATAAGAGAATGCATTGGCACAGGGCCCTTCTGTTGGGTAAAGGGTTAATATAATGTTAATATAAACAGGAGAACTGGCGACAATTTAGAACATTGCTGGATGATTGCCCTAAACAAGATTTTAAGTGGACTACTCAATTGATTTGTGTAGAACGTACATGACTGAGGTGTATTTTCACTTGATCTAACAATGGATCTATTAAATTAGATTTAGCTGCCACATGAAGGAATAACAGGTTGATGATATAAATATTTTAGCTTTTAAACAACTTCGCCATCGTGTTTTACATCAAAGATTTATTATTTTTAATTGTAAAAATACAATGATATCCCCAATGGAGATGGGCAGAAATTTCAGCAAAGAGCATACAGTAATGCCCTAAATAATCGATTCCTTAACCACAGCAGAATTATGGGTAACTTTTCAGGATTTAGTCGGAAATATGGCTTGTTGAGAGCTTTCCGATGAATGGCAACAAGCCATATTTCCGACTAAATAATGAAAAATTACCCATAATTCTGCTGTGGTTAAGGACTCAATTATTTAGGGCATTACTGTACCTTTTAGACAGAGGCAGGGGAGTCATAATCATCCAAAAGCAACATCAATACATACCTGTACCTCCCTCATTTATGAGACACCCATCACTACATACCTGTACCTTGACCTCCCTCCTTTATGAGACACCCATCAATACATACCTGGACCTCAGTGTTTGTTAATATGACAGCCTTTGAACAGTAATCAACAGAAGTGGTCATAAATGGGAACCTGATTTAAATCAATCGAACTAATGTGAAATAATGTTTTAGGTTTATAATCAAAGCGTCTGCCAATTTACAGATTGATTAATCAGCATCCATTGTTTCTATTCTGATGTCCACGATTTATGAGTAGAGATAATGAACACCCACCTTATATATAACTCTGAAAATGTCTGGGTAGGGTGGGTCATAAATACGTAACAACATACCATTACTTGTCGGGCTCTCTCTTTCATATGCGGGTGTCGCGCCCGCCCTCCCCTTGTTTTCCTGACAACAATAAACTGCTTGCTTTTGTACACATGAGTTTATACATATATATATATATATATATATACATACTAACATCGGGGGCCCCGTTCTCCATTTCAGCGCACCACTCCAGGCTCGCTCAGCAGCATCATCAACGATATCAACCTCGTCAGGGACTCCCTGGGCACCCTCCACCCCTTATTAAAGCTTGAGGGCCCAACCCAATCAATAATTTGCCACGGTCAGACATGGTGAGACTTTTGGTGGGCTTTTGTCATGCAAAACAACACCAAAACATCAAATTGAGGGTGAAGGAGAAGATCTCTCGATCTTTTCGACCATCCTGGGCGCTTCGCGCCCTCCTACTACCACATGGGTCAACCCAATTCAAGCCTGAGTTTAAACCAGAGTGCCTGTCATTTGCAGAGTGAGGTCCCCAGAGGGTGAATTTAGTAACGCTATCTGGAATAGCATCACTAAATTCACCCTCTGGGGACCTCATTCTGCTTAGGCTTTATCTTCTCTGGAAAGTTTCTTTATCATCAAATTTCTATATAAACTTCTTCAAATAGATCCTATTTCTGTTTCAGCTTAGTTTCTCTATATCCCCAAATTGGCAGACAACACATTGCATAATCGAGGTTCCAAATGGGTGTACATCACAATATTCACCATTGGAAACTTCAGTCTGAGTCTATGTCTCCCATAGCAGATGAGGCCTAAGCAGAAAGATATCCCAGAGGGTGAATTTGGTGATGCTAGCCCACTGTGCGGGATAGCCTCACAAAATTCACCCTCTGGGGACCTCATCCTGTAAATGACAGACACACTTATTCGGAACTCGGAAAATTAAATGTCGAAGTATTAAATACATTGAGTATAAATATAGATTAGGGTTGTGTTTTAATCCTTTCATGATGGGAGCTGCACTGGCGCAGAATAAAAGACCATGTGCCAGTGCATTCTCTAAAATATGCAGCAAGTTAAATATTGTTTGGCCAATGTATTCTCTTATATATGCGAGGCTCCCTACGGGAGACTTGCATATATTAGAGAATGCATAAAAATGGCACAGGGTTTTCGCAAAATTTCTGGAAGGTCCATTTTAGACTCTTTTAGCTAATGTCTGGTATCCCGATATTAATTCAGAATTAATGCCCGGGTCTTCTCACCGCGATTAAATGCAGTAAAGAAATCCTGGTTATTACTGCCGATAAACTGTATTCTGACTGTTTCATTTCTATGACGGTGGGCTAGCACCACCAAATTCACCCTCTGGCGACCTCATTCTGCTTAGGCCTCACTGCTATGGGAGACCTAGGATCAGATTGAAGTTCCCTAAAGAAGTTGGCGATGTTCACCCATCAGTCACTTCAATTATGCATTTTATCTTCTGCAAATTAACCCTTTACCCAACAGAACGGCCCTGTGCCAATGCATTCTCTTATATATGCGAGTCGACCATAGGTCGCCTCGCATATATAAGAGAATGCATTGGCTTAACACATTAAAAATTATAAAATTGTTAAAGAATGTAAGAAAAAATGGTAAAAAGTGTTAAAAAAAGATTTTTTTTAGGCCAATGCATTCTCTTATATATGCGAGGCGACCTATGGTCGACTCGCATATATATGAGAATGCATTGGCACAGGGCATAACTGTAACTATCACAATGTGGTCAAGGAGCCGGTTCCAATGATATCCATATTTGTATGGTGTTATTGAGACAGACCGAAGATATTTTAGGCTGTTGAAGCTTTATTTGGCCGGTTTTGGCCGGTTTGTTGGGTAAAGGGTTAAGGGATATATAAACTGAACAGAAGGGAAATATTAACTAAAACAATGTTAATTTGAGACTATATTATATATATAATAAAAGGTCAGCAGACCACAGTGTCCCCCGAAAAAGTGGCAAGTCGATGCCGCTTTGTTGAAGAAATTAAAAAAAATGTTGAAATTTACTAAGTTGAAAAGGGTTAATAACATTTTTCCATCATCTATATAGAGGATCTCACATGAGTTTCTATTTTATACGGAATTTATCAACCGAGTTCACTAAATTCGATTTGAGCCGAGGTTTACCGAGGCTCAAATAGAATTTCGAGGACGAGGTTGATAAATTACGTATACAATAGGACGAGTGTGAGATACCTTTTATCACATGATCAAATAAACCCGAAGCAACGCGAAATATTCATCGAAAACAACAATCATAAACTACAGCGATCGCAAGTTATTTGAAGAACGCCGTGACGTCATCGCACGCGCTGATATTAAACGTGTCTATTACCGATAATTATGAAACTGCTTTTATGGCCAAATTATGTGATAAATACATGTTGCACATCTCCAATATGTGGGTAACAATACCATGAAGTATCAAATATCTACGATCAAAACTGAAGGAGGAGTTGATTACACCACGAAGGTACCCTCATACAGAAAATTATAAAAAATGTTGAAATTTTCTAAGTCGAAAAGGGTTAATAACTCCGTCAAAAAATAATTTTTCAATCATCTATATACATGTTGCACATCTTCAATATATGGGCAAAAATATTCTGAAGTTTCAAATCTCTGGGATGAAATCTGTAGGAGGAGATGATTACACCATGAAGGTACTCAAAAGTGTGACGGACGGACGGACGGCTCGACAGACGAACGGCTCGACAGAGCCCGTTTCTATAGTCCCCCAAAAATAATTTTTTCGGGGGACAATAAGATACTTCCCAGAAGACATGGCCTAAGCAGAATGAGGGCCACAGAGGGTGAATTTAGTGATGCTAGCCCACTGTGCTTTGTTTAGGTCGTTAAATGTCCATGAATATTTCCTCTATTGACCTGAGCACTGAGTTTACTAAACTGCCATATAGACAGTGTTCGCGCTGTCGGTAGCCAAATTAGCCAATGGCTAATATTTTTCGAATTTGGCTAATAAAAATTTCATTTGGCTAAACTTTTGGCTAAACTTTTTTTGAACCCAAATGGAGACTAAAAGCATGGAGCCAGAAAGCTAATTAATAAAAGCGCTCAATAGATCGACATTCAAGACGAAGTTAGGTGACGAAAGTATTTTATTATTTTCGTACTTATGAAATATCGTACAAAGGGAAACCCGATCGACAACTCTATCAACCAAGCGATCACAAAGTGATATGCAATCAACTTTAGTTTTCACAAGACGGACATTCAAAGACGCATGGACATTAAACCGACCGTGGTTGAATTATGACAATGTGAAGAAAGCAATGTTTATAAGCAATTTGTTCGTAACAGGCTGTTTTAATCTGGAGAAAGATTACGTCACTCTGCACGAAGCAGCAAAAGGTCATTATTAATTTTTACGTTTAATCCCCTAATCCCCCATCCAGCCCATTGTCTGTCTGGTCACTCGCGGCGCGCCTGCACAATGCATGTTTGTGATGACATTGTATTTATGACGGTCGAGGTTTATGAGCACCAAGTGTAAGACAATAGCTTAATCAGCCAAATGTGAATCACGACAGATATTTTGTGGCTATTTGTCGTCAATACCGATACAGTCAAAATAATATGCATGCTTTTATGACAGATTGTAATTTGATAATGGTGTAACAATATTAAGTTATTAGTTTCCAGATGTCACTAAGATATGTTCGCAAGGATAAATATTTAATGATTTTAAAAAAGATATTGATATAAAAAAAAAAAATAATGACATTAAGAAGGACAATCCCGGGTTACCCCCCCCCCCCCCCCCCCCCCCCCCCCCCAATCACTCTTTCACATAAAGATTAATAATTTTTTAATAAATGATATATATAAAATACTTCTAGTTCATCAAAATTATTTTAATTATTGTGTATTTTACCTGTGTCTGTTAGATTTTACGTTTTAGTCATTAATTGTGAACCGACCAGAAAACCATGATTTAATTTGGCCAAAGTTTTTTTTAATTTGGCCAAAAAACATTTGGCTAAAGTTTTTTTCATTTGGCTAATAAAATTTTCATTTGGCTAAACTTTTGGCTAAATTTTGTTTCGGTCCAGCGCGAACACTGCATATAGACCAGCTGTATAGACCACCTCTTTATTTTGAGAAATGTCAAGGTCGTCTGGCGGTTGTCTATATTCATTAAGAGTTTATTCTTTTATCAACTAGCTACAGTAATGCCCTAAGTACATGACTCCTTAACCACAGCAGAATTATGGGTAACTTTTCAGGATTTAGTCGGAAATATGGCGCTTTCCGATGAATGGCAACAAGCCATATTTCCGACTAAATCCTGAAAAGTTAACCATAATTCTGCTGTGGTTGAAGAGTCGATTACTTAGGGTATTACTGTATCTAAGATGTTACTCTGATGTCCATAAAGGCCAAAGTTCGGAATAATCTCCAGTCATCTATATTTATGAATGTCATTCACGATTCATCATAAATTCACAAGCCTTGAAATAGTATGTATGTCATTTGCAGAATGAGGTCACCAAAATGTGAATTTATTGACGCTATCATGCACAGCGGGGTAGTATCATCAAATTCACCCTCTAGGGACCTCATTCTGCTTAGGCCTCATTGCTATGAGAGACCTAAGATCAGATTGAAGTTCGTCAGTTGAAGTTGGTGATGTTCACTCATTAGTCACCTCGATTATGCATTTTTATCTTCTGCAAATTAGGGGATATAAAAACTGAACAGAAGGGAAAAATTAACTAAAAACAATGTTAATTCGAGACTATAGATACTTCCCAGCAGAATGAGGTCCCCAGAGGATGATTTTAGTGATGCTAGTCCTCTCGAGGGTAATTCGTCACCGTGGGGCTCATCCCATCTGCACAGAATTGACCACAGCAACACTATATATATAGCCATGACACTCCCCGCCAACATGCACTAACCTTTTGGCGAGTAGAACGACATATATGTTGTCTATCGGTTGAGGAGTAGAATGACATATATGTCGTTTCAGGAAGTGTTATTTTATGTAGACATAACTTCAATAAATCATCTGATTTATAAATGATTTGTATAGGAGTTATTTTGATTAATATAATGTCCCAAATGTATAAGTGCAATCGATTATGCATGATAAAACACGTTAACAAAAAATGCATATAAATTAAAACAAATTATTGGACCCTTTTGACCCGAACTTGTTAATAATTATTATGACGTTGACGTTAAATTTACTCATGACGTCATGTATATGATGTTACAAATACTCTCCAAAGGGTTAAACAACCTATGGGATGTCAGAGTGTAAAATCATTCCTAGGATAGCTTCACTAAATTCACACTCTGGTCCAGTAAACCTAATTTACTCGTTTTGAAATTCCGCTATAAAATAGGGACTCATTGTAGATCCTCTATGTATGAATAGTTATTAAGTTGCTCCAAAAATGATCAGTGTTGATCCACCAGTAAATGTGTTGATAACAAGCCTTGAAATAGTGTGTCTGTCATTTGCAGAATGAGGTCCCCAGAGGGTGAATTTAGTGATGCTATCCCGCATAGCGGGCTAGCATCACCAAATTCACCCTCTGGGAACCTCATTCTGCTGAGGTGTCTGTCATTTGCAGAATGAGGTCCCCAGAGGATGATTTTAGTGATGCTAGTCCTCTGGAGGGTCATTCGTCATCGTGGGACTGGAGCCATCCACACAGAACTGGCCACAGCAACACTAGCCATGACACTCACCGACAACATGCATTAAACAACCTATGGGATGTGAGAGCGTAAAATAATTCCTAGGATAGCTTCACTAAATTCACACTCTGGTCCAGTAAACCTAATTTACTCGTTTTGAAATTCCGCTATAAAATAGGGACTCGTCGTAGATCCTCTATGTATGAATACTTATTAAGTTGATCCAAAAATGATCAGTGTTGATCCACCAGTAAATGAGTTGATACCAAGCCTTGAAATAGTGTGTCTGTCATTTGCAGAATGCTGAGGTGTAAGCAGAATGAGGTCCCCAGAGGGTGAATTTGGTGAAGTTAGCATCACTAAATTCACACTCTGGGGACCTCATTCTGCAAATGACAGACACATTATTTCACAGGTTGATCACTCAACCAAGACTAACAACTGAATTAACCCTTTACCCAACAGAAGGGCCCTGTGCCAATGCATTCTCTTATATATGCGAGTCGACCATAGGTCGCCTCGCATATATAAGAGAATGCATTGGCTTAACACATTAAAAATTATAAAATTGTTAAAGAATGTAAGAAAAAAATGGTAAAAAGTGTTAAAAAAAGATTTGTTTTAGGCCAATGCATTCTCTTATATATGCGAGGCGACCTATGGTCGACTCGCATATATAAGAGAATGCATTGGCACAGGGCATAACTGTAACCATCACAATGTGGTCAAGGAGCCGGTTCCAATGATATCCATATTTGTATGGTTCTATTGAGACAGACCAAAGATATTTTAGGCTGTTGAAGCTTTATTTGGGCGGTTTTGGCCGGTTTGTTGGGTAAAGGGTTAAACTCTAATCACCGAGTAGATGAGGACAGTGGTAGATAATTGGGAGATAACGGCTTTCCAGAAATAAGCGGATGACAACACAATATATATCAGCTAATGTTACCACTTGATTAAACAAAACCAATAAGTATAATGCCTCTAAGTACGCATCGACAATTATATTCTTTTGGAGGGAATGATCACACTTGGGGTAATAAACTTCATTAGTGGTAAATTCTACCACCCACAGGTTATTTATTATCACTGAGTGATGCTTATACCTCATGAAAGCAATTCTGTCCAATCAAAATCATGCTAGACTCTCTATACTAAGGGACAAGACTAGCAGGTGACTTGGGAGAGAACCAGCCTAAAGGGAGACTTGGTAGAGAACTAGCCCAGAGGGTGAATTGGGAGACAGGGACCAGCCTAGAAGATGACATGGGAGACAGGGACCAGCCTAGAGGGTGATATGGGAGACAGGGACCAGCCTAGAGGGCAACTTAATTATAATATAATGATTTTATAAATGAGCATTTGTATTACATAATACTTATTAGATCATAAAAGGGCGATGTTGAGGAGTCAATTGAACCATTGTCACTTCTCCCTGATAATAAGTAAAAGGCTGTCCGGCCACAGTGTCCCCCGAAAAAGTTGCTTCATTGGGGGCATCAGCTTTTCTGGAAAAAATAACAAGGACCCTAAATCCGATACTAAATTTCAGAACAAAATGGGTGGATCATACCCATATTCGAACTTGATCTGTATTTCGAGCTGATAAACTCATATACCAAATTTTATTCAGATATGATCACACAAACTAAAATTATCATCCGGAAACCAGAAATTGACAGGATTCTAAGTCGAAAAAGGGCATTAAACTCTCGCAAAAATGGGCGGAGCAAACCCATATTTGAACTTGACCTGTATTTTGGTCTGATAAACTCACCTATGAAATTTGCTTTTGATCTAATAACCGAAACTAAAGTTATCATCTGGAAACCATTTCCGGACTGACGGACGGCTAGATGCACGGATGGTACGATGGACGGACGGACACCGGCTATTTTAATAGTACCCCCGAAAAAAAAATTTCGGGGGAAAATAGGGAGAAGAGACTTCTCCCAATTTGAAACCCAAAGGCTGGTCCTGTGTCGACTGTGCTTTCAGCTCACCTCGGGCTAGTTTGGTTTGTCGTTGTTTCAGTTGCATCGTGCAAAGGATTAACTCTATCTATACTAAATACTCATTGGTGATGAGTGTATTATGAACATCCCTCCAAATTAATAATAGACCATTCCAATTTATGCTTTTATAACTGGGTGGGAGAATCCATTTAGTAACAAAAGGGTTAGGTTAATTTAACCAGGAATATTACTCTACTGCTCATAGAAACCACTGTTCCTCAGAAAGCAACTGATACACTTACCCAGATACATGATTCAGATTACAGTAATGCCCTATTAATTGACTCCTTAACCACAGAAGAATTATGGGTAACTTTTCAGGATTTAGTCGGAAATATGTGTTGTTGCCATTCATCAGAAAGCTCTCACTGTATAACAAACAGTGCAGACGAGAATGTTGACCAGCTATTAATAGTCATGTTAACCCATCCATAGGACGCGTACGTCTTTTCTCAATCCGACATATTTTTGACAATAAAGAACGAAATGTTTTTCATCTTCAATGGATCTTGAGTCACAATATTTGCATACTCGTTCATTATCGGGGCATTGGGGGGCGGCTTATGTCTGCCTTTTTCAATTGCCAATGAGTGAGAACTAATTTGCAATCTACAAAATTGTTCTGGTTCTTTTATTGACTTTATACAGTAGTACTCTAATTAATCGACCTCTTAACCAAATCAGGGAAACAATTGCAGTGTTGGTAAATTGGTATATTATTTCTGTTTGTGTACACCATCAGTGTATGCACCATGTCAAGACTATACACTACAGTAATGCTCTAAGTAATCGACTTCTTAACCACAGCAGAATTATGGGTAACTTTTCAGGATTTAGTCGGAAATATGGCTTGTTGCCATTCATCAGAAAGCTCTCGGGGAGAGCTTTCCGATGAATGGCAACAAGCCATATTTCCGACTAAATCCTGAAAAGTTACCCATAATTCTGCTTTGGTTAAGAGGTCGATTAATTAGAGCATTACTGTATTTAGTAGATACTGTTAAATTCTGAATACGGTTTTGAAATGTTGGTATGTTCTCAATTTGCTGTGTGGATTGTCCGCATACGGGTTATGCATATGATACCAACACGTGGCCTCTCAGAGGACATCTCAGAACATGTAACCTGTCTGCACTTCAATGCATAACTTTTTTATATTGCTAATGGCAGTTTAATGTTGCAACGCAGACGGCAATGGTCATCAATGATTTAATGGGAATTAATTCCATGGTGTCTTCATTCCATTCACAGCCACAACAAAAGATTTCATGAAAATTAAAGAAGTCAGCTGAGTCAGTGAGAAAAATAAATTTAAGTGCATTAACTATATTAGTGCCATAGCCAAACCTTAAAATAGCATGTCTGACATTTGCAGAATGATGTCCCCAGGGTGAATTTATTGATGCTATCCAGCACAGAAGGCTAGCATCACCAAATTCACCATCTGTGAACCTCATTCTGCTTAGGCCTCAACTGCTATGGGAGACCTAGGATCAGATTAAAGCTACCCAGTTAAAGTCACCTCAATTATGCATTTTATCTTCTGCAAATTAGGGGATATAATGGCATTGGTCACCAATGATTCAATGGGAATTAATTCCATGGTCTTTTCATTCCATTCACCATCACAACACAATATTTAATGAAAATTCATTAAAAAGTCATAAAAAAAGTTGAGTGCATTGACATTATAGCACAAGAGCTGACCATACATTAGAAATGAAATGTATGGTCTCCGTGGCAACATAATTTTGATAATAAACAGTATAAAGGTCCATCCCATGTCATGGGATAATAATGCAGGGACGTGGTATAAATAGATAATCAGCAGAAAGCTCAATTTAGAAGCTTTTGGCATCTTGGCCTTCTTCAGCAGTTAATATAAGAGAGACAGATACAGTAATGCCCTAAATAATCCACTTCTTAACCACAGCAGAATTATGGGTAACTTTTCAGGATTTAGTCGGAAATATGGCTTGTTGCCGTTCATCGGAAAGCTCTCACTTTTCAGGATTTAGTCGGAAATATGGCTTGTTGCTATTCATCGGAAAGCTCTCACTTTTCAGGATTTAGTCGGAAATGTGGCTTGTTGCTATTCATCGGAAAGCTCTCACTTTTCAGGATTAAGTCGGAAATATGGGTTGTTGCCATTCATCGGAAAGCTCTCACTGAGAGCTTTCCGATGGATGGCAACAAGCCATATTTCCGACTAAATCCTGAAAAGTTACCCATAATTCTGCTGTGGTTAAGAAGTGGATTATTTAGGGCATTACTGTACATCTTCGAAGTAAAAAATATTACATAATAACATTACATCAGTTCAGTTGGACCAATAATGTTTGGGGACATGGAGACGTGCGACGTTGCTGTGATTTCCAATGCTTTTCTGGCATTATGCAAAGGTATGGTAATTATTATGTAATTTTTATAAATCGTGAAGACTACAAATAGCTATTGTGAGAATAAAAATAAAACTGAAGACTGGCCTGGACTGGCTATATTATTTTGTTTAGTTGTAGCGCAGTTATAGTCAATTTATCTTCAAACTTTTCAACTATAACTCATAACCTTAATCGAAACAAGAGTTATTTCAAATAATTTAAGTCGTCATTTCAGAAAAGAACCACCAAAAGTAGAAGTTAGAAGTATAAAGAGCATACAACATTGAGACTATTTCCAATGAAAAAGACACGTGAAGTTGAAAAAGACGCCTGTCACTCAAAACTTGTGCTTATCGATTATCACATCGTGTCAAAAATTCAGCGATTTTGATTGACTTGTCACAACTGATCATGTATCGCCAGGCACCGAGCAGCTGTAGCTGCACGTGCGATTGATATTCGACCACGGTGGCACAAATCCTTGTTAGATTTAATTTCCGTATTTCATTTCTTGTAATTACAAATGTTCAATCTTGTTGATTTGTCTGGTTACTTGTGCACCGAATATTAGCATCTAGTTCGGTTATTGTCAATAGAGTCACACCCGAAGTAATTATGATGCAACACCAAAATTTCATGATAAATGGTAGGAAGCATCGAACAGTTTCCATGTACATTTTTAGGCATGCGGTATAGGCGGGTCACTCGGCACTGCGGTCATTTCTGTAGCGGGAAAGTAATCAAGAAACTCGCAAAGTGTCTGATAGCCAATTGTTTTACAGTATTCCATGGATTGACAGCTTATGATTAAAGACATATTATGTACTTGTTCGGGTGCGTGAAACTGATAAGTTAGTATTCAGGTGCTATGCCAACTGGAGGAATGTAACATTCTACTAACATCACCGAAAATCTCAAGCAAATCGACCGTACCACTCCATAGAAAACATTGTCTGAACTACGCTAAATTGTAAATATTTACTACTCGAATCGGGATGCCTTTATCGGCGATAAACTAACGAAAATGATTTCGCCATCGGCAGTCACTGCATTTAATTAATATATAAGAATGATGGTGTGTGTTGTCAATTTAGATATAATATCTGTAAAAATAACTTCTTTGAACAGGATTATTCTTCATTTCTATTTTATCACCCTACCGGAGTGTTTCACATCACTTTAAATTATAAAAGTATAATAAATAGAGGATACCTACGGCTTTTGACTAAATATGAGAATTATCATGAGTGCATGGGTACAAGCAAATACTGATTTTCCAAAAGTGGCTTGCCACGAGTAAAAAATCAATATTTTCTTGTAACCACGAATGATAATTCTTGTGTTCAGTCAAAAGCCATAGGTTTGAGTAACTTTCTTTTTTATGATATGGGGTTTTGTTATTTCAATTTACTATTATTTCTCTCAGGCGATTGTATTGTCGAAATAAATGTAGGCGTAAACTAATCAGCTGATCGTCAACTGATTGACTTGTCTCTGGCTCATTAATAAAACACTACACGAAGCTATATATCGCTCTGTAACGTGAATTCCCATAATAGATCAGTACAGACACTCGCCATCTTATAAGTAGATGACGTCATTTAAGTCATCGATAGCAACGTAATGACGGCTAATACGAAAAGTACAACTTTTTTAGAAAAACATAAATGGCCATGGACAGTTCCAGATATTGAAGCAGTATCCTATCTTATATATTACAAGGTGATTCAGATTGTCCAATTTGATCAAAATAGACTGGGCAATGGATCACTGAAATTCACTTTGATGATTAACCCTTTCATGACGGGAGCTTCCTGATTTTTTTTGCGAAAACACTGTGCCAATGCATTCTCGTATATATGCGAGTCGCCCAACAATATTTACCTTAATCTTGTAAGCCAGTGCATTCTCTTATATATATATGAGGCTCCCAATGGGAGACTCGCATATATAAGAGAATGCACTAGCACAGGGTCTTTAATTTTATTTGCATAACAGATATAAATAAAAATGAAAGTGTCAATGACACTGTAGCTCAACTTGGAAAGGGAATAATTTCATGTGTTACAGTCAATGGAGCGATTAGGAATGCAGAAAGTTGAAATGTCTAAGTAATACTAGATTATCACCATGAATATATATATATATAAAGTCAATTCCAAGATGGCCACTGGCAGCTATGTTTTCCAAAAATATTTGGTGTCGATCGGATGAGAGAAGTGGACTGTAGGGGGTGCCAAAGGATTTAGTCATGCAAAGAGCAAAATCCAAGATGGCTGCCAGCAGCCATGTTTTATGGCTAAAAAATGACTCATTTCCATCTACATGTGAATATTAACATCCATGACAAATTTTAATGATGATCAGGCGAACACTCCGGTCTGTCTAAGCCACCAGTGCTAATGGATTTAATTTTGAAATCCAAGATGGCCACTGGTGGCCATGTTTTTTTGCCAAATGACCTCAAAACGATTTGTTCCCATCTACATTTGAAAGTCAACAGCCATGACAAATTTCATGATGATCCGACCAACGGTATGACCTGTAGCCTGTGCCAAAGGATTTAGTCATGCAAAGAGTAAAATCCAAGATGGCTGCCAGCGGCCACGTTTTATGACCGAATGACCCTAAAATGACTCGTTCCCATCTACATGTCAATGTTAACAGCCATGAAAAATTTCATGATGATCCAACTAAAGTACGACCTGTAGCCCGTGCCAAATGATTTAGTCATGCAAAGAGTAAAATCCAAGATGGTTGCTGGCAGCCATGTTTTATGGCCGAATGACACCAAAATGACTCGTGCTAATGAATTGAATTTTTAAATCCAAGATGGCCGCTGGTGGCCATGTTTTTTGCCGAATGACCCCAAAATGACTCGTTCCCATCTACATGTCAATGTCAACAGCCATGAAAAATTTCATGATGATCCGACCAAAGGTACAACCTGTAGCCGGTGCTAAAGGAATTTGATGACAAATCAAACGCACACACATGGACGACAGATACCAAGCCATGGCAATAGCTCAAACTTTACAAAAGTTGAGATAAAAATTGAGGAGGGAATTAGAAATACCCTTAAATAGGGTCGGGACGGGATGTAAATCAAGCAATTTTTTTATATTGACTTCAGGCTCAAGCTCAAACAAATTTATTCCAGTCTGTATAAGATATACTGAGTCATGGTTTAGTCTTTAGTCTGAGCTTGTGCAGCATGAAAGATCCTGTGCCAGTGCATTCTCTTATATATGCGAGTCTCCCATAGGGAGTCTCGCATATATAAGAGAATGCACTGGCTTATAAGGTCAAGGTAAATATTGTTAGGCCAATGTGTTCTCGTATATCTATGACGGGAGCTGCGCTGGTGCAGCATTAAAGACTACATGCCAGTACAATCTCTTATATAAGTGTCTTAATCGAGTCTCCAATAGGGAGCCTCGCATAAACAAGAGTATGCACTGGCTTACAAGGTCAAGGTAAATATTGTTAGGCCAATGTATTCTCTTATATATGCAAGGCTCCCTATGGGAGCCTCGCATATATAAGAGAATGCACTGGCTTACAAGGTCAAGGTAAATATTGCTAGGCCAATGTATTATCTTATATATGCAAGGCTCCCTATGGGAGACTCCCATATATAAGAGAATACATTGGCACAGGGTTTTTTGCAAAATTTCAAGATGCTCCACTCATGGAAGTGTTAAGGGGGCAAGATAGAAGGAGAAATATAACAACCAAGCCTTGAAATAGTGTGTCTGTCATTTGCAGAATGAGGTCCCCAGAGGGTGAATTTAGTGATGCTACCCCACATAGCGGGCTAGCATCACCAAATTCACCCTCTGGGAACCTCATTCTGCTGAGTTGTTAGCAGAATGAGGTCCCCAGAGGGTGAATTTGGTGATGCTAGCCCGCATAGCGGGGTAGCATCACTAAATTCACCCTCTGGGGACCTCATTCTGCAAATGACAGACACACTATTTCAAGTCTTGAATTAACAACCCACCTCCATAGTGACTGTTTTTTTGTCGATATTGTCAATTAGCCATCGTGACAGCGTGCCCGGTGATGTGCGGTTTGTCAGGATGATGCTGTTCTTGGCATGACCACACCATGCAACGAATAAATCCCTCGAAAAGCCGCATTGCATGTCAGGTGAGCTCGCCAATACGACCTGCAACGACCATTGAAGAATGATGGGATTTATCAAGATTCTCTTGTCAAGAAATTACGTGATAAGATTTGGTTTGTCAATAGGATGGGTCCAATGTCGCTTCAATCATAGCTAAGCTGTGCAATCGCGCAAATCATCTCTTCATCACGGCACTGCAGTCAGCTACTTCTGCTATAAAGCTAATATGATTAAGTTAAGATTCCAGTTTGCCTCCAATCTTTATTGTTTTTTTTTACCGTATGTTTTTATTGATCAAAATTACATGGAAATTATTATGAACATTAGTAATAATATATTGCACTCTCTCTCTCTCTTTCGTACACCGATTCAAACAAACTCTCAGACCACCATCCACTCATCGTCTCTTTCACTAGTACGACCGGTGACGTTATAATATATTGTCAACTTTCTTCGAACATTACTCATAATGAAACACGTGGTCCCTGACTGGTATGGCATCATGATTGGCCGTATTGCACTCATGCTATGATTGACTTAGCCGGACAGATAGCAATAATTAATTCTCTGTCCTACAGCAGGGGGGACAACCTTTAACTAAAAGCTATATATGATAGAGGGCATTACAGGAAAATGTTTTTTTGATATCAGCGCTATTATACCACGCTATTATACCACTGAGAACCCATCATGAGTTCATAAAAATCATCAATGATAGCAAGCCTGAGTTTAGTGTGCCTGTCATTTGCAGAATGATGTCCCCAGAGGGTGAATTTAGTGATGCTATCCTGCATAGCGGGCTAGCATCACCAAATTCACCATCTGGGGACCTCATTCTGCATGGTCTCATATGCTATGGGAGATATAGACTCAGTTTGAACTTCCCAAATGGTGAATATTGTAATGTATCTTGATTATGCAATGAGTCGTCTGCCAATTTGGGGATATAGAGAAACTAAACTAAAAAAGAAATAGAATCTATGTGAAGAAGTTTCTATAGAATATTGATAATAAAGAAACTTTCAAGAGAAGATGAGGCCTAAGCAGAATGAGGTCCCGATAGGGTGAATTTAGTGATTGCTAGCCCAGTATGCAGGATAGCATCACTAAATTCACCCTCTGGGGACCTCATTCGGCAAATGACAGGCACACTAAACTCAGGCTTGTCAATGATAGCCCACGCAATTTGGACAGAGTCTGCCTACAAGCTAACAAAGGAAACCACAGACTACATATTAGTGGCTATAGAAGAAAAGTACAATGCATTGGTCACGTTTATATTCTGCCTAGAAATATGAAATACATTAGCTGAAATATAATACTTAGAATGCCACATAATAATGCCAATATATATCCAATCAACGTCTTTTATTGTTACATTTGTGGCCATATAAAATTTTATGTGTCAACCAGAGGCGAAAATAAATTTGTCAGATGGGAAGAATGGACTTTGTTTCACTTACTCCCCATGCATGCTATAATGGCTGAACTGGGAGAGTACAGCCATATCCATGCATTACATAAATACACATAATCTGCCACAGGGAGCCAGGATAATACACTATTTGGTGGTTTGCTTGTTTTTTGGGTAATTATTAATTATTCTAGCAGTTCTTAGAACATAAAGAGTCAAAAATTTAATCTCACAAATGGTCTATCTCTTCCTAAATATGTTTTATATAGATTCCAGGGTATAAAATAATATATATATGAGTCGAAGACACCTGTCGAAAATGCTTCTATCAATTAATATTGATTTTATATCGATATTTTATTATATAATGCAATAATCAAGTGGGACATATTTTCATTACTATTTTTAGAATTTTTAGATTGAGTTATCCCACGTGCTATGCTCTAAACGAACGCAAGCCATTAAATGTCCCAAATTGATCAAAATAAAACTTATTTTAATTGATCGAAGCGTTTCCAGACCAAGCCTTGAAATAGTGTGTCTGTCATTTGCAGAATGAGGTCCCCAGAGGGTGAATTTAGTGATGCTACCCCGCATCACTAAATTCACCCTCTGGGAACCTCATTCTGCAAATGACTATTTCAAGGCTTGTTCCAGATAGGGGTCTTTGATTCATATTTGATATTTTCAAAATTGTACATTTTTGAACCAGGCCAGAGAATATATTTGTGGAATGAGGACCACAGAGGGTGAATCTAGCCACGCACAGCGGGATAGTGTCATCATGAGGACCCCAGAGGGTGAATCTAGCCACGCACAGCGGGATAGTGTCATCATGAGGACCCCAGAGGGTGAATCTAGCCGCGCACAGCGGGATAGTGTCATCATGAGGACCCCAGAGGGTGAATCTAGCCGCGCACAGCGGAATAGTGTCATCAAATTCATCCTCTGTGGATCTCGTTCTGCATGGCCTCACATCGAGGTTTATATATGTCATCAACGTCGTTTTTTCGGTTGATCTATGAGCGTATAGACCGATCAGTAGACGAATAACATACTGTATAATTCCGCGAAGCGGATTATACTAAGTATGTTATTCGTCTACTGATCGGTCTATACGCTCATAGATCAACCGAAAAACGACGTTGATGGCTTATAATTACAACTATAACACTTTATTTTCAGCTATCTACTATCAATCGATCTCAGAAAATTAATTGCCAAAACATGATTTTCCGTTGGTCGATCTCAAAATTTGGTTGATGGGCCGAAAATAAATTGGCCGAAATTGTCAACGAGCAACTTCGTCAAGCAAACTTTCAGAAAATAGATATATACGCTTCAACTTCAATTTTCAGCAATGAACAATCCATGATAAAAAGAATTAATTGTTTGGCTACGATTTACGTTTAAAATGACTCAACAACAACCCAATAATTATCAACACACAGAGTCGAATCCGCGATCTCCGGTAAAATTATTATCTCCAGACCAGTCCAGACTCCAGTCCGAGCATGGCCGATGTAATTTGTAAACAAATGCCCTGATCATATCTAATGTGCTCGTGACAAATGTCATGTCATTAGCATTGTAATAAAGCTGAAAAATGTTAAAAGGGTTGTAATCGGGTAACACATATTTCCAATAAATTTTGCCATGTTGATCTGCCTGATTTATGATTTATAAGTTGTGTTCACAGCAGTAACTATACACGTTGTCATAGACGCTTTTTCGAAAATTGGACAAATAAAAAACGCGGCACGAACTTTGAGTGTTAAATCGATCTTTACAAAAACATGAATACGGCTGAAATGAACAGACATAAGTAAAGTATAGTGTAGATAAGAAGCAGAGACATGGAATATAGACATACTACTTGTTCAAATGTTTCTAACATTGAGTTTTCGAGTTGTTTTTTCACTGAAATTCTAATGGAATTCTCGTTCCGCGCTTTCGCGTCATCCGGGGACGTCGTGTGGGGCGACGGTTATAGACTCGCCCAATTTTCTTAAAGTGTCACTACGCGATGTGACTCGTCTACTGCAAAGTCTATGCACTGATAGACGCAGGTCACGCGGTAGCCTCTCGACCATCAAATGCCCGCATTTCGACGAAAACGAAAGTAGTTGTAATTATAAATACCTGAATGGAATGTATAACACGGACCCATGTAATTACTTTGTATTCGCCGACTACACAAGGACCAGAGGACATAAACTCAAATTACAAGGGACAAAATACAAAAAGGATATCAGCAAATATTTTTTCACAAATCGTGTAATTTCTCATTGAAACAGTTTACCTGATTTCGTAGTCGAAAGTGGGTCATTGGAAGATTTCAAGAAAGGCATAGACTCATATTGCAATGCCGGTAAATACAGCCATGATTTTGAAGACCAGTGACATTTAATTTCATTTCTGATGTATGATATTTAACTGATCCGGGACAAAGAGCCAGAGGCTCTTCAGATAGATATAGATTCCTGCAGGTGGTGTACTAATTTACACACTTAAGTATTTTTATGTGTAGGTCCATTTAAACTTTCCACATCCTGACATAGCTCAGGCATGGATTGAACCATCTTAAATCGACCAATTATCTTGTTGATTAGATGCCTAACTAGCTTGCGAACAAAGCAATTATTTGGTACTATAAGATATTGAATGTTGGTGTGTAATGAATACAAAACCACACATGCAAGTGAAGGAGGTAAATTTTATCACACTCATTTGTTATGCCCCAAATTACAACTAATGATCCGTTGCTTGAGTCTGATGGTTCTCAGTGTAATGTGTCACTGCAAAAACTTGTGTGATAATGTACAACATATTCACACAGCCTGTGTTGTTTTCTCTATCCTATTATAATAATAATAATATTGTTGGGCTTAATATAGCACTTAACAGATTGCTTGTTCCAAACCACTCTTAAAACAATAAACTATTTTCGCAGTCATTAGTACAAGCCAACCAATAAACTGACTTTTCTTCAAGTACACTGTGGCAGTTTGATCAGAACATGTTCTGATAGTGATTGGTATGACAAACTGACTGACATCTGTTTAACACTTACATAACATGAGGTCATAGTAGTATGAATTATCTTATCAAATGATTGATAACTGTTTAACAACTACATAATGTGAGGTCATAGAGGTATGAATTATCTTATCAAATGATGCAACTGAGTGGGAGGTTCAAGCATCACAGAAAATCATTTTGTTTAACCCTTTACCCAACAGAACGGCCCTGTGCCAATGCATTCTCTTATATATGCGAGTCGACCATAGGTCGCCTCGCATATATAAGAGAATGCATTGCCTTAACACATTAAAAATTATAAAATTGTTAAAGAATGTAAGAAAAAAAATGGTAAAAAAAGATTTTTTTTAGGCCAATGCATTCTCTTATATATGCGAGGCGACCTATGGTCGACTCGCATATATAAGAGAATGCATTGGAACAGGGCATAACTGTAACCATCACAATGTGGTCAATGAGCCGGTTCCAATGATATCCATATTTGTATGGTTCTATTGAGACAGACCGAAGATATTTTAGACTGTTGCAGCTTTATTTGGCCGTTTTTGGCCGGTTTGTTGGGTAAAGGGTTAATGCTCTCAGACAATATGGCACAGGGCATAACTGTAACCATCACAATGTGGTCAATGAGCCGGTTCCAATGATATCCATATTTGTATGGTTCTATTGAGACAGACCGAAGATATTTTAGACTGTTGCAGCTTTATTTGGCCGTTTTTGGCCGGTTTGTTGGGTAAAGGGTTAATGCTCTCAGACAATATGCCTTTGAACCCTGGCTCCCCACAACGATCCACACCCTGACCATGGGCTCCCAGTGGTATTTTTTGATATTGTGGCCAGTGTTTAGGCGTATGGTGTTGTGTATGTTCAAGTGGAGTCACATGTCTGAAACTTTAGAGCTATGATCCCCATGGACCACTGATTATTTTACGATCTGGTTACATTGCCACATGGTCACTCCTTGGTAACGGTTGCTAGGCAACTACCCGATATTGAAAGTAAAATACAATTATTGCTTTTATCGTCGTAATTCAGCCCAGGGAAATGGCGTTTTTGATGCAGTCGACACCCTATTGTGAAATTTGAGATATATCTGGCCAGAAGTGTGATCCTAACTTTTATTTAAGGGTAGCAACGGTTGCTAAGCAAATATCCCAAATGATCGAATGAGACCATTGCCCTGTGTATTCAATTGTAGTATGCCCCAATTTAGACATTCCTTGGAATGGACATGTTGATGGTTATGTTCAAATGGTGCTACATGTCTGAAACTTTACAGGTATGTTCCCATGGGTCACTGTGTATTTTTGTGAGATTGGTATACTTTGCCACACGATCACTCTCTGGTAACGGTTCCTATGCAACTACCTGAACTGAAAGTATTATGCAATTATAGCTTATAGCGTCGTATAATTCCGCACTAAGAAACTGCGTTTTCTATGCAGTCAATACTCTATTGTGAAATTTGAGATACATCAGGTCAGAAGAGTGAACCTAACTTGTATTTAACGTATCAATGGTTGCTAAGCATATACCCATGATCTGCTGTGGTTAAGGAGTCGATTATTTATGGCATAATGTATTTACAATCAATATGTTTATTAATGTGAAGTAAAAGAGAATGGTTGTTTTTATCGGATTGCAGTTCTGTAAAATGATTTCTGCTTTTACTGAGATTTGTACCTTTCACACGCACACCACGAAAAATCAATGAGAAATTTGTCAACAGCACGGAAACATTCATAAAATATTCAAGAGAGGTTCCCAGTTTACCAACAAATTAGACTTTTATTCTAATCGAGCACCAGTTAGGCTGACATTCCTAATATCTACAAGCTTATAGCAAATGCTCCAGCCATTTATCAATGCAATCAAGTGAGATCGAGTTACATTACCCAAGAGAAGGAACGTCGCCTTATAGGAGTGAACTGTGAAATAATGTCTCTGGTCATGGAATCAGTAATTTACAGATATGGAAGGCGTTCACTGTGGGTGAAGCTGAAAAATAATACAAAGCTTGTATGAAAACAAGAAGTTGCACATCGGGTGCTGGGATATAACCCCATGGTGCACCTCAGGTGCTGGGATACCCACATGGTGTATCTCGGGTGCTGGGATACCCACATGGTGCATCTCGGGTGCTGGGATACCCCCATGGTGCACCTCGGGCAGCCTAGAGGTTTCACATTGGGAGATGTCACTTTGGTTATTAGGGAGAAGTGGACTGTTATCAGGGAGAAATAACAATGGCTTAACCCTTTACCCAACAAACCGGCCAAAACCGGCCAAATAAAGCTTCAACAGCCTAAAATATCTTCGGTCTGTCTCAATAGAACCATACAAATATGGATATCATTCGAACCGGCTCCTTGACCACATTGTGATAGTTACAGTTATGCCCTGTGCCAATGCATTCTCTTATATATGCGAGTCGACCATAGGTCGCCTCGCATATATAAGAGAATGCATTGGCCTAAAAAAAATCTTTTTTTAACACTTTTTACCATTTTTTCTTACATTCTTTAACAATTTTATAATTTTTAATGTGTTAAGCCAATGCATTCTCTTATATATGCGAGGCGACCTATGGTCGACTCGCATATATAAGAGAATGCATTGGCACAGGGCCCTTCTGTTGGGTAAAGGGTTAAGTTCAATTTACATCCCAACATCATCCTTCTATGATCCAATAAGTATTATGTAGAACAAGTACATTTTATTGCATAAATTTGCAGTGCAAAGACACCCAATCATAGTGATTGTTATCTGTATTTTAGAGTTATTGTTCTTTGCTGTTACAGTTTTTATTTACAAACAAGGATTTCAAATATTTCTTTACTATGAACATGAATAAGCTGGTAGAATAGAATAAACGGGGAATCTAATGGTTGTCACTCAGATTCTTGTATTAACCCTTTGAGTGCCAGGGGCCGATCTCATCGGCCCTAAACCTACAAAATAAGTCTGTTAAAGAATATAAGAATAAATTATTAAAATTGTAAAAAATTGTAAAAAAAAAAAAAAAAAAAAAAAAAAAATTGTTAAGCCAATGCATTCTCTTATATATGCAAGGCGACCTATGGTCGACTCGCATATATAAGAGAATGAATTGGCACAGGGTATATGGGTTGATACCAAAATCGACCTGGCACTCAAAGGGTTAATCAATACAATTCTTTATTTATAGACAATCAAATAAATGTTTGTTCCGCATGCATGCAGGCCTCGATCGTCTCTCTCTAATTTTTGGCACAAGACACCAGCGTCATTAACTTCACCTTCTTGAGAAATCATTCTGCAAATATCCAGCATTATATTCTCAGACCTGGTATTAAATGAGTTCTACTCTAAAAGTGCAGGTAATCAGGTTATCATTATATTCCCCCATTTCAAGCCTGTGCCCAAAATATGGAATGTGCCCCAAATACAGTAAATAAATTGACTCCTTAACCACAGCCGAATTATGGGTAAATTTTCAGAATTTAGTCAGAAATATGGCTTGTTGCCATTCATCGGAAAGCTCTCTCACAGCAGAATTATGGGTAACTTTTCAGGATTTAGTTGGAAATATGGCTTGTTGCCATTCATTGGAAAGCTCTCAATTCTGCTGTGGTTGAGGAGCCGATTATTTAGGCCATTACTGTAAACATGATACTGGAATATATAGCACTGAGAAATATTTGACTATACTGAAATGCTTCCATAGAAGATGATTTTAATGAAAAATTATCCTCCAATTGATCATTCTCAGAAATCTAAAGCAAGTATTTCAAGTTTTCTGTCTAAATTAAAAAATTTGTCCTCCTGCCTGCTCAATTTTTCATATATAAAATCATTGATATGACAATTATTTAATTCTGTTAAATATCACGGAATGAACCATATGGCTCGCCCTGAAGTGCCCAAATTATACTAATATAAAGGCCTTCAGGAAATAAACTGCGTTATGATTCATTCTATACAGAACTGTCAGCAGACAAAAGTCCAGACTTTGTAAATCTCCGAGGATTCCACACAATTATATCTGCCTTTGTGATAGATTGGAGAAATATGTGGTCGGCATTTCAGCTTTGGCACCCGAGGTGTGTACAAATTATCAGTGCCCCCAAACCCCAGCTGGGTGAATCTGTAAGCTGAGATCCAAGCATGGTGCCCATCCTATCCCAGCTGTGACCAATTCATCAAGTATTCATTGGATAAAGATTGTTTTTTCGGTCAGCTCCCATGACAAAGTCGATTAAGCTCTGTCCATTTCATCTAATACATCATTTAGTGTCCACTACAGATAACCTAAGATTAAATCTACCCTGCTTTCCTGTTATTTCCGTTTCCTCGATTAACCCTTTGAGTGCCAGGAGCCGATCTCATCGGCCCTAAACCTACAAAATAAGTCTGTTAAAGAATATAAGAATAAATTATTAAAATTGTAAAATAAAAAAAAAATAAAAAAATAAATTATTAGGCCAATGCATTCTCTTATATATGCGAGGCGACCTATGGTCGACTCGCATATATAAGAGAATGCATTGGCACAGGGTATATGGGTTGATACAAAAATCGACCTGGCACTCAAAGGATTAAGGCCCCCGCACACTTTAGCCATCGAGCTTAGCACTGTTGCTCGCGAGCCCGATTGCTCAAGCCTGCAGGGTGATTTTTCTGAACAATCAGGCTCGCAAGCAATCGGACTCGCATATCAACCAGAGGATGAATTTAGTGATGCTAGCCTGCTGTGTGGGTAGTACATTGTATCACTAAATTCACCTTCTAGCTAGGGACCTCATTCTGCAATTGTCAGACACACTTTTTCCAGGATTGCCCACAACCATCAGTAAATAATCTCGGCATTTTAACTTTTACAGACTTTATACTGTAGATTACGGCCAATTTTACGGACTTTATACCGTAGATTACAGTCAATTTTAAGGACTTTATACCGTAGATTAGTCAATTTTACAGACTTTATACCGTAGATTACGGCCAATTTTACGGACTTTATACCGTAGATTACGGCCAATTTTACGGACTTTATACTGTAGATTACAATCAATTTTACGGACTTTATACCGTAGATTACAATCAATTTTACGGACTTTATACCGTAGATTATAGTTAATTTTACAGACTTTATACTGTAGATTACGGCCAATTTTACGGACTTTATACCGTAGATTACAATCAATTTTACGGACTTTATACCGTAGATTACAATCAATTTTACGGACTTTATACTGTAGATTACAATCAATTTTACGGACTTTATACTGTAGATTACAATCAATTTTACGGACTTTATACAGTAGATAACAGTCAATGTTACGGACTTTATACTGTAGATTACGGCCAATTTTACTGACTTTATACCGTAGATTACGGCCAATTTTACGGACTTTATACCGTAGATTACAATCAATTTTACGGACTTTATACTGTAGATTACAATCAATTTTACGGACTTAATACCGTAGATTACAGTCAATTTTACGGACTTTATACCGTAGATTACAACCAATTTTACTGACTTTATACCGTAGATTGCGGCCAATTATACAGACTTTATACCGTAGATTACAATCAATTTTACGGACTTTATACCGTAGATTACAATCAATTTTACGGACTTTATACCGTATATTAGTCAATTTTACAGACTTTATACCGTACATTACGGCCAATTTTACTGACTTTATACCATAGATTACGGCCAATTTTACGGACTTTATACCAAGATTACAATCAATTTTACGGACTTTATACCGTAGATTACAATAAATTTTACGGACTTGATACCGTAGATTACAGTCAATTTTACAGACTTTGTACCGTAGATTACAGCTAATTTCACAGACTTTATACTGTAGATAACAGTCAATTTTACAGACTTATACCGTAGAATACAGTCAATTTTTCAGACTTGATACCGTAGATAGTTGAGGAAGGCATAGAAAGACCCTCCCCCATTATTGAAAATAAATCTGGCACGTCGGTGGGTGGTCCCAATGGGGTGGGGCAGGTGTGACTTTCTCAGTTTATGGTGATAGTATTAAAGTCACATGATATTCGTAGAGTGCTGAGTCGCATTGCTCAAGTCTGTGGGGAACACGACCCGCGAGCAATCAGCCTCGTGAGTCCGATTGCTAACCTTGATTGCTTAAGTCTGCGGGGGCCTTTAAAAGTAAAATACTACAGAAAATTCTAGAATATTCTTGCTTTGTTCACGTTCGATATTCAAATCTAAAATGTATACCTCAGGTACAACATGAATAAACAGGAAAAACAATTTAAAATCAGTGAAATTTACAAATTATTTTTCTAGAAAAAACATGAATAAACAAGAATGTTGTGACTTTGCAATAAATTAGAAAAGAATAAACCTTGAATAATCTGGAATATTAAATTTTCGCAAAATATGAAACTCGAATAAGCATGTATATTTAATTTTGGCCTCACTATGAGTATATAAATCACACAGATCATCCCACAACCATCAGTAAATAATCTTGGTACTTAATATGACAGACATGATACCGTAGATTACAGTGCCATAATGTATCATTTACATCAGGTTAACTGATCTGCGCAGCCCAAACTACCAATTTTGGAGAAAGTCACTGGACAACAAGAAATTATTCGGTGTCTGGCAATACATCTGTTATGACAGGAGCTCTATACAATTACATTCCATCAAGTTCCCTACCCTGACACTGTGCTGCAAAATCACACCCATAGTATTAAACCAGAGACCTGCAAACAATTACTGCTTTTGGGGAAAATATATCAAGCACTGAACTCCACCACCTTGTTTTTAAATTGGTTAATTATTCCAGTCAAACAAGTGCACTGAGCTGATAACCCCTCTCCACTAAGGTAGCCCCACCCCCACCTACTAAGGTAGCCCCCCCCCATCCACTAAAGTAGCCACCCCCCCCCCCCCCTCCATGAAGGTAGCCCCCTCCACTAAGGTAGCCCCCCCCATCCACTAAGTACATAGCCCCCCATCCACTAAGGTATCCCCCTCCACTAAGGTAGACCCCCTCCACTAAGGTAGCCCCCCCTCCACTAAGGTAGCCACCCCCATCCACTAAGGTATCCCCCCCACTAAGGTTTCCCCCTCCACTAAGGTAGACCCCCACCCACTAAGGTAGCCCCCCCCCCCCCATCCACTAAAGTAGCCCCCTTCCACGAAGGTAGCCCCCCCCCATCCACAAAGGTATCCCCCTCCACTAAGGTAGCCCCCTCCATCCACTAAGTACATAGCCCCCTCCACTAAGGTAGCCCCCCATCCACTAAGTACATAGCCCCCCATCCACTAAGTACATAGCCCCCCATCCACTAAGGTATCCCCCTCCACTAAGGTAGCCCCCCCTCCACTAAGGTAGCCACCCCCATCCACTAAGGTATCCCCCCCACTAAGGTTTCCCCCTCCACTAAGGTAGACCCCCACCCACTAAGGTAGCCCCCCCCCCCCCATCCACTAAAGTAGCCCCCTTCCACGAAGGTAGCCCCCCCCCCCATCCACAAAGGTATCCCCCTCCACTAAGGTAGCCCCCCCACTAAGGTTTCCCCCTCCACTAAGGTAGACCCCCACCCACTAAGGTAGCCCCCTCCATCCACTAAAGTAGCCCCCCTCCACGAAGGTAGCCCCCTCCACCAAGTACATAGCCCCCTCCCATCCACTAAGGTAGCCCCCCCCTCCACGAAGGTAGCCCCCTCCACAAAGGTAGCCCCCCCATCCACTAAAGTAGCCCCCCCCCTCCACTAAGGTAGCCCCCTCTCATCCACTAAGGTAGCCCCCCCTCCACGAAGATAGCCCCCTCCACTAAAGGTAGCCCCCCCCCATCCACTAAAGTAGCCCCCCCTCCACGAAGGTAGCCCCCTCCACTAAGGTAGCCCCCTCCCATCCACTAAGGTAGCCCCCCCCCACTAAGTACATAGCCCCCTCCCATGCACTAAGGTAGCCCCCCCCCCTCCACGAAGGTAGCCCCCTCCACAAAGGTAGCCCCCCCATCCACTAAAGTAGCCCCTTCTCCACTAAGGTAGCCCCCTCTCATCCACGAAGGTAGCCCCCTCCACTAAGGTAGCCCCCCCTCCACGAAGGTAGCCCCCTCCACTAAGGAAGCCACACAATCCACTAAGGTAGCCCCCCCCCCCCTTCCACTGAGCTTTCCGATGAATGACAACAAGCCATATTTCTGACTAAATCCTGAAAAGTTACCCATAATTCTGCTGTGGTTAAGGAGTCGATTATTAAGGGCATTAATTTAGTCGGTGGTAAAATCTCTGGCATGTTCAATGTGGTTACTCATAACAGCACCAGAACAATTAACTTACTGTTAAACATATCTATTGTTAATAACATTGCGGTTGACTCGATTATGCGACTCCAGCTAGGAGCCCTAGCTGTGACATATTTTACGCTCGTTAATTGTCAGCAACAAAATTTCAACTTTTTATGTTTTTATGCTAAAGAAGAAGCAATGACAAATTCAGCAGCCATGTTTATCTATCTTGAGACACTGATGTTTTCAATTTAGCTGGTGGCACAGCCAGTTAAAATCGTTGCAATACTTTGAGACAGGATATTATTGATTTTGAATAAACTTTGGAATAGGTTTGATGTTTGTGAGTAAGATAGGAATCTATTTACTAAGGAATGGTGTTAATCCTAAATCAGTTTGTCACACGCTATAGCAAGAGCATCGATCGCTTGGGCGTGGCAAAATACGCCTGCGTTAATTTCAACAATGGGCCATAATACATTCCCCGTGTTATTTTTTCGACTCGATAAGGTTCTCAGTCAAAACTTCAAAAATGATAGCAATCTGTAAAATGCTGAAGAAATCCAGACATAAAATAAGTGTCATCCTCTATAAAAACAGGATACAGTAATGCCCTAAATAATCGACTCCTTAACCACAGCAGAATTAAGGGTAACTTTTCAGGATTTAGTCGGAAATATGGCTTGTTGCCATTCATCGGAGCATTACTGTATTTCATCTCACATAAGGACCCCCCCCCCCCCCCCCCCCCCCCCCCCCCCCCCCCCCCATGCTCGTGATTTTGTGAAAGGTCTCTACTAAGAGGTTTTCGGTTTGTTACAGCTACCGATTTAATTATTTCCCGATCTGTTCCATCTCTTCACTGTTGATACACTCAATATAACATTTGAATCGAGATTCAATGCAATTTTGAATCTCTTACATGATTCGATTCAAGATTTGATTCAAAATCAAAATCCCTGATTCACGGACCCCTAGCTGGAAGTTTCTGTTATAGTAGATGAATGCTAAATATTCCTGCACTGGGAAAAGTGTCGATTATTTAGGGAATTACTGTAAGCACAGAAGAATTGACTGACGTTCCTCGACTAGACGTTATCGACTAATACAACAAATCAAGTGGATCGTAAAAAAAACTGAGCGACTAATTAGAGCTAATAAGCTACAAATCTATAATGACAAGTTGACACGAAAGCACTCAAGCTTTTTTTTACCCTGTGCCAATGCATTCTCTTATATATGCGAGTCGACCATAGGTCGCCTCGCATATATAAGAGAATGCATTGGCCTAACAATTTTTTATCATTTTTTTAAAAGAGTGTTGTCTGCTCATGTTTGTCTGGGGCTCTGTATGGGTGAAATTATAAAATTGTTAAAGAATACAAGAAAAAATTATAAAATTGTAAAAAATTGTTAGGCCAATGCATTCTCTTATATATGCGAGGCGACCTATGGTCGACTCGCATATATAAGAGAATGCATTGGCACAGGGTAAAACAAATCCCGACTTACGACTGGATTTGATATGGCGGGTCACATATGTGAATGTAGTGAGGTTGACACGAAAGCACTCAAGCTAGCTGGCTCAAGAGACATTGTCTTGACCTCGAGCTGATAATAGATGGATATCGCTAAGTCATTTTGTTTATGTGGTAACCTACCTGGAATATTTCTTTCTATCTCAGGGGCAGTGTTCACACTGGCCCAAAATTTTCTTGAGCCACCACCTTAGCCACTTGTGAATTTTTTTTTACCCACTTTTCATTTACTTGAGCCACATTATTTTGACCCATATTTTTAGGAGCAACATTTACTTAAACATATTCAAAGAACAACACAGCTAATTAAATAAAATATTTATTATAATATAATATAATAGGTTCTGGTAGGTAAAATAACAACAATAACGGTGTTGCATCACACGAATTTGTCGAATCAACTACTTTAGCGCATACTACAGTTTTATCAGGAGTCCGTTCTATAGATGGCTTTCCAAAGAAATCGGTCACTTTTTTCATTTTAGAAGGACGGTTCCGCACTATCTCCGAAATCTTACGATTCATGTTTAGGATTTGAATGTTGAAGCTTTGGTCACTTATGTTGGTACTCAATATGTAAAATGCGCTATCAAAACACAATGAACTAACGAGTATTACAAGCCGATGTTACTGATAATGAGAAACACGTGGCCTTTGTTTCACTAATGTCTTCTTATCGAGTAGAAATAAGAAACCATTCAGTGTATGCAATACAATTACATCCAGTCCCTGTGGCATAAGCTGAGAATAAATAGCGAGTGCTTTCATTCAGACTGCCTAGTGGCGGGGCGGTATAGTAAGGGCCACACCTAAATTCTTTGAGCCACTTTCTTTAGCCACTAGCACATTTTCTTGAGCCACTTTTGTTTTTCTTTCACAATTTGCGACATTTGCTCACGGCAGCGTGAACACTGCTCAGGGGGGGTACATGTCAAACAATTTTTCCAGGCATGTATGAGGGGGGATGGAAGGACCCAAAAGCAATTTTTCCCCCACAGATAAAAAAACAATGTCCTGCATATAATTATCAACTATTTTTGCCTTAAAGGTACTCAATCTGATCAGATGGTCCCCATACCATCAAGATACAACAACAACAATTTCACGCTTTAGTTATCAGAATCGATTTATTGCAACAAAATAATGCTAACCACTGTCAACTATGGTATCAAATTTCCCAAAGAATCACAAAATATTACCACTTGATTTTAGAGTTATCCATCTTCATCCGTAATTTTGTCCGAGACCCTCCGCTTGACCTCGTGTTTCAGGGCCACATATTATTACACATCTCGAGAAATAACAAACTTAAAAAAATCAATATCTAATCACTGTGGTATCTCGGCAACATCATGGGTACATGATAATACCTGGATGTCTCTTTGCGTACCCGTTGGATCCACCTCGGGGTTCAATATCGACATCCAGGTCTTTAAATCCACATTCACACCACCCCAATCCACTTCCCCCACTGTTTTGCCAAAGATAACTAATGAAGTCAAGCAAAAGAATTTTTGGAGGGATATCATAACACACTTAATGCAAGACTTTGGACGGACACCTTATCTCCATTCCTGGTTAACTCCATCATGATATTTTTGGCTGCATCCAAGCCTTGAAATAGGGTGTCTGTCATTTGCAGAATGAGGTCCCCAGAGGGTGAATTTAGTGATGCTACCCCGCATAGTGGGCTAGCATCACCAAATTCACCCTCTGGGAACCTCATTCTGCTGAGAGGTAAGCAGAATGAGGTCCCCAGAGGGTGAATTTGGTGATGCTAGCCCACTATGCAGGCTAGCATCACCAAATTCACCCTCTGGGGACCTCATTCTGCAAATGACGGACACCCTATTTCAAGGCTTGGCTGCATCTAGAGGGTGACATAACCAAATATCCATGTCAAGGAAAATTAATCAAAGGTTGAACCTCTCACAGATAAATCACAGACCACTATTTAATTGTTTCCCCAAGGGTCTGAGAAAATCCTCTTATTAACTCTATGATTTAGAAAATAGCAATTCCATTTTACTGTGAACATCTTTTGGTCTACACTTGTGTGCTCTATGAAGGATGCAAATAACATGGTAATTATAATGAAAATGAATTTATGACTCCAGCCATAAATTCATTTCCATTATAATTACCGTGTTATTTGCATCGTTCATAGAGCGTACAAGTGTATTTTACGCTCATCCATGGCTCAAATTCATTCATTTGTTGCATATATTCTGTTTAGTATAAAAGGAGATTGTCCCAAAAATGGCCAGATTTAGTGTACAGTAAGTACCCCTTTAAATCTTATGTTTTCGTAACTAGGGTCATTTTTCAGAGATTAGAAACTTCACTACAAAGGGTTAATTCCCTGCCAAATATCCATGTCAAGGAAAAGTAATCAAAGGTCGAAAATCTCACGGACAAATCACAGACCACTAGTTTAAATGCCCAAGGGTCTGAGAAAATAGAGGCAAAAACAATTAAGGTCATGAGATCGCGAACCAATGGCCAGCGATTGTCAAAAGGGTTCCTCTCAAATGTCACCTATCAAGTTGTCAAGGTAACCTTGGGGAAGGAGGATTTAGCTTCGTCGCAATTTGTGTGGTCGTTCTAAATGGACTAATTACTAAATCAATAGAAAATACCATCGGCAAATGACAATATCACACTATAATAACGCCATCCTCATGATTATGGCCATTAGACGATTTAGATAAGATCGTATAATATTTTAGCTATTAAGTATCGCATCATCGGATACAAGTGATGAGCTTTTGAACTTTCAGATAGAATTATCAAAGGAAATGTTTTGATATTATGTGAAATGAATAAGCAACTCTTGTGAGTATACAAATATTGTTATATCTTTTTACGTTTAATGATGCAACATTATTTTGAGCTTAAAATAAGTTCACAAAATGTGTCGGGCGTCACGTAATTTGTCACTATCCGGTCATATAAATGTATAGCATAGCTCACTATTAATATAACGCTCAACACCTACACAATAAAAATGTGTCATAGAGAGTCACATAATTTGTCACTTCCGGTCATATAAATGTATAGCATGCTCACTATTAATAAAACACTGAACACCTACACAATAAAAATGTGTCGGGAGTCACATAATTTGTCACTTCCGGTCATATAAATGTATAGCACGCTCACTATTAATAAAACACTGAACACCTACACAATAAAAAATGTGTCGGGGGTCACATAATTTGTCACTATCCGGTCATATAAATGTATAGCATGCTCACTATTAATAAAACACAGAACACCTACACAATTAAAATACAAAGGTAATCACATAGTTCTGATTCGAAGGTGACACTTATCCACGGATAAAAAATTTCCATAATTTTCCCCAGAATTTCAGAAATTTTCGTGACTAACTAAGCAGGACTTCAATTTGGTTACAAAGGTGAAAATGTTTTCCATAGGCCTCAGTGCAAATAGTTTAGTGGATACTTTTTACAATATAATGCCCGAGTCCAGAATTGACTTTAAATCTGAAAGAATCACATTCGCGGTAACTTTTTATGCAAAAACATCATATCCGACCAATAGGGAATTCACCTTTAAATCTTGTGTTATCATAACTAGGATCAGAATCACACTAAAAAATAATTTTCAAACCACATTACAAAATTCAAACTTCACTACAAATGTGCCAATCAAGTCTGAGTTTAGTGTGTCTGTCATTTGCAGAATGAGGTCCCCACAGTGTCAATTTAGTGACGCTATCCCACACAGCGGATGAGCATCACTAAATACACCCACTGGGGACGTCATTCTGCTTAGACCTAATCTTCTCTGGAAAGTTTCTTTATTATTAAATTTCTATAGAAACTTCTTCACATAGATTATATTTCTTTTTTTGTTTTATTTCTCTATATCGCCAAATCGGCAGATGATACAATGCATAATCGAGGTTCCAATGGGTGTATATCAGAATATTCACCGTCTGGGGATCTCATTCTGCTTTGGCCTCATCTTCTGGGAAATTATAATTGTTTTTAGTGACTTTTTCACTTCTGTTGAGTTTCTATATCCCCTAATTTGAAGAAGAAAAAATGCATAAATACTGGGGAAACTCAATCTAATCCGATAGTAATGCCCTAAGTAATCGACTCCTTAACCACAGCAGAATTGGTAACTTTTCAGGATAAGGAGTTCGATTACTTAGAGCATTACTGTAGGTCTCCCCATAGCAGTTGAGGCCTAAGCAGAATGAGGTCCCCAGAGGATGAATTTGGTGATGCTAGCTAACTGTGAGGGCGAGCGTCACTAAATTAGCTCCCTCTGTGGACCTCATTCTACAAATGTCAGACACACTAAATTCAGGCTTGGTACATGCACTGTGCATACTGTAGAAGTAGAGATTTCTTGGGAATTAACACAGAGACCAGGATCATACTTGGGTCTGAGATACTTTATAGGATCTCTGCTTGGGTTGGATGTAATGAGAGTAATTCAATGATGTGTTCCACATGGCAGACCACGTAGACCCCCCCCCCCCCCCACCCCCCACCCCCCCCCCCCCACCCCCCCCCCCCCCCCCACCCCCACCCCCCCCCCCCCCCCCGGAGGGTGAATTTAGTGACGCTATTCCATATAGCGGGATAGCATCACCAAATTCACCTCCGGGGACCTCATTCTGCATGGCCTCATCTGCTATAAGAGACATGGATTCAGATTGAAGTTCCCAAATGGTGAATATTGTGATGTACCCATTGGGAAGCTCGATTTTAAATGTGTCGTCTGCCAATTTGGTTCTATAGAAATGTGATAATAAAGAAACTTCCCAAAGATGTGGCCTAAGCAGAATGAGGTCCCCAGAGGTAAATTCAGTGATGCTAGCCTGCTATGCGGGATAGCGTCACTAAATTCACCCTGACAGGCACAGTAAACTCAGGCTTGATTGACAGGTGGTGTTCAGTACAGTAATGCTCTAAATAATCGACTCCTTAACCACAGCAGAATTATGGGTAATTTTTCAGGATCTAGTCGGAAATATGGCTTGTTGACATTCATCGGAAAGATCTCAGTGAGAGCTTTCAGATGAATGGCAACAAGCCATATATTTCCGACTAAATCCTGAAAAATTACCAATAATTATGCTGTGGTTAAGGAGTCGATTATTTAGAGCATTACTGTAGTGGGATAACACAAAAGTTTATTGACAACTTTACTGGCGTTTTATCTTATTTGCAAACCTCAGTTCCTTTAAGGTGCCATTACACGATTAAGCTTGCTGTATTAAGCTCCAAAAGGTAACCACATGGGGTTATGCTGGATGTTCACATTAAACCATCCAGCAAACTTTTAAAAGCACTGTTTTATCAGGAAATCTTTCACAGACTGTCCATCATAATTAACTAGACTCCAATATTGTGAACTACACATGTGTTTTTTTTATCAGATATCAGGAGGAATTCTGTTATTTAAATGCTACTTGACATTAATGGGGGATCCGTGCTGTATGCAAAAATGGCTCGGATCCCTTTCCGGTAATAAAAAAGAGCTGAGCTGTATGAAATGGCATGGTATTACACGATGCAGCTCGCCTCTTGAGCTCGCTGAATTAAGCAAGCTTAAAGGTACTCAATCCGATAAAACTCCTCTCAATTACTATTTCAATGGCTTCGGGGGTCAAAAATATTTGATTCGAGTCGAGGAAGTCACCCATCAAAGCTCAGATTTGTTAGATATCGATTTTAGAAATCTATTATTTTTCATTATCGGGAATACTATCTGGCCCAGAACTCAGTCAAAATTGCGTTAAAAATTACCACTTGATTTTAGAGTTATCCATCCTTGTCTGTTTGAATAGATTTGGAGTACACATCCAGAGCAGATTACGGCAGTTATTAGTACTCATCTCGAGTTAATAACAAATTTCAAAAATCAATATCTAATAACTCTGAGCTTTGTTTGATGGGTTCCTCGACTCGAATCAAATATTTTTTACCCCCAAAGCCAAAGAAATAGTAATATAGGACCCTCTGATCGGATTGTTGTTGTTGGAATCTGTTGAGATGGGGACCCTCTTTACGGATTGAGTACCTTTAATCGTGTAATGGCACCTTTAGTATGGTATAGACTCCATTATAAATTAATGCCAATAATTCTGATTCAAATTTTGTTGCAACCAACAGCTCTCCACAACTTAGGTACACCAATGATGGGTGTCATTTCCTTTGCTGTCCCATGAGCATCAGGTCCTGCTAATTAGGTCAATGTGTTAATGCTGATAAAATCATAAATCTTAGTGGTATGTCTCTCATTAGATGCTATTATCTCTGAGACAATCCCTGGCTGTATACCACTAGCCTTGAAATAGTGTGTCTGTCATTTGCAGGATGAGGTCCCCAGAGGGTGAATTTAGTGATGCTACCCCGCATAGCGGGCTAGCATCACCAAATTCACCCTCTGGGAACCTCATTCTGCTGAGGTGTAAGCAGAATGAGGTCCCAGAGGGTGAATTTGGTGATGCTAGCCCGCTATGCAGGGTAGCATCACTAAATTCACCCTCTGGGGACCTCATCCTGCAAATGACAGACACACTATTTCAAGGCTTGAGTATACCACTAGAATTTATTGCTTTGAACCATTATCCCCTTGCTATAAAGTACTAAGGGTCTTTTTTTATATGAGAGAGCCCGCCTGGTTGATTGAACTGAGCATGCAATGTGTTTATAAAAAAAAAATTCTACCCAAGGCAAAAAGGATAATTATGGATCGGTTGTATCGCCAAAGACTTGGGGTCAAAACGCCTTCATTTCAATATGCATGTGCTGTTGTTCTACATGTAAGTACATGTAAGTGCGTGTTTTATACTTGATCTTAATTTTAACGATAGGCCGATCACGATCGGCAGATGTTAACCCATCCCTTGGCGATAGTAAATTACTATGATCGGAATCATAAATGAGAATGTGGTGTTGAATAATAAGAGTATACTGTTATGTACTATTATAGACAAATGTACATAACACAAAATATTGGAATTTATGGGTCACTCGCATTTATATAAGAGAATGCCCTGGTACAGGATCTGTAATGCTGCACAACCATAGCCTTGGGTTAACGACCCTTGAACTAGCAGTTTCCACCAATCATGACGTTGCTCTCACATGCCGAGTTTGACGTCACTTGAAGCCGGATCCTTAGATCGGCTACTAAATTATTCTTATTGGTGTGAATTATTCGGAGAACCTATGAAAAACATGGCTATTGATGTCAGGTCAAAATTGTTATCTCTGGCAACATCGTGGGGTTCATGGAGATTTAATACCGCCTCAGGGTTCATAATCGAGATCCAGGTATTAAATCTCCATGTACCCCCCCCCCCCCCCCTGTTGCCAAATATACAGTAATGCCCTAAAAAATCGACTCCTTATATCCACATCAGAATTATGGGTAACTTTTCAGGATTTAGTCGGAAATATGGCTTATTGCCAATTCATCGGAAAGCTCTCAAGCTACCCATAATTCTCATGTGGTTAAGGAATCGATTATTTTAGGGCAGTATACTGTAACTAATAATAATGTCAGTATAAGAATGACGTAAACCTAACATGACTCCGGGATCTCAGGAGTTGAATATCACCAGGGAACTACAACCGAACTCATTCGGCAACAAGCCTGAGTTTAGTGTCGCTGTCATTTGCAGAATAAGTTTAACCCTTATACCCAACAGAACGGCCCCTGTGCCAATGCATTCTCTTATATATATGCGAGTCGACCATAGGTCGCCTCACATATATAAGATAATGCATTGGCTTAACACATTAAAAATTATAAAATTGTTAAAGAATGTAAGAAAAAATGGTAAAAAGTGTTAAAAAAAAGATTTTTTTTAGGCCAATGCATTCTCTTATATATGCAAGGCGACCTATGGTCGACTCGCATATATAAGAGAATGCATTGGCACAGGGCATAACTGTAACTATCACAATGTGGTCAAGGAGCCGGTTCCAATGATATCCACATTTGTATGGTTCTATTGAGACAGACCGAAGATATTTTAGGCTGTTGAAGGTTTATTTGGCCAGTTTTGGCCGGTTTTGTTGGGTAAAGGGTTAACAGGATAGTGTCACTAAATTCACCCTCTGGGGACCTCATTCTGCAAATGGCAGGCACACTAAACTCCGGCTTGCTCCATATATATTATAATAAATCCATCGGCGATGAGTTATTAAGAGGTTTTTCGGTTCGTAACACCTACCGATTTAAGTATTTCCAGAACTGTTCCAACTCTTCACTGTTGATACACTCGATATAACAATTCGATTCGAGATTCAATGCAATTTTGAATCTCTTACACGATTCGATTTGAGATTTGATTCAAAATCAAAATCCCTGATTCATAGACCCCTAGCTGGAAGTTTCTGTTATAAGTAGATGAATGCTAA